>OY747713.1:39145460-39625460 GCA_963556495.2 Valencia hispanica | reverse complement strand
ATATACTCCAAAATGACTAGCATAATTTTCGTTGCTTGTGCCGAGCAGATAGTAAAAAAAAAAAAAAAAAAGACGACTGGCCGTTATGTTGAGGAAAGCTTATGTTAATTTATGCATGCTGGGAGGATTTCACTTTAATTCTGCCCTGGACAAATTGACCAAGGTTAGTCTCAAGTGTCTGTGCCAAGTGTTTGAAAGCTTGCCAGAACTTTGAGTGACCCACTGGTTCCACAGAGGTGAATGCAGTCTGTTTTGGTGTTTTCTAATTCAGCTTACAGAACCTAGCAAAAGTATTCCAGCCCCTTGAACTTTTTTGTTTGTTTGTTTGTTGGTGTTTTCTCAGAGGACAGCTGCAAGTAAAGTGTGTCTCTACATGCTCTGAAAGACCTGAAATATTGGCTAAATATCAACTCAATTCAAAAATACTTAGATTGTCCTCAAAGTGGGAGTTAAATGGCATAGCTCATATCATCTGAGTATCATCAAAGAGTTGTTGCGGTTGGTGATGCTGTGAGGTGGAAAAATTCTCCTGTAGCAGTCAGTCTTGCAATGCATCTGAGGAGGCCTCTGACTGAAGACTGTCTTGACATGCCAACAGCTCAATATCCGGGTTAGCAGAGACGATTTTTCACAACGACGTGTCCTGGATGTCGCCGTCCGCTGTTGCCAAGCGCTGCTAATCCATCTCATTTGCTTTTGCCGCTCTTTTTTTTTTTTACAAAGTTCGGGTATTATTTGAGCTTCCGAGATGCTAATGGGCTGCTACCCCGGTTTCATAAACAATACCTTGTTGCCACGATTATAAAAGCTGTCTGAAAGTGGAGAGAGAAAAAAAGCAGTGTGAGCAACAATCCTTCCAGCTGCACAGCTTCTAAAAGCAAAGGAAATAGTTGTCCAAATATGCAACGCCTCGACTGGAGAAACTAAGATCACATGTCTGCAAAAAGAAACAAAACCAGAGCTAACAGAGCAGTTTTCCAGCCTTGCTAAAAGATTCTCGATTGGATTTAGGCCCGGACTTTGGGCCTTAATTCCATCCCATGGCTTTTCTCCGGCCGCTCTTCCATGCAGAACAGATTTGTAGAGTGTACGACCGAAAGACGTGCTCTCTCTGATCCTCCCACCTGAGCTGTGGGTCTCTCCAACTCCTCCACAGGCCCCCTTGGCTGCTTATTCTTGCCTAGTCAATCATTATCCAATTAAGCTCCTCCTCCTGCTGTCTAACATTAGCTAGCATAACTACGCGGATGACACTCAGCTTTACATTACAATGTCACCAGGTGACTCTGAACCCATTCAAAACCTAAATCAATGCATTGACCAAATAAAAGGTTGGATGTGCCATAACTTTCTCCAGCTGAATAGAAACAAAACTGAAGTAATTATTTTTGGACCCAAGGAGGAACGATCAATAGTCAGCACACAGCTTCAGTTAATACAGCTAGAAACTACTGATCAGGCACGAAACCTAGGTGTAGTAATGGACTCAGACCTGAACCTCCAGGGTCACATAAAGGCAATAACAAGGTCAGCCTTCTATCACCTGAAGAACATCTCTAGGATTAAAGGACTGATTTTGCAACACGACCTAGAAAAACTCATCCATGCGTTTATCTTTAGTCGGATTGATTACTGCAACAGCATCTTCACAGGTCTGCCTAAAAAGTCAATCAGACAGCTGCAGCTGATCCAGAACGCTGCTGCTCGCGTCCTCACTAGAACCAAGAAAGTAGAGCACATCATCCCAGTTCTAAAGTCCTTACACTGGCTCCTTGTAGCTCAGACAATAGACTTCAAAATACTCCTACTAGTTTATAACTCATTACATGGCTTAGCACCAAAATATGTTGAAGATCTGTTGTTACGGTACCAACCACCAAGACCACTCAGGTCCTCCAACTCTAGCCTACTAAACATCCCTAGACTCAGAACTAAACATGGAGAAGCAGCTTTCAGTTTCTATGCTCCCCTTATCTGGAACAGACTTCCTGACGAGTGCAGAGCTGCTGAAACTCTGAACTGCTTTAAATCGAGACAAAAAACCCATCTATTTAGAATTGCCTTCGAGTAAATGATTGATGTCTTATGTTTGAAATGTGTTCATGCTCTCTTGCTTTATTGTGTATCTTGTGTAATGTGTGTTTCTTTGACATTTCAATTCAATTCAATTCAAAAATACTTTATTGATCCCAGAGGGAAATTAAGTGTTGGTATAGCTCATATAATTAATTCTTTAAGGAGTTGTTGTAGATGATGATGGCTGTGGGCAGGAAGGATTTCCTGTAGCGGTCTGTATTGCAGCGAAACTGAAGAAGCCTCCGACTGAAGACGCTCTGTTGTTGTATGACTGTCTCATGAAGAGGATGCTCAGGGTTGTCCATAATTTTTTTGATTTTATGAAGAATCCTTCTTTGCATCATAATCTCCAGATTTTCCACAGTTGTCCCAAGAACAGAACCAGCCTTCTTTATCAGGTTGTTTAGCCTTTTTAAATCCCTGGCTCTGATGCTGCTACCCCAACAGATGACGGTTGAAGAGATTACACTCTCCACAACAGACTTGTAGAAGATCTCCAGCATCTTGCTGCAAACCTTGAAGGACCTAATCTTCCTCAAGAAGTACAGTCTGCTCTGTCCCTTCTTGTAGATGGTTTCATTGTTGCGCCTCCAGTCCAGTCTGTTGTCAAGGTGAACTCCGAGGTATTTATACTCCTCAACCACCTCCACTTCTTCTCCCATGATGGAAACAGTTTTTGACTTATCCCCGTTTCTTCTGAAATCTACAATCATCTCCTTTGTTTTGTTCACATTCAAGGTGAGACGATTGTTTCAACACCATGTCACAAAGCGGTCCACCAGCTCTCTGTATTCAGCTTCTTGTCCATCTCTGATACACCCGGCAATTGCAGAGTCGTCTGAGTATTTCTGCAGATGACAGGTCTCTGATTTGTACTGGAAGTCTGAGGTGTACAGAGTGAAAAGGAATGGTGAGAGTACGGTCCCCTGTGGTGCTCCTGTGCTGCTGACCACCTGGTTTGACACACAATTCTTCAGTCTCACAAGTTGTGGTCTGTTGGTCAGGTAGTCATTGATCCAGGCGATTGTTGAGGGCTCCACCTGTGTCTTCAGGAGTTTCTGACAAAGCAAATCAGGCTGAATTGTGTTGAATGCACTGGAGAAATCAAAGAACATGATCCTCACAGTGCTGCCTGCTTTGTCCAGATGACAGTGGGTTGGTTGAAGCAGGTGGATGATGGCATCTTCAACTCCAACTCCGATTAGGGCTAGGGTTAGTGATAACCTAGCGATAAGCAAACTGCAGTGGGTCCTGATACGTTCTTGTTTGCTTACTCAGGGGTGCCAACAGGAGTCTCTCCAGGACCTTCATGATGTTGGATGTCAGGGCAACAGGTATATAGTCATTGATGACTGATGGGTGAGTTCTTTTGGGTACTGGAACAAGGCAGGATGTCTTCCACAACACTGGAACCTTCTCCTGAGTTAGGCTAAGGTTGAAGAGGTGCTGCAGAATCCCACAGAGCTGCTCTGCACAGGCCTTCAGGACTCTGGGGCTGACACCATCTGGACCTGCAGCCATGTTCCGGTTCAGTTTCTCCAGCTGCCTCTTCATCTGACTTTTGGAGAAAGACAAGTGGGAGGGGGAGGCAAAGGGGGTATTTCCTGACTTGGATGAAGTCAAATTTGTGGAATTAGAAGAGTCCATGGCTGAGGTGAAGAATAAAACTTTAATTTCCAATGTTATATTCCATGTCTGTTTGTTTTGTTTTTTTGTTTTTTTAAATCACCAAATCATGTAAAGCACCTTGAATTACCCTGCTGTTGAAAGTGTGCTATACAAATAAAACTGCCTTGCCTTGCCTAGTCTGTCAGCTTTTGGTGATGATCAGGCCAGCCTGGTTTTGGTAGGTTTTATATCTTTGCCCCCCCCCCCCCATGTTGAAAACGCTCCACAGCTTTCTCTCTGACCTGTCTGCTGTTTCTCCATGAGGCCTTCACAGAATAGCTGGATTTTGATAAATAGTGTACAGATAGACTTTGTTTCCTCATTTGGGGAATTCTGAAACCACTTAGTTGCGCTGGATTTTATTTGGAAGTATCGTGGTAAAGAGGCTGAATACAGATGCATGCCACAGTGTTCGCATTTTTATATAAAAACACAAGTCAACACCATGACCCCTTTGTCTTCCATCCATTATGCACTATTTTTCCTTTTCTTCATGTAAAATCCCAGTATAATTCTTGGACGTTTATGTTTGTAATGTGAAATGAACAGAATATGATACTTTTTTTTGCCAGCTTTGTTTTTAAAGTATTCCAGGGAGGTGTGTGATTTCAAATTAGCATGTCTTATCCATTTCATCTATTAATAATCCTTTGATCGACTATCAGTGTAGAGGAGATAAATATAGCAGTGTATGTTTCGGTAACTGGTTACAACGTGTCGTGTCGCTCATTACATCGTGGGGAAATCAGCTCCGCGAGTCTCAAACTGACTCTGACGAACATTCCCCCTCCCCCCCTCCCCCCGTTGCATTCGCAGACCCCAGGATGGAGGGATGCGAGGTGGAGCCGCGCTACACCATCGAGCAGATCGACCTCCTGCAGCGCCTGCGCCTCTCCGGCATGACCAAGCCTCAGATCATCCACGCCTTGGAATCTCTGGAGAGGCTGGACCCGGAGCGCCGCCAGCCACCCTGCGGCTCCCACCCGCCGCCGCTGCCGCCGCCGTCCAACAATGGCGCCGCCCCGTCCTCGTCATCCTCCTCTTCCTCCTCGCTCTCGCTGGCCTCCGCCACCACCCAGACCTCCGGCCTGGAGGGCGCCGCGCTGTCCCCCAGCAACAGCTACGAGGCCTCGCCGCCGCCCCTGTGTCCCCCCGGCGTGGTGGTGCAGCGGGTGTTCAGCTACGACATGATGGGGGAGGAGGAGTGGGACCTGGAGGAGAAGGTGGAGGAGTACATGAGGTGAGGAGGGGGCAACAATAGGGTGGTGGGACTGAGTCAGAGGAGCGTAAGGCTGCGCTGGAAAAGAAAGGAACAGAAGAAAGGAAGGAAGGCTATTATTACATCAGATAATGACAGCTGCTGTCTCCAGAGCTGCAGGCTTATTCTCTGGAACTGTAGTGGAGTTAATTCAGGTCGGGTGTTTAGGGAGGGCTGAAAAAAGCAAATTCTCAGTGAGTCAGGTTAGTTAGAGCAAAGGCTGGTGCTTGAACCACTGGGTTGTTTTTCTATCAACTTGATGAGCTTTTATTCGATTGTTTTTTGTTTTTTGCAGGAGAGACAGCAACCTGGTGAAGGAGGAGATCAAAACCTTCCTGAACAATCGGCGGATCTCTCAGGCCATCGTGGGCCAAGTTACAGGTATTTCTCCCTCATGGTGTTCCACAGAGAAACGCTCCGTCAGGTCAGACCAGGCCACGTGGATATGCCTCCATCTACAACAGTTCTTTTCAGCCCCGGCTGCATGTTTTGGATCATTGTTCTCCAGTGTTTCGCGGTGTCTTAGGTTTTCTTGTTTTTCCGTGTTGTAAAAAAAAAAAAGAAGAAAAAAGTATTGACCTCCTTACGGATTTCTCCTCGTTTTGCTTTTTTTGTCTCACTTAAATGTTATTAAACTAATTTCAATATTAGATAAAGATAACCCAAGTAAATACACAAAGAAGTTTTCAAATCAAGATTTCATACATCAAGGGGAAAACCGATCTAAGCAGAAAGCACTGTGTCTCCACCCATCTTCCAGCTTTCCTCTCCCTGCTGAAAGAACCCCCCCCACAGCATGACGCCTCCACCACCATGTTTCATTATGGTCAGGGCAATGTGCAGTGTTAGTTTTCAGCCACGCGGCCCTCACCTGACCAGGTCACCTTCTCCTTTTTGTTTGGCTTGTGGCTAACTGGATTTTTTTTGGATGTTCTTTCAACTATATCTTGCTTTTTGTTCATCTCCAAAGAACCCCAGATTTGAATTTCTATTTGTGGTAGAAACACATTCTGCCGTCTAATCTTTGATTTTCTGCAGCTCCTCCAGGGTAACTAGGTGCCTCTTGGCTGCTTCTAGTTACGCTCTCCCCGCCTGTCCGTTTGGGTGGAAGGCCATGTCTTTGGAGATTTGCAGTTCAGCTATACTTTTATTTTTTTTATTTTTTTTTTTACATTTTCAGACTACTTTTTATTTATTTTATTTTATTTTAAATAGAGCTTTGTGAGATTTTGAAGTTAGCCTGCTTTTAGCTTCTCCACAACTTTCTCCCTGACCTGTCTGCTGTGTTCCTTGGCCTTCATGATGCTGTTTGGTTAAGAATGTTCTCAAAAAAATAATAATCTTGGAGGCCTTCACAGAACCACTGGAGATTAAATTGCACACAAGTGGAGTCTGTTTACAAATGAATAAAACCTCCAAAGGCAGTTGTTGGAAGTGGATTTCATTTTGAGGAAACACGGTAAAGGGGGCTGAAAACTGACGAATGCCATGTTTTGTATCGCTTTCCTTCCACTCCACAATTTGTTGGTGTACAAAATAAAATACATTAAAGTTTGTGTTTCCGTGGGTGTCGTGTGACGCAGCGGTAGAGAGGGTGCCCCAGATGCGGAGGCTACAGTCCTCGACGCAGCTGTCCCGGGTTCGACCCCCAACCTTTGCAGCATGTCTTGCCCCTTCTCTCTCCCCATTTGCTGTCAAGCACCTGTCAAATATAGGCCTCTGATGCGGAAAAAAAAAATTCTGATCTAAACAAAAATGTGCTGGCACAAAGAAAGGAAAAACAGTACCGTTCTGTTCCATTTTCACTCTTTAGGAGGATTCCTATATAATTAGTCAGTTACTAGTTAACAGTTACCCTGTTACCAAAAACATTCAGGCAAATAAAAGTGGGGTTTTTAAAACCAGAAACATGCATGTAAATCCTTCCTTACTGTTTAACCTTCATTCAAACCTGAACAAATTTTTAGTTGGTGAATGAAAGCGTTATTTAGAATTTCCTTTAGTTGTAACAACCTTTTTGGTGAAGTCATGGATTTGACCGACGCTACTGTTTAGTGTGGGCCTTGATTCCTTACTGGTAAACTAAATTCAATAGAATAGCGTGTGAACCTATAAACCACCTTTCTACAAAATCAGTTTATATTTAAAAGCAGTCTGAAATATGAAGACGGGACTGAGGTGTGACTACATGAAAACCAAAAATCTGGCACAAATTATAGTTGAACATAAAAGATCGAGTGCCTTGACTGGCCGTCGCAGTAGTTTTAAATTTCCAGTTGCTTCTATAGTTATTTATATTCCCTAAAAACGAATTTTCCAGGTTGTTGTTGCCGTCTCAAGACACTCCCTTTAAGGGGAAGAAACCTCCAGCAGAATCAGAACCAGGCTCAGCGCGAACGGCCATCTGTTTCAACCGACTGGAGGTTCGAGAAGACCGAGCACACACACGAACAAAAACACAAAACAGAAGGACTCATTCTGGAGTCCTTTTATATGTTAAAGAAATTTGGAAGTGATTAATTTCAGATATTAAGACTAGTATTTGAGTTTTTATCAACTAAGATAGCATTTTTTGTTTGAAACTGGGAGTGGTTCTCAGTTCCAGCTTCTGGTCATTTTCTCAGACGTGAGAGTGGGAGTTTTCGTGAATACCAGAGCTTGGTTGGGGTGGTGGGATGGCTCGCGCCCGGAAACGTCCCTTATCAAATCCAAAACTTGAAAAGTATAGTCTCTGCTGCCTCAGTAAAAGCTCCAAACATGAATTAACCCCCCCCCCCCCTTTTACCTATCAAACTCTCCCCACCGATTCCAATTCCATGCCAGTCTCATGTAAGACAAACCCGCAGCCTAGTTACAAGATGGGTGGGCAACGTCTGCAACCATTAATTTGCATAAAAGTGACAGGGCGTTCTAACAACTGATTCTGAAAGTGACTGATATTGTAGTAGAGAATTGAGCTGGTGAGATATAAAACTTGTAACTTTATAACTTGCTTAAAAAGAGACATAATATGATATGTCCCCTTTAAGGGTAGTTGAGTAAGATAGGAGGCAACTCTAACTGCAGGGGCAAATTCTAAACACGTGTAAGAAAGCTGGCAGAGGAAGTGAGAAAATGCGAGTTTTAGCTTTGATTTTCCACACAACAACCTCTCAAGATGTTTTTTTTTTTGTCTATTAATACTAACCCTAATAATAGATGTGAGAAAGCTGGAGACGAGGCTTCTTGTTTGTGTCGCAAGCCCACTAAAACCACACGCGCTTTAATAATGCATTAGCGGTGGGGCGGCCTCGTGAAATTACCAGTGAGATTGTTGCTCTGACGTTCACTGCACAGATGTAATAAAAACAGATGAAGGGGAGCATGTGCCGCATATCAATGATTTTTGCTTGACGTCTGTGTGCAGGCATCAGCCAGAGCTACATCTCCCAGTGGCTGCTGCAGCAGGGGCTGGAGATGAGCGACTCCAAGCGCAGAGCCTTCTACCGCTGGTACCTGCTGGAGAGGAACAATCCAGGTGAGGCTGCTGGCCAGGAGGAGGAGGAGAACTGATCCCCACAGGAGTAATCACTGCTAGCTACAGAAGGAATATGTATGCAATAGGGGTGTAACGGTACACTCAAATCATGGTTCAGTACGGTGCTCATTTGGGGTTTTACAGTCACGGCAGGGTACGTTTTCGATACACTGTAATCAAGAAAAAATAAATACAAGTGTGTATGTGTTTGTGCATATATATATATATATATATATAATTTTTTTCACTTTCATCAGCATTAAACTATTTATTTTTTCAGAATTCCTTCCTTTCAATTCCTGAAATTTAATTGAATTTGAGTATGATGTATAACTTAAAAAAGTTATAAGTATAGAACTGACTGGAGATTTAATTGGATTTTTTAAATATATATATATATATATATATATATAAATAAAATAGTACAAGCAGACATAGCCAGAGTAGAAAACAATATAACCATTTGAAAACAGTTAGTGTTTTAAAATGTTTAAATAATACTTTGCCCATATTTGAGAATAAAACATACTTAAGTCACTTTGGAGTTTTGATATTTTGACAGCATAGTCACCCAGCTGTACTTAAATGCAGCATGCTCAGCTGTTGGGGAAATCACATCTCATCAACGGGGATTCCTCCAACTTTCATTTTATCCAAAATAAGAAGTTTGGGCTGATTGGATGCTACTGGTAGCCATGTGGACGTCAGCTGGTTTTTTTCTAGTATCAGTGATGTTTACATTCAGCTTGAGATTGTTTCAGGTGAGTCATTAAGTTCAGTGCAGAGCGTGTTATGGACCTTATTGCTGTTGAAAGATGCGTTCAAAGTTCTGGTTTGGTCCATCTTTATCTTTTTCTGCTGCAGCTGCATGAGAAACCCTGAATGTTCCCTAATAGCAGAGTTTAGAGATAGCTGGGAGTCCTTTCTGTTTCGTTTTGGTGTCACTTTTTAAAGTTGCACTGCGCTCCAAGTTCCACACAAAAGCTGTATTCGGTGGGTACGCGTGCGAACCGACCGACAGGGCCGCTCTGAAAAATCCGATACATGTACCGTCACACCCCTACTAGCTACAGAAGTAATATGTATGCAAGTGCAGCTGTCTGCCTTAAGGTTAAATGTCAGGTTATTGGGAATAAATTAGATCATTTAGGGCTTATGAAACCTGGGTAATATGGTTTATTTTGTGAATATGACCCATCGCCCCCTCACCTTTCCCCGTTCATCTTAACTATCGCTCCCCTCTCATCTTCTCATCCTCCCGCATGGCGAACCCCTCTAACTCCTCCCTGCTAACTCCCAACCTGCTCCTCAAGGGCTGCGAGGACTCGGGACAAATCTATAGTTTCAGAGGGAAAACAGAATGATAAAGGTAGTCCCGTCACAGGAGATTCTAATCAATAAGCCCTCTGGTTAGGAAATGAAGCTGTAATGTATGAAGGTGGGGTTTTTTTTTTTTGTCTGTGGTGGCTACAGTAACAGCTTGGATCAGTTCTGACCTCTTCGTGTCCTACAAAGTAGCTACCTCAGTGCGTTCAGCTGAACAGCTGCTCGGGACGCTCCCAGCTCTTCTCTGTGTTGGGTTTAATGGCATGTTTCCACAATAAATCATGTTTTTTTTAATTTGAATACTTAAAAGAAACAAGTTGTCTGACAAAGCATCTGGTGTCAGCCTTCGTGTTGCTCCTTGTTTTTTTTCTTTACCACCCTACCAAAGCTTTGCTTCAGCTTCTCCACAGTTTCCAGGCTTGATTCTGGAGGTACTCTGGTGCTGGTTTTCATCCCTACATGGCTAACGGTCTTTAACAGGAATGCTAACAAGAATGCTGTGTTTTCCAGCCAAAAACGGCTTCTATCCTTTTGCTTCTCACATAAACTCCTTTTGATCTGCCCATCATCGATCAGTTCCTCCTTGTTTTCCAAAACCCACTAATCTGCAAACAGATTTAAGATTATTGTAAGCATTTTGACTTTCAGATAAATACTGAAAAACCCGTGGCAAGTCTACAGGAGTGAAACCAATATAAGATCTGCCTCCACCGTCTGGTGTCTAACCCAATCCGTGGCCTTCCTGACTATTGGTTTTGTCCCAATGAAGGCCTGAGGTGGAGTGAAAGCCAGCACCGCGTGAGTCCCAGGGCCAGGGGAGGGGACAGAGATGGGACGGTAGCAGGGGCGAGCTGCAGCCTCCCCAACATCTTCCCCAACCCCAACACCAGCCTGATGCCCAACCACAACCCATCGTGGAGCAGGCAGAGGGAGCTGCTGATGCACCTGCTGCCGTGGTACACGGCCGCCGCCGCTGCTGCTGCTGCCCAGGCCCAGCCAGGTAACCCCGGCCTCGGCGGCGAGCTGCAGAGAGCACATTCACACCTCGACCGGCTGCAATCCTGAAAGTACCGTCGTCGTTTGTGAGAGGACGTGCCAAAAAAAAAAACGGGGCTCATGTCCTTCTCACTTTGTCTGTTTGTCAGTAGAACGTGGCAGTAAAGCCATGGCCAAAAGCTCTGAGACTTAAAAAAAAGCTTACTGCTTCAGAAGTTCAGGACATTTTTGTCAGATCTATGTTATACTAAATGTAGTAATACACATTTCATAGGTTACACATAGAGAAATCGGCATGTTTATGCAAAGCCTCAATGGGTTCTCAGTGGCATACAAGTCTGTGGGGTTTCTTAACCATGGACATACAGTAAAATGTCTGTGGTTGGAAAACCATTTTTCCTGTATTGTTCTTGGAGGAGAAATTGTCCGTGACCTCCCTCCCTTGTATGAGAGGCAACCCCACCCTCACACGGCATCACACAAGGCTCATGGTAGAGTTCATCTTTACTTCTCTCGACAGTTGTCTGAGGGACTTCATCAGAGAAAATAATCTTCTCTAAGTCCTCTGCAGTTTGCTCCAGGTACAACCAGCAAAGTGCCAGTCTGCCCCTGATGTGTTTTCTTGAATGTCCTACCCTTCCTGACATCAGGTTACCGTTCAAGATCATCTCTCTCTTACTCTCTCTCTCACTCTCTCACTCTCTCTCTCTCTCTCTCTCTCTCTCTCTCTCTCTCTCTCTCTCTCTGTCTCTCTGTCTCTGTGTGTGTTGAGAAACTATCACACCTTCCCACTGCCATTTCTGAATAAGCTCTGCTCCGGTGGCCTCCTTGGTTTTAGCTTCTTGAGCGGAAGGTCCTGGCATTTGCTGGGCTTTCCTTCTTCCCTGAAGCTTTCTTCACAGCAGCTGATATTTCTCCCTAATATTCTTGATGGTTTTGATAGTTGGATGCTTCGGGCGCGAGATCCCTTCCTCCCCCCTCCCTGCATCCCTCATTATTTTGATGCAAACTGATTGTGACAGAATGTGTTTCCATGGACGGTAAAATGCATCAACCCTTTTTAAAGCAACCTATCTGCTGTTTAAATATAGTAGGAATGGCTTTAGAGATGAGCTATCCTGTGCTTATTCTGATCATTTTCCTCTCAGCTAACATTGAAATAAATCATTTTAATGATAAGTCAAAGTGTGGCTGTGTTAAGACACAGTGGAAATAAGATTATGGTGAATATTTAAATTTTCATAAACTTGTGAACTTTCAATGAATTTGATTTAATCTGATTGCTGTCCAGTTACCATCATCATAAACTGAAGCAGTAAAACAAACAAAACCTTTGGGCTTTTGGCCGTGACTGAGACTCCATTCAAACAGAACTACTGTGATTTTCAGACTGTTGAGCGCACCTGAGTATAAGCCGCACAAGCTAAATTTTTAAAGAATACATGTTGTACATATGTACAGTGAGTAACATAAGTATTTGAACACTCTGCAATTTTGCAAGTTCTCCCACTTAGAAATTATGGAGGGGTCTGAAATACACATTGTAGGTGCATTTCCACTGTGAGAAATAGCATTTATAAAAGAAATTCAGGAAATCACATTGTCTGATTTTTAAAGAATTTATTTGTACTTTTTTTCAGCACATACGAATTTGAAAAACTTGGCAATCAGCAAGAATTCTGGTTCTCAAAGATCTGTTCCTCTGCCTTTAAAAAGTCCTCCTCTACTCCACTTATTAATCTAAATTAGTAGCACCTGTCTGAGCTCGTTAAAGACACCTGTCCACCCCACAGTCAGTCAGACTCCAACTCCTACCATGGGCAAGACGAAAGAGCTGTCAAAAGACACCAGAGACAAAATTGTAGACCGCCACAAGGCTGGAAAGGGAAATGCCAATTGCCAAGCAGCTTGGTGAAAATGGATCAGCTGTTGGAGCAATTGTTAGAAAATGGAGGAGACTAGAGATGACCGTCAGTCTCCCTCGGACTGGGGCTCCATGCAAGATCCCATCTAGTGGGGTATCACTGATGATAAGAAAGGTGAGGAATCAGCCTGGAACTACACAGGAGCAGCTGGTCAATAATAATGATAATAAACTTTAGTTATAAAGCGCTTTTCATACAAAACAATGCAGTTCAAAGTGCTTTACAGAATACAAAATTACCCCCCCCCCCACAAGTTTAAGCATGAACACAATTATACTATCCTCCCCCCAATCCTATCCCCATGTGTTGACACACTGAGCAACATCAAAAGAACAGTAAAATAGAAAATAAGATGGACACTGGGCTGAGTACAGATGAGCCAGGTTAGGTAAGGAAACACCATCAAGGGAGCCATCTGCCCCGGCAGCAGCAGATCAACAGCAGCAGCCGTGGCACCGACCCAGGGAGCCCAGAAAAGGGAGGGCTGGTACCCCCACCTCCACCCAAGCACCACCTGGAGAGCACCCAGGCAGCCACAGAAGACCATTGCTCCCGAGGCAGAGGGCTCCCACAGGGGAAACACTGGAATGACGTGTTTTTATTATATGTGTAAAACAGGCTATCATATTAAAATACACAAATAAATAGATTGGTAGATGGGTAGGTAAATTAATTAATAAATAAATAAAATAAAATTAATGAGATAAATGCAAGACCAAGTAGTAAAACACTGATCAATAAAAGCAAGTAGAACATGAAAAACAAATAGACAGGCAGTAAATGGTAATCAATTAATTAAATGCTACAATAAAAGGGTGAGTCTTGAGCCTACTTTTAAAAACATGAACGTTCTCTGTGGCCCTGAGGTCCTCCAGCAACCCGTTCCAGAGGTGAGGGCCATAAAACTGGAAAGACGCCTCACCATGTATGTGTGTCCTGACTTTAGGGATGACAAGGAGACGGCTGCCAGAGGAGCGCAGAGACCGCGAAGGTTCATATGGTAAAAGTTGTTCTGAAAGATAAGAAGGCCCAAGACCATTAAGACACTTATAAACCATTAAAAGAACCTTAAAATTGATCCTAAAACATACGGGGAGCCAATGCAATGAGTTTAAAACAGGTGTAATGTGCTCCCGCCTCCTGGTCTTCATCGGGACACGTGCTGCTGAATTTTGTAGTTGTAAACCTGATATACTCTTTTTGGGAAGACCAGAAAGCAGGGCATTACAATAATCAATTCTACTGGTGATAAAAGCATGCATCAGTGTCTCCGTGTTGGCCCAAGAGAGAATGGGGCAGACTCTGGCAATATTTATTTCTTATTCAATGACATGAAGAGAGCTGGGACCACAGTTTCAAAGGTTACTGTTGGTAGAACACTACCCCCTCATGGTTTAAAATCATGCATTGCATGGAAGGTTCCCCTGCTCAAGTCATCACATGTCCAGGCCCGTCTGAAGTTTGCCAGTGACCATCTGGATGATCCAGAGAAGGCATGGGAGAAAATCATGTGGTCAGATGAGACCAAAATAGAACTTTTTGGTCTAAACTTCACTCGCCGTGTTTGGAGGAAAAAGAAGGATGAGTTGCATCCCAAGAACACCATCCTTACTGTGAAGCATGGGGGTGGAGACATTATGCTTTGGGGGTGCTTTTCTGCGAAGAGGACAGGACGACTGCACTGTATTAAGGAGAGGATGAATAGGGCCATGTATTGTGAGATTTTGAGCAACTACCTCCTTCCCTCAGTCAGAGCATTGAAGATGGGTCGTGGCTGGGTCTTCCAACATGACAATGAACCAAAGCACACAGCCAAGATAACCAAGGAGTGAATCTGTAAGAAGCATATCATGGTTCTGGAGTGGCCTAGCCAGTCTTCAGACGTAAATCCAATAGAAATTCTTTGAAGGGAGCTGAAACTCTGTGTTGCTCAGCGACAGCCCCGAAACCTGACAGATCTAGAGAAGATGTGTATGGAGGAGTGGGCCAAAATCCCTGTTTCAGTGTGTGAAAACCTGGTCAAGAACTACAGGAAACCTTTGACCTCTGTAATTGCAAACAAAGGGTTCTGTATCAAATATTAACACAGATTTTCTCAGGTGTTTAAATACTTATGTGCAGCAGTAAAATACAAATAAATTCTTTAAAAATCAGACAATGTGATTTCTTGAATTAAAACAAAATGCTGTCTCTCACAATGGAATTGCACCTACAATGTGAATTTCAGACCCCTCCATAATTTCTTAGTGGGAGAACTTGCAAAATCGCAGGTGGTCAAATGCTTATGTTCCTCACTGTAGGCTACACCTGAATATAAGCTGCACATTTTCATGTTGTAACATGAGATATTTACACAGACAGTACACAGAAGATTTTTTTTTTCAAACTCTGCCTGAAAATTGGAAGTACAGTACTAACACAACACGAAAGTAACATGCCTGGTTAAAAAATAAAACATACTTTAGCCTACAAGAAAAGGTTGCTATCCTCCTTTTCCTCACCAAATGTATCTTCTTCAGTGTCTTTATGTCCTCTGAAAGCTTTTGTCGTCTTTTTACACTGACTCAGTTCTTCCCGCTGCGTCCGCCATCTCACCATCCATTCATTGATGTCAAGCTGACGTGCAGTAGCTCTATTTTCTTCTTTGACAGCCAGCTCGATTGCCTTTAACCTAAAAGCTGCATTTGTTCGTGTGTTTTCCATGATGAGGGTTTGTGCATGAAAACTACCGGTAGTGTCTTCTTCAGCGCATAATCTTTTCCCACCTCTGTCTCACTTTTATGCGTCCTGCTATAGTGCCCACCGGTGGCCGTTAGCTAGTAAGATATCTATAAATTAGCTGCATCGTTGTATAGGACGCAGGGTCCAAAGCGTGTGAAAAAGGTAGCGGTTTATAGTAGAAAGTTACGG
Source organism: Valencia hispanica (assembly GCA_963556495.2). NCBI lineage: Eukaryota > Metazoa > Chordata > Actinopteri > Cyprinodontiformes > Valenciidae > Valencia > Valencia hispanica. The sequence continues at coordinate 39,609,784 of OY747713.1, read as the reverse complement.
TAGTTATGACTGATTCAAAGTGAAAGTATTTCAGTCAGCACCATCATCGTGGAAAGACACACTCCACTGTTTCCAGCAGTACCAAGAGAGGCGTAATTTTATAAATGATTGAATGCATATTTTTGATTGGCTCGTCCAGTATTTTCCAACCTTGCTCCTCAAGGTACTCTGCCGTGCATGTTTTAGATATTACATATTACAACTTACATTTATCTGAATCAGGTGTGAAAACACTGATCCAAAACATGATGGGCAGTGTGCCTCGTGGGCCGGGGTTGGGGAAACAAACCATTTTTTGCACCTGTTTTCCGTCACAATCATTTTTTTCATGAATTACTTAGAGAGGCCCTTTGCAGACTTTAAATGCATTTGAACAATTATAGACCCATCAGTCTGTTTATAATGAATGATTTCATCCATTTGTCACCTTCTCCTTTATTCAAACATCGTTGATGGGTGTGCATGATTAGCATTTCACTGCACTGCTGGGGGTAGGATTGTTTTTATCAATTTAAAAACAGTATTTTTTTAGACTTGTGAATATTGTTTCAATTAGATTAAATTTCTCTCGTACAAATTTGTTTTTGGATCTGGATCAACCTGAGAAGCATCACTGCCCATCCTTCCATCCATTTTCTTCCGATTATCCGAGGTCGGGTCATTGGGGCAGCAGCTTAGGCAGAGAGACCCAGACTCTCCCGAGCCACTTGGGCCAGCTCCTCGGGAGGAATCGCAAGGCGTTCCCTGGCCAGCCGAGAAACAGAGTCTTTCCAGTGTGTGCTGGGTCTTCCTCTGGGCCTCCTCCCTGTGGGACGTGCCTGGAACACCTCACCAAGGGGCCTCCAGGAGGCATCCTAACCAGATGCCCTAGCCACATTAACTGACCCCTCTCGATGTGGAAGAGCAGCAGCTTCTACTCTGAGCCCCTCCCGGATGACCGAACTTCTCATCCCATCTTTAAGGGAGAGCCCAGACACCCTGTGGAGAAAACTAATTTCAGCAGCTTGTATCCATGATCTGGTTATTTCGATCACTACCCAAAGCTTGTGACCATAGATTAGGATAGGAACTTTGATCAACCGGAAAATCGAGAAATCGAGAGCCTTGCCTTTCACCTCTGCTCTCTTTTCACCACAACAGGCCGGTACAGCATAGCATAACTGCAAGCGGCGCACCAATCCGCCTATCGATCTCCCGATTGATTTTTCCCTCGTTCGCGGATAAGACCCCCAGATACTTAAACTCCTCCACTTGGGGAAGGATCCCATCACCGATCCGGATGAAGGCACTCTACCCTTTTCCGGCTCAGGACCATGGTTTTGGATTTGGAGGTGCTGATTCTCATCCCAGCTGCCTTCACACTAAGCTGTGAACCGCTCCAGCAAAAGCCATAGATCACAACAGAACCACATCATCTGCAAAAAGCAGAGACCCGGTCCTGAAGCCACCTTGGTGGAGTCCTGGGCACCCCGGTCCTGGGCAATCCAGGAGGAGTCCAACTCTTACCGGAAACGAGCCTGACTTACTGCTGGCAATGCGAACCAAGCTCTGAAACCGGTCGTACAGGGACCGAACTGCCCGTATCAAAGGGCCTGGTGCCTTGTACTCCCAGAGTACCACCCACAGGACTCCCAGAGGGACACGGTCGAATGCCTTCTCCAAGTCCACAAAATATTTGTAGACCGTTTGGGCGAACTCCCTTGCCCCCTCCAGGACCCTGCTTAGGGTGAAGAGCTGGTCCAATATTCCATGGCCTCCTAGATCCGAGGTTCGACTATCCACCGGACCCTTCTCTCCAGAACCCCTGAATAGATCTTACCAGGGAGGCTCAGAAGTGTGATCCCCCTGTAGTTGGAGCACACTCTGGGGTCCCCTTTTTTAAATAGGGAAACCACCACTCAGTCTGCCAATCCAAGGGAAGTGCCCCCGATATCCATGCGATATTGCAGAGCCGCGTTTAGACTAGTTTATACTTCTCCGTCAGCAAGTTTGCACCTACACGCACATGTATTGAAGGAGACGTTTTCCTTTTGTAATTCTTCGTTGGTTTGTCAGTGTTGCAAAGCGATTCTCCACCAGGACAGCAGAGGGTGCAGACCTTTTCTGGCGGGTCTGCCTACCATTGCAGGGACGTTTCTGGTCAATGAAAGTTTATTTACTTCAGCTTGTAAACGCACATCCACTCGAGGAGCAATGGCCGACAGAGTGAGTTTTGATTGAGCTGGAAAGCTTTTTACTAGAAGTGTACCTCATAGAATACTCTAAAAACACATGTAAACAGAAAAAAACACAGCAGTCTGTTTAGTTGTTCTCTACAGCTGCTTCCGGGGTCCCACAGGCCAAAAAGGTTCAATAGGACTCCTTCAGTGTGACCACATCCCTCACCGCCGGTGTCCGCCAGCGGATTTGAGGGTTGTGCTGCGACAGGAACAGGCCACCTTGCGGCCACAGCTCCGGTCCGCTGCCTCCACAATGGAGGCACGGAACATGGCCCACTCAGGCTGTTAAATGTAACCCACCTCCCTCGGGACATATTCAAATCTCTCCCATAGGTGAGAGTTAAAGCTCCTTCTGACAGGAGACTCTGCCAGACCCCGCCATCGGAGCCAACTCACCACCAGCTAGTGGTCAGTGGATAGCTCTGCCCCTCTCTTCACCCAAGTGTCCAAAAGATGCAGCCGCAGATCAGATGAAACGACAACAAAGTTGATAATTGACCTGTGGCCTAAGGTGTCCTGGTGCCAAGTGCACATATGGACACCCTTATGTTTGAACATTGTGTTCGTTATGGACAGTCCATGACGAGCACGGAAGTCCAAACACAGAACACCACTACGGTTCAGATTGGGGGCGGCATTCCTCCCAACCACACCTCTCCAGGTCTCACTGTCATTATGTGAGCGTTGAAGTCCCCCAGCAGAAAAACGGAGTCCCTGAGAGGAGCACCCTCCAAAGACTCCAGAAAGGGTCTGTAATCTGATCTGCTGTTTGACAAATAAACACAAACAACAGTCAGGGCCCGTCCCCCCACACATAGGCGGTGGGAGGCTACCCTCTCCTTCAACGGGATAAACCCCAACGTACAGGCGCCAAGATGGGGGGCAACAGGTATGGCCACCCATGCTCGGCGCCTCTCATCTGGGGCAACTCCAGAGTGGGAAAACAGTCCAACCCCTCTCGAGGAGACTGGTTCCAGAGCCGTGCGTCGAGGTGAGTCCGACGATGTCCAGTTGGAACCACTCGACCTTGCACACCAGCTCCGGTTCTTTCCCCACCAGAGAGGTGACATACCACTTCCCAAGAGCCAGCCTCTGCAACCGAGGATCGGACTGCCAAGGTCCCCCCCTTCGGACCCCGCCCATACCACATTGCACCTCCCACTGGTGGTGAGGTCATGGGAAGAGGGGCCCACGTTGTCTCATCAGGAGGAGCCGGGCTGGGCCCCATGGGTAAAGGCCCAAGCACCAGGCGCTCGCCAACATGCCCCACCTCCAGGCTTGGCTCCAGAGGGGGTCCTCAGTGACTGCGTTTGGGCGACGGAACACTAAGTCCATTGCTGTCGTACATCATAGGAGTCTTTGGGCTGCGCTTTTTCTGATCCTTCACTGTTTGCCATGGGTGACCCTACCAGGGGCAAAAACCTGCCAACAACTTAGCTCATAGGATCATTGGGACACTCAGACCCTTCCACCACAAAAAGGTGGCAGCCCAGGGAGGGGAAGCATCACTGCATTGTTTTAAAAGATATGGCAAATAGATCCCCACCAATAAAGCTTTGCGTATTCAACCCCCTTTTTGATACCCCTAAAGTCTCCATGCAATTTTTGTGATGGGAACGTGAACAGGTCCAGGGGCAGGATTATGGCTGTCTGATTGATGTATACAGCTGCTGCAGCCATGTCTCCAAAAACCAATAATTACTGTATGATGAAGCAACTTTAGGGAACGTGCAGTATTGCTAGTATTTTATAAGAGAAGGCAGAGTGGATCCTTAACTTTCTCAAATAATAAAGGAACAAGGTGTAAACTGTAAGTAGTAGAAGTTGCATTTCATATAAAACTGTCAGCCAGCAGGGCTCTCATGTTTGCACAGATGAGTTGAATCTATGTTCTGTGTTCCCCAGGCGCGACCTTATCGATGCGTTCTCTGGTGAAGGAGGAACCCGACTGGAGAACGGGGATCATAGCCAGCGACAGAGCGGGGATTGTAGGCGGTCCTCTCAGGCTGCGCAGAGGAAGCAGGTTCACCTGGAGGAAGGAGTGCCAGTCGATCATGGAGAGGTCAGCAGGTTTTAGTGTCATCTGCAATCAAAATACTATTCAGATAAACACACGGCTGAATAGAATGATGCTTTATTAAAATATGACAACCACATGAACCATTTTTTTTTCAAAGATATATTTTTTGTGGTGCCGTATGGGAATTGCAGGTAAGGGATGTAAAAAGTTGGTTCCAGCATGTGCTTCAGGGATCGATTCCTATAGCTGAAGGGCCATTCTACACGTTTGTTCCATAGTTTTTGACAAGGGATCCTATCTCACTTTGGGTTTTCCAAACTCCCTCTCCTGTTTCGCAAAATCTCCTTGTGTCTTTCCTTCTACTTTTGTGTTCTTCTTCTGCCCTCCTTTATGTTTACCTGCCGCCTTTCATTCCTTCCTTCCTTCCTTGCTTAAATTCTTTCTTTCTTTCTTTCTTTCTTTCTTTCTTTCTTTCTTTCTTTCTTTCTTTCTTTCTTTCTTTCTTTCTTTCTTTCTTTCTTTCTTTCTTTCTTTCTTTCTTTCTTTCTTTCTTTCTTTCTTTCTTTCTTTCTTTCTTTCTTTCTTTCTTTCTTCCTTGCTCAAATTCTTTCTTTCTTTCTTTCTTTCCTTCTACTTTTGTGTTCTTCTTCTGCCCTCCTTTATGTTTACCTGCCGCCTTTCATTCCTTCCTTCCTTCCTTGCTCAAATTCTTTCTTTCTTTCTTTCTTTCTTTCTTTCTTTCTTTCTTTCTTTCTTTCTTTCTTTCTTTCTTTCTTTCTTTCTTTCTTTCTTTCTTTCTTTCTTTCTTTCTTTCTTTCTTTCTTTCTTTCTTTCTTTCTTTCTTTCTTTCTTTCTTTCTTTCTTTCTTTCTTTCTTTCTTTCTTTCTTTCTTTCTTTCTTTCTTTCTTTCTTTCTTTCTTTCTTTCTTTCTTTCTTTCTTTCTTTCTTTCTTTCTTTCTTTCTTTCTTTCTTTCTTTCTTTCTTTCTTTCTTTCTTTCTTTCATTGCCCTCTAAAGTGCAGCTCCTTCACATTACACGTCCATTCATCCTGCTTCGCCCCAGACGGAGATGCTGACAGAAAGGAGCAAAGCACCCGCTGTGTACTATTGATTTCTCTATTACACCGGTGGCTGTAAGTGTAGTACAGTCCGGGCTCTCTCAGTAATAAGAGCAACACAGACAACTCTCACCAGCAGCTCCTCCCGATTACGCAACTCTGCTGCAGTGCTGCTCCTTACGAGCTGGTTTAGACCCAAGGACGATACAGCAGAGGTGAAGATGATGTGGTGTGTGTGTGTGAGAGAGCGAGTGAGAGGATGTAGATGGCTGAAAGGAATTGATCCCTGTGTATTTCGTAATGTGAGAATGATTTAGCCATGCAGTGCCAGAAGGAGAAGAATGACTTTTGAGAGAAAGAACACTTTGAGCTCCAATGTAGCTAAAAACAGCTCAGCTTTTACTAAAAGATCCTTTTTTATAGCAATAAATTGTGATAAAAATTTTTTTTTATGAATCCACTCAAAACACCTTTTAATGTATTGGTTTCCAGTAAAGAGCCTTCTTTATCTTTTACTGTGGAGGAAATGGACTAAAAAGTTATAGAAATAGTCTTGGAAACGTCATATCTGCAATATGACATATTTGAACTATTTCTGGAACCACTGTGATGCTCTCCTACAGCTTCTTCATGGAGAATCAGTATCCAGATGAGGCAAAGCGGGAAGAGATTGCCAACGCCTGTAATTCTGTCATCCAGAAACCAGGTTAGGAGACCTTCATTCTCGCCCCACACATCATTTCAGATTCACATTTCTCTGTATCCTACAGACCGTGGCTATCCAGACACCTCAAGCTAGTGAAAATAAACGCAAACATTTGCTTTGATTACATGTTCTCTCTTTTTATCTGTGGAGAGTTTTGCTTCCCCCTACTGGAAAGAAAATGCACCTCTTCCTCATAGCTTTTGGTCTATGATTGCTTTCATCTCTGGAAGTAATCCAGACTCTTTTTCGAGCGTCACATGGAACACAGTCGTGGCAAAAAGAAAGTTCACCCCGTTTTTAAATGCTAAGGTTTTACTCACCTGGGGTCTAATTATTATTACTAAACCATACTTAAGCTCAGCAACTTTTTTTTACCTAGGCCTAGTAAGTTTCCAATCTATCAAACTTGGAGTAGGCACAGCTGCACACCCTTTCTGCTTTATAAATCCCACTCTCCCTAGAAATTTGCGCAGGTGTTTTTGGATCATATCTCCGTCTCCTACACACCCACTTTCTCCCATAAACGGTCCATGCAAAGTGTCTAGTGAATATTCTGCATCGACTCTAGCCAGGTCATATGGGGCGTTCCACGGGTAACCATGGCAACCGAGAGGCGGAGAAAGTAATTCCACAGAGACAGCTGCAGGATCGTAGAGGCACGGAAAACCGTTTTATTTCAATCAATCACTCAGTCAGCGCTTTACTCAGCCAAAGGCAGCCAAAGTGCTTCACATTAATAGACAAAAATACAGTTGCAAAAAGAAAATGTGTAACAAGAAGAGAGAAAAAAGATTTTAAAAATGTAATAATAAAAGCAGCAAAAACGATAAAAAAGATAAGAACAATAAAGTTCTTATATGATTACTTCTTTTAGCAAAACATTAAGACTCGAATTTATTTAAACAAAATTATTAAAACAAGCAAATTATTGATTTGGGGTCACAAACAAACGGAAGTGTCGCAGCGTTGATGCAGCAGCGTTCCTGACATGAAAAAAGAAGAGCGGGGGACGGGGTGCACGGTTCCAGCGGGTCGGTAGATCAACAACGGGTCCAGTTCAGCACATAGATCTAATAGGACTGCTTTAAGGAATCTACATCGGGTCTCCCATCCAGATGCTTCCAGTGGCGTGATCTTAAGTGTGTGCCAGCATCCATTGTGCAGCATTGTTGGAGTTGAAGATGCCATCATCCACCTACTTCAACCAACCCACTGTCATCTGGACAAAGCAGGCAGCACTGTGAGGATCATGTTCTTTGATTTCTCCAGTGCATTTAACACAATTCAGCCTGATTTGCTTTGTCAGAAACTCCTGAAGACACAGGTGGAGCCTTCAACAATCGCCTGAATCAATGACTACCTGACCAACAGACCACAATTTGTGAGACTGAAGAATTGTGTGTCAAACCAGGTGCTCAGCAGCACAGGAGCACCACAGGGGACCGTACTCTCACCATTCCTTTTCACTCTGTACACCTCAGAGTTCCAGTACAAATCAGAGACCTGTCATCTGCAAAAATACTCAGATGACTCTGCAATTGCCGGGTGTATCAGAGATGGACAAGAAGCTGAATACAGAGCGCTGGTGGACCGCTTTGTGACATGGTGTGGAAACAATCGTCTTACCTTGAATGTGAACAAAACAAAGGAGATGATTGTAGATTTCAGAAGAAACAGGGATGAGTCAAAAACTGTTTCCATCATGGGAGAAGAAGTGGAGGTGGTTGAGGAGTATAAATACCTCGGAGTTCACCTTGACAACAGACTAGACTGGAGGCGCAACAGTGAAACCGTCTACAAGAAGGGACAGAGCAGACTGTACTTCTTGAGGAAGCTTAGGTCCTTCAAGGTTTGCAGCAAGATGCTGCAGATCTTCTACAAGTCTGTTGTGGAGAGTGTAATCTCTTCAGCCGTCATCTGTTGGGGTAGCAGCATCAGAGCCAGGGATTTAAAAAGGCTAAACAACCTGATAAAGAAGGCTGGTTCTGTTCTTGGGACAACTGTGGAAAATCTGGAGATGATGATGCAAAGAAGGATTCTTCATAAAATCAAAAAAATTATGGACAACCCTGAGCATCCTCTTCATGAGACAGTCATACAACAACAGAGCGTCTTCAGTCGGAGGCTTCTTCAGTTTCGCTGCAATACAGACCGCTACAGGAAATCCTTCCTGCCCACAGCTATCATGATCTACAACAACTCCTTAAAGAATTAATTATATGAGCTATACCAACACTTAACTTCCCTCTGGGATCAATAAATTATTTTTGAATTGAATTGAATGCTTATATGGGGTTTGTGCTGATAGCTTTAATTAGTTTAACCAATCATGGTGCATTATGGCCTGACACTGTTTATTTGAAACTGATCACACTTTGCAAACCTAAGGCTTTACTTTTGTCACATAAATAATGACATAGAATGTTTAGTTTTTTTACTACATACATATAAATTTAAATTATTTTAGAACCTCCAAAACACTAGAGGATTTTCACTATGTTCTCATGTAGAAAACCCAAAGGTTGAAAAAGGCTGAACTCCAAACACAAGCTCTGTTAGACAGGAGAGATAAGTATTGACCACTAGATGGCGCTTCATCCCACAAAGTAACCTTCCAGTTAGATTTTACTTAAATACAAAGATTTTTCTTATCTTTTTTCCCCCTCCCCCAGCTGTCTCTTCGGTTTTTTGAAGAAAGGAACATTGAACCTCCTTTATTTATCTGTTTATTGATAATTATAAAACATAAATTCTGCCATTAAATAGAGGAAAACCGATCCTCATTTATTTGCACTTACCCTGATGTGTGAAGTGAATACTCATAAACAGAGCTAGTAACCATATAAACACAAACCTACACATCATGGAGTCATGGATGAACGTTAGTATTGACAGATCCCGTGTGTTACTCGTTCCTCTCCTCCTTCAGGCTGTAAGCTGTCAGAGTTTGAGCGGGTGACGGCGCTGAAGGTGTATAACTGGTTCGCCAACCGTCGGAAGGAGATGAAGAGAAGAGCAAACATCGGTGAGAGGGGCTGGGCTGACGGGAGCCGGCCAACAGTTCACACGCATGCACACACACACACACACACACCGGTGAGTGGCTAATCTCTGCTCCGCCCTGCTTTATCTCAACCAGAAGCCGCCATCTTGGAAAGCCACGGGATCGAGGTGCCAAGTCCGAGCTGCCACTCAAACGGCGAAGAGGGAGAGCTGCAAGAGTTTGTAGATCAGGTGAATCATCGGTTCTCAGAGCAGGTGCGTGAACTTGGCTGACAACATTTAGTGTAAGGTACAGCTAAGTCACCCACACTTAATCACCTGCAGAGCACCCTACTTACAGGGTCATGCAGAGCTCTTCATTACCTCTGAACATCTTTACGTCGTCCTCTTACAGATCCCAACTTGTTGTCAATTTGGGTTTGCCCGAACTATAAAGTGGAAAACGTGAAATAAAAAATATTTATTAAACACTAATCTAAAATGTGCATCATGCATTTGGTTATTTACAGGTTCATCCAAAAAAACAAACAAACTAGAATATCATAAAAACTCACTGATTTAGAAAGAGAAACTTATATATAATATAGAGTCATGACAGAGTAAAATTTTGGCTATGGCCTCTATATAATAAAATCCCAAAAGTTAGTGTCTCAGAATATTTGAATATTACATAAGATAAAAAAAAATTACTGACAGAAATGTCAGACTTCTGGAGGTAAGGATTTCGAAAGGAAATACAAACTTTGCTTTCATCTGAAAAAGAGGACTTTGGACCACTGAGCAACAGCTCAGTTCTTACTCTCCTTTGCCAGATAAGATGCTTTTGATGTTTTCTCTGGTTCAAGAATGGATTCGTTTGTGCATAGTGGCTCCTGATGCTCTGACTCCAGCCTCAGTCCACTCCTTGTGACGCTCCCCCAAGTTCCTGAGTGGATCTTGCTTGACAATTCTTCTCAAGGCTGCCGTTCTCCCTGTTGCTGGTGAACCTTTTCCGAGCACAATGTTTTCCTTCCACTCAACTTTCAGTGAATATGCTTGGATCCAGCGCTTTAGAAACAACCGGCATCTGTGGCTTCCCCATGTAAAGGCTTAGGAACCCTTTGTAGGAGTTTTAAGTTAATTAGCGGATTAGGTTGTGCCCGCATAACTGCAGATGCCCCACCAATCCGTCTATCGATCTCCCGCTCCATTTTTCCCTCATTCGTGAACAAGACCCCCAGATACTTAAACTCCTCCACTTGGGGAAGGACCCCATCCCCGACCCAGAGAAGGCACCCCACCCTTTTCCGGCTCAAGACCATGGCCTCGGATTTGAAGGTGCTGATTCTCATCCCAGCCGCTTCACACTCGGCTGCGAACTGCTCCAGCAAAAGCTGTAGATCACGTTCCGATGAAGCCAACAGGACCACGTCATCTGCAAAAAGCAGAGACCCGATCCTGAGGCCACCAAAACGGATCCCCTCAACGCCTTGGCTGCGCCTAGAGATCCTGTCCATAAAAGTTAGGAACAGGATCGGTGACAAACGGCAACCTTGGCGGAGTCCAACTCTCACTGGAAACAAGCCCGACTTACTGCCGGCAATGCGAACCAAACTCTGGCATCGGTCGTACAGGGACCTAACAGCCCGTATCAAGGGGCCCGGTACCCCATACTCCCGGAGCACCCCCCACAGGGCCCCCCGAGGGACGCGGTCGAACGCCTTCTCCAAGTCCACAAAACACATGTAGACCGGTTGGGCGAACTCCCACGCACCCTCCAGGACCCTGCTGAGGGTGTAGAGCTGGTCCAGTGTTCCACGGCCAAGAAGAAAACCGCATTGTTCCTCCTGGATCCGAGGTTCGACTATCCGTCGGACCCTCCTCTCCAGAACCCCTGAATAGACCTTACTAGGGAGGCTCAGAAGTGTGATCCCCCTGTAGTTGGAACACACCCTGTGGTCCCCCTTTTTAAACAGGGGGACCACCACCCTGGTCTGCCAATCCAAGGGAACTGTCCCCGATGTCCACGCAATATTGCAGAGCCGCGTTAACCAACACAGCCCCACAACATCCAGAGCCTTGAGGAACTCCTCCCACGCCAGAGTTTTTGCCTCAGCAACCATCCGAGCCGCATCCCGCTTGGCCTGTCGGTACCTATTAGCTGCTTCAGGGGTCCCACAAGCCAAAAAGACCCGGTAGGACTCCTTCTTCAGCCTGACAGCATCCCTTACCACCGGTGTCCACCAGCGGGTTCGGGGGTTGCCGCCGCGACAGGCACCGACCACCTTGCAATGGAAGCGCGGAACATGTCCCCCGCCTCCCCCGGGACGTGTTCAAAGTTCTGCCGGAGGTGTGAGTTAAAGCTCCTTCTGACAGGAGACTCTGCTAGACGTTCCCAGCAGACCCTCACAACACGTTTGGGCCTTCCAGGTCTGTCCGGCGTCCTCCCCCACCATCGGAGCCGACTCACCACCAGGTAGTGGTCAGTGGACAGCTCAGCCCCTCTCTTCACCAGAGTGTCCAAAACATGCGGCCGCAGATCAGATGAGACGACAACCAAGTCGATCATTGAGCTGCGGCCTAAGGTGTCCTGGTATGGACATATGGACACCTTTATGCTTGAACATGGTGTTTGTTATGGACAATCCATGACGAGCACAGAAGTCCAATAACAGGTCGGGGTGGCCATTCCGCCCAACCACACCCCTCCAGGTATCACTGTCATTGCCCACGTGAGCATTGAAGTCCCCCAGCAGAACAAGGGAGTCCCCAGGAGGAGCACTCTCCAGCACCCCCTCCAAAGACTCCAAGAAGGGTGGGTAATCTAATCTGCTGTTTGGCGCGTAAGCACAAACAACAGTCAGGACCCGTCCCCCCACCCGAAGGCGGAGGGAGGCTACCCTCTCGTTCACCGGGGTAAACCCCAACGTACAGGCGCCGAGATGGGGGGCAACAAGTATGCCCACCCCAGCTCGGCGCCTCTCAGCAGGGGCAACTCCAGAGTTGAAGAGAGTCCAACCCCTCTCGAGGAGACGGGTTCCAGAGCCAGAGCCGTGCGCCGAGGTGAGTCCGACGATGTCCAGTCGGAACCTCTCAACCTCGCACACCAGCTCCGGCCCCTTCCCCACCAGAGAGGTGACGTTCCACGTCCCGAGAGCCAGCTTCTGCAGCCGAGGATCGGACCGCCAAGGTCCCCGCCTTTGGCCGCCGCCCATCCTGCACAGCACCCAACCCCTATGGCCCCTCCCACAGGTGGTGAGCTCATGGGAAGGGGGGCCCATGTTACCTCTTCGGGCTAAGCCCGACCGGGCCCCATGGGTAAAGGCCCGGCCACCAGGCGCTCGCCAACGTGCCCCAGCTCCAGGCCTGGATCCAGAGGGGGGCCCCGGTGACCCGCGTCCGGGCGAGGGAACACTGAGTCCATCTGTCATTTTCATCATAGGGGTCTTTTGGGCTCCACTTTGTCTGATCCCTCACCTAGAACCACACACACTATTCACTCTTTTTATCACATGAAATAAGTGACAAAAATATTGAACTTTTTCATATTCTAACCTATTGTGATGTAACAGTGTGTATATATATATATATATATATATATATATATATATATATATATATAATATATATATTCTAAAGTAGTTGTTAACATCTGTAGTTTTTAATGTGGTAACCTAACACCCTAAATACACCCTCCCACTATGAAGCATGGTGTGGGCAGTATCACGCTGTGGGAAATGTTGGTCTTCAGCAGGGAGCGGGAAGCTGGTCAGAGTTGATGGCAAGATGGTTGGTTCTAAATTAAATTTTAAAATTCTTCATTTATCCCAAATTGAAATTGTTGGTGTAACTCATATAATCCAAGTATCTTCAAAGAGTCATTGTGGATAGTGAGGCTGTGGGCAGCATGGATCTCAAGTAGCTGTCAGTCTTGCAATGAATCTGAAGAAGCCTCTGACTGAAGACTGTTGCTGTTTTACTGTCATGACATGCTGACCCTAAACCCTGGGCAGCAGAACATGTCCTGGACGACACCATCAGTTGTTGGAAAGCACTGCGAAAACAACCTCATTTGCTTTTGCCGCTCCTCTTTAAATCTTTGTCTGGCCGTCTGTTTAGAAAGCCCGGGAGAGAGACTGGGTAGGGGATATTATCCTTGGTCATTATCACCGAAGGAAATTATGGTTTGATCTTCCTCCTTCTCTCTCTGATCTTTGGTTCTGCTCTGCATCCATGAAGCCTCCCCTTTTTCTTTTTCTTTTTTTGAATCCTCCTTTTCAACTCCTCTGGGATTTGGGGTCAAGGTTCTGGTATAATTTGAGCTTTTGAGATGCTGATCAGCTGCTCCCAGTTGTAAAAACAATACCTTGCTGTTATATTGGGTGATATAAACGGTTTAAGGTAGAAATTATATACCGTAATTTTTGGACTATAAGCCGCTATTTTTTTCACACACTTTGGACCCTGCGTCCTATAGAACGATGCGGCTAATTTATAGATTTTTACTGGCTAACGGCCTCCGGGGGGCACTATAGCAGGAAGCGCAAAAGTGAGACAGACATGTAGGGAAAGATTATGCACCGAAGAAGACACTAGTTTTGATTTTGAACTGTTAATTTGCGCATCATGCACACACCCTCATCATGAGAAACACGATTACATGCATATGATGCAGCTTTAAATTCAAAGGCAATCCGGCCGTCAAAGAAGGAAACGGAGCTACTGCACATTAACTTTGCATCAATGAATCGATGCTGAGACATTGGCTTTAGTGAGGAAGAGGAAGATGGCGACCATGACTTTTCTGGTAGGCTAAAGTATGTTTTACTTTCTAAACAGGGATGTTACTGTCGTGTTGGTGCCGTACTGCCGGCATGCCTTAAACAATGTTCCCTCTAATTTTTCATGTGTTTGAGCAAACACACAATCGCCCTGAGCGGTCCCTTTGACCACTGTGAGCAACATCAGATGTGTGCACTGTGGTCATGCCAGCATCGCATCCATCCAGTTTACATAGTTTAATAAAATAATCAAATTACAGCATTTAAATTTCTGTGGGAATACTTTTTAATTAAGTACATTATCCCACTTACAATGAAAATGACAAAGATCTTATTCATGATCTGTGTAGTGTGTTAACACTATTGTAAGTATAAATATTTCATTGTAACTGTGGAGAAACATGAACTGCCAAGTAGGCCAAGCTAACCATGAACTCAAATTTTTAAAACATACTTAACATTTTTATTATAAAAGTTTGACTTGTATTATAAGCATGAGCCATTGTGTGAAGCTCTTGCTGAGCACTGGGTAAAAGTAACTCTTTGTGTGCAAAATACAGTATATAATCACACGATTATTCTGTATTTCTGCTACTCATAAACTGGTATTTAATGATCAATTTTCATAAATGAACATTGTAAATGCATGACACTAGATAAGCACAAATCTGATTAGGTACTTAAATGTAACTTTATTTTTGTCGTCTGTCCTTCTCACGTATCCAGTGGTTGTACACGCTGTTGATGGCCTCATCTGCTTGCAGCTTTGACTTTATGCGCATCAGCTGATCCAAATGGTCCACTTCAAGACGATTTCTCGATGCTGTTTTGATACGATTCATTAAACTAAAGCCTCTTTCAAAGTCTGCGCTGGATGCTTGAAATGTAGCACAAATATCGATTGATTAGCTGCATAAATACGTATGTGAATCACATCATTGGCTGGAGCAGCCAGCCGCTGGTCACTCAGTGACATAAACGTTATTGACTTGAAGTGAAATCTTTTAACCCAAATGCAGAATCAAACACGTTTCTGAGTGGAATAAAATGAAAACTTCAGATGTTTTCAGAACATTACATAATCCCCCTTTTCGTTAAAGAAAATTCCACCAAAACACTACAGACTTTCTAAATAAATCAAGCACATTTCACAGCACATGAACTTGGCGCTGTCAGCCGCTCTGTGCAGACGAAAGCGCTCCGCTCCTATATAAACAGGAGGATCTGAGTTTGTGTCTGGATAAAAAAATTTTTTTTTACCTTAGTCTTATTTGCATACCCGTGTCTATCTTGAACCTGCGTTGTGTCAGTGTGCGGGTCTCTGCAGCATTGATATGGCAACAACCATGGATAACGGGTTCGGGCCAGTGTGTGTTTTTCTAATTGGACCGGTGCAGGGCCACCGCTGGAACTGTAAATCGGCGCATATGCTCATTGATTCATCTGTAAAATAGCACATAATTAATTAATTGTTTGTTGTTGTTTTTTTCAATTCCGGTTAGATTTTTTTTGTGCGCAGAGCAGATTTTCTGTGCGCGAAGACTGCGTCAGCAGTGCGCAATTGCGCAGGCGCACAGCTTAGACGGAACATTGGTCTTAAATAAAAAAAACAAAAAAACAAAAAACTTCCGTTTACTATAAAAAGGGGTGGGCTGGCAAAAGGGAGGTTCAGGAGTTCTCCTGAACGGCTGATCTTTTCTAGATTGGTGGCCACCAGAACGTTTGTTTTTGTAATCCAAAATTAGCTGCAGCTGCGAGTGATTAGTACCTCTCGCTGCTCCACTTGATTCTGCTTTCAACTCTTTTGATATTGTTCGTGAGCTGCTACCGGACCTCAGTACCTCTCTTCTGCTTTTGAAAGAAAGCTCGCACAGTGCTCCCAAATATAGGTTGCCTCGGCGCCAGAAAGTTTGAGATTTTCATAAAAATATTAACTTTCTCATCCACAACCCACCAACAGTAAAGAAACCTCCAAGCTCCCCTGGCTGAATTTCAACATCAGCCCACCCCTGTGTGTAAAATATCTCATCTTAGAAAAATGAAAAGCCGCAGCTTATATTCAAGTGAGGCCTATACATGTACAATTTATTTTCTTCATTTTGCTGGTGTGGCTTATGTTCAGGTGCGCTCAATAGTACGAAAATTGCTGTAGATTTAGCCAATGGTAGAGATTTTGACTATATGGGCGTATCTCGATTGCATATGTTGATGATGTCATCAAGCTTTGCCTACTTTGAACCAGGTACGCAAGGAGGATAAATACTGATGTTCAGTGTTCTTATATACACTATATATTGTAAGTTTACAATGTATTGACTTCTATTTTATGGAAAAGAAACCAGTCGAACTTGAAGTGTTTTTATTTCAAATATATGCATCTTCATTTTTGTGCAATAATACATTTATAAATAATTAGGAAAGCAGGAAGAAATGTTATTTCTCTTTTTACATTTTGCACTTCAGCAATTTAGAATTTTGTGCTTTGGTAACATTTAGCTTATACTGTATTTAAAATATCATCCTCTTTATGTTATGAAATTTTTGTATGGCATTGTTTGCAAAAAGATTTTTAACGCCTTAGAATTACTTAAAAGGTTTTGTATTTTTTTAAACGCATTTTGCACAATGAATGTTCTTTAAATGGCTTTTAATACTTTTTTGAAGTCCATGTTCTGCTGCAATGTATCTGGTATGTGAGATTGTTCCAAACATTTTTTTTTATTAATTTAGAATTTATATATGTCATTTTGACATGTATATAAAAAGAGGAAAATAATATATTGCCATAAATATTGTTACCGCACATATTTCAGATTAAATCTCAATATAAATTTGAGGCCATATCGCCCAGCCTTACCTTGTTGCCACAGTTACGCATCATAACTAATCAAAAGTTAAACACAGCACAGCATCCAAATTCGCCTCAACCAGAAAAAAAACTTCTTAACCCCCAACATGGTCGTTTAATCCCCGTCTGCCTTACACAGGAGGACGCCGCTTCCCAGAAAACCGTCGACCAACAAGATCGTTCCTCGCTGACCGCCCCGCTGAGCCCCGGCCCTCAGGGTGTGGACCAGAAGGATGAGGATTCAAAAAGGGAGTCTGTGGATGAGGAGTGACTGAACCCAGCCAAACTTTCAATCAACGTATCTGAATTTGATTCAGTCTGAAACAGAACAGTAAAATGCCTCCTGCTCCACCCTAGGTGGGAGCTTTTGGGCCGATGGAAGGAGGGTGTTTGAAGCTCTCTGAGGTGCCTCAGAAGGTGAGGAGGCCACTGCTTTTATCAACAGTAATCCTGCTTATAATAACAGCAATATACAGTCTACGTATAGGTATATAAGGTCTATGGTATATAAATCAATATATAGTACATTTCAAGATGGTATCGACATGCCTAAATCCTGTGAGGGGAGCATTATGTAGAGGACACCTCACCACAAGCTTTTTGCCGTTTTCCTTGCTACATGTTTCGTTTACTCCAGTGTGTGGCTGCTGAGTGGAACAAGCTGAGCCTGCAGGTCAGGTTTGATTGGCTGTTGGAGAGAGTGGGGCTTCTGTCTTTTTGATGAGACAGGGGAAAAAAAGCCCTCTTGTTGCTGGGATGTCTTTGCCTGGTTTATAAAGTGATTGATGAGTTTAACCGATCGGCACGTGCTGATGACACGACATCTGTAAAACCCAGAGGGATAACTCAGGTAATCCCAAAGTGACAAATTGCACCAGATTTCCTTATTTATAATTTTTTTTGTCTCGCTATGTGTATCGTTGATCAAAAACTGTGTTTTAAGGAACATGGTGATTTTTATATGTTTTGTCTTTACGGTGTCCAGACTAGAGATGCTCCTGAGAAATCAAATGCTGACCATGATCAGATATAAGTACCATCATTCATGCCACCATATGTAAGCAATAGCGGGTATAGCTGACAGCCACACTCTTCTGTGTGGTTGTTGTTACTGTGGGAAGAACACCAAACTATTTTCAGTATTAGTGAGGAACTTAGTCTTTTCTATAAAATGTTGTGAGATATCTGCAGTTCACTCAGGCTGAGAGAGAGAGCAAGACTTTAAGCAGATAACAAGAAGGCTGAATAGGCCGGTGTAGGACCCCCCCACCCCCCAAAAAAAAAACCTACTCAATAGCTTTGACTCCTCTCCCCAGGGGTTTTTACAGTGGCTCACACATTAGGAGGTTTGACCAAAACAACTCACGTGGCAACATTAGGAACATGTCGGGGTCATCATGCAACAATGACCCAAACATTGAGCTGAATAGAGACAAAAGCCGGTGACCAAGGTTATATTCACACCGGCCCTGTTCCATTGGCTTTAATCGAACTATGATTCCTTTAACCAGAAAGTTCGGTTTGTTTGGGGAGGTGTGAATGCGCAACCGAAACTCTGGTCCGCCTAAAAACCTAGGTCTCAGCTCGGTTGAAGTGAACTCTGGTGCGGTTGGATTGCATATGTGAAAGCCAAGCGAGATTGTTCAAAGTATGCTTTTAAATCTTGTTCAGGACTTAAGAAAACCATTTGGAAGAGAGACGAAACAAAAGAAGTAGTCCAGTTGCCTTCTACTTAAGCACTTAGAAGTACTGAATAGCTGATCTGTTTTGGATCTCTAGATTTAGAAATGTTGGCCACGTTTTGGAAATCTGAGTAAGGGTGAGGGTCTACACTTTCAAGGGGAAATACACAGGCCGCTCTTTTAGTAACGTTAATGTAAGACGCTAAAGATAGTTTATAATTGTCAACTTTGGGATAATTCTGTCTTAAATATTGTAATGAAACTGCTCTTTCACACAGTAACGAGTACTGAAAAAGAAACAGAATACATACATCTGTAGTTTAGTGAGTGTTTAAGAGGAGGACTGAGAATTTCTTCAGAGCCATGACATCACCTCTGCTCCTGATAGACAAATATTTTTATTTCTCCTCTTCTTATTTTATACAGTGGATAGAAAATGTCGCGACATCCCCTTTTTAAAAATGAGATTTTTTTGTGATGTTAAAAAAAAAGGCAGTGAAAAATCACTTTAAAACCCTCTCCACTTTAGTCTCCTTTAGTTAGACATCTCTCGTCTGTCTTCTCTATCTTGCAAAAGCTTTCCAAATGTGTTTGTGAGGACGATTTGGGTCCACTTTCAGGTGAGGCCAAAATCTTTTGCTGATTTTTGACAAATGCTCACCGTGCTGCTGAAAAATGAAATCCCCCCCCCCCCCCCCCCCCGTCTTCAGTTTTCCTGCAAAAAAGAGGGAAAAAAAAGTTACGGTTTTTGGTCAAAACAGACCTTGACAAAAAAGTAGTTCCCTCTTATGAAAGCTTGATGCTGACGTGGTTGGTTGTTTTGGGAGAAAACCTGTCAAGGAATCCTCCTTATCCTTAAGCCAGAGATCAAAAAATACAGGTGGTTGTCACAGCCGGTTCTGACCAGAAAATGCTGTGGATTTAGTTGTTCTCTATTCCTAACCGATACCTTCACACAATGAGATCATTAGCTACGTGTCAAAAACGTCCTTCAAGGAGAGCTGAAGTTCATTTCTATATCTAATGACAGGCTTTTTTTTTGTTTCCTCCTTTAACAGATTTGTTAATTTTTCAACTGATTAATGGTTGACACCTGCTGTGTTAAAGATGGCCACATTTTAGAAACGCTTTTATTTTTTCCATATGTGTTTTTACATCTCAGAAACTGCATTTTAGCAGGGGTGTGTCAACTTTCTATCCACTGTAGTTGCTGAAGGAAAAACTGCCATCTGCTAAAATGGGTATCGGCAGGTCAAAGTGGAAAGAAACGAACAAACAAACAAAAAAGGTTGTAAGTTGGCCTCAAAAGTTCTGATCGGTGCATCTCTAGGCCCAACACACCTAAGACAAAACGTCATTTTTCTTTTTTTCTTTTTGCTACGCTGGTGCTGTTTTACGTCAGAGTCTAGCCAAAGAGGCTCGGCTGGCTACATAAAAAAAAATGTAATTCTTCTTCTTTGGATGTATGTATATACGTATATCGTTTCAGAAACGCTAAAACTCTCTCCTACTGGGATTAAGCTAAAGCTTCTAAGCTCCTGTAAGTTTGTGTGAATGCGACGCGCTTCAAAGTGAACCTCACTCTGACTGTAACCCCCCCTACAACCTTGCCGGGTTGCGTTCTTTTAGTTACGCTGTCATGTTTCCATTCCCAAGGCTGCAGGAGTAAAATCTTCTAATTGTTCATATAATGAGCAACCAATACTTTTTTCTCAAAGGAAGCCGCCGTCGGTGCCTCCTTAATACCAAAGCTATGCCAGATTGAGCTGATCTACAGATGCCCAGTGCAGACAGTAGGTTTATTTGCTCCGTTCAACACTAGCCACCTCCAGCTTACCTCAGAATAACCGTGTCATGGGCGATTCCCAGGCTGACCGTCAGAAAACGCCGACAGCAGCTGGTAAACGGGACCGTTTCTCCTCTGAACAGTGTTATGTAGCATTTATGGCATCGGGCTTTGTCCTGTGTTCTCGGCGTCCAGTCGCCACCTCAGACAGCTCCGCTGTCCAGCTTCGGACAGGAATCCCCCAGAGCTGCAGCAGTTTCTTATTGCTACGCTCCTCTGTATAAGCTTTTATCCGATGAGGGAAAACGATAATAAAAGGTGTACACAATCTGTGTGGAGTTTCTCAAATCATTCTTCAACAAACATGTTTTCTTTAAAACACCCAAAGCACATGTGTGTGGCAAGCACACGCGTGTGTGTGTGTGTGTGGGGGGGGGGGGGCTGTGTGTTCACACAGAAAGCTAATGTGCCAACAGTTACAAGCTAATCAGCTAATCCTATTAGCACAAAATACAACATATTCTCTGGTAATTTATCTATCTTAACTGTCACACTATTTGTAATATCTCACAATGTGGCATAAAAGGGACATTTTCATGTGATTTCTGATCCTTGTGGCTTAAAATCATACCCATTAACATCAGCCAAAAGTGTCCCATTTTAGCTGAAAATTTTGTCCGAATTTGCCTGAAGTACACCACATTAGCTAAAATTCGTTTTCCTTGAAAAAATAAATCATACTGCCTAATCATTTTGATATTAAGCTAAACCTAAAACACAACAATATATATATTTCATTCATGTTTTTTGTTATACTCACATTGCTTTAGCTGCAATATCCTTATAATCACGACAACAAAATTGACATGTCAGGGGTCTCACCTTCAATGTTTCGGAAGCACAGATTTTTTTAAGCTTGGTTCCTCCCATCTCTGATGCTTCAGACCATTAAAAATTATCGTATATTACAAACAGCAACTGCAGTTTTTTGGCTGCTGATATTTTGCTGTGGTTGGAAAGTCTGCCCAACTTCAAGCCAATGACTGACACAATCTGCTGGGATTCCTTAAATAGGAAACTTTTTAACAGATTGGAATGTCTGTATAAATGTATTGAAATGACTTGTTAAGTGTTTTGAGATGACATCTGTGATAAAGGGTTGAAACCTTATTTGTCCCATTTTACCTGATGTCCCAAATTACCTGATGTCCCAAATTACCTGATCTCACCCTACATATCACTTTTTTTTATTTTTATACTTTGATCAGTATTAAACAAAGAGCCTTTTTTTAATATGTTATAACTTAAAGTTGAAAGTATAGAACTGACTGGAAATTTGATTGGATTTTGATTTTTATATAAATAAAATGGTACAAGCAGACATAGCCAAAGTAGCAAACAATAAAACCGCTTGAAAACAGTTGGGGTTAATATTTAGAAAGGTTTAAATAATACTTTACCAATATTTGAGAATAAAACATGCTTAAATCATTTTGGAGTTGTTTTGATGTTACGACAGCCTATTTTCCCAGTTGTACTTGAATGCAGCATGGTCAGCTGTTGGGAAAATCTTTTCTCTCCAACTTGCATTTTATCCAAAGTAAGGAGTTTGGGCTGATTGGATGCTACTGAGCCATAAGGACGTCAGCTGGTTTTTTCTCCAGTATCAGTGATGTTTCCATTCAGCTTATTGTTTCAGGTGAGTCATTCAGTTCAGTGCAGAGCGTGTTATGGACCTTTTTGCTGTTGAAAAGATGCGTTCGCTGACAAAGTTCTGGTTCGGTCCATCTTTCTTCTACTGTAGCTGAATGAGAACCCATTAATGTTCCCAAATAGAGCCTCATGATAGCTGGCTGGATTGTTGTCACTTTTTAAAGTTGCGCTGCAGAACCTTGTTCTGCACATAAACATTCTGCATGCGTTCAGGTAGAAAACAACTGTGCTGGTTCGGTACGTGTACCGAACCGAAGAGGTTCGTACCGAAAAGTCAGAATAAGAATACAAGTACCGTTACACATCTAATGCTCATGTCCTAAAATGGGCTTTATACGCTTAAGAAATGAACTGTATACCGATTTTATGATTACCTTCTAGGAAAACGTTGCTGCCATCATCCCTTTGGATTGAAATGGCTCAGGTAAGGAAAACACTGCCCCAGTGGGGCCAAATATTTTTACATGGGGACACAGAACAAAATGAAGAAAAAAGCTGCAATATTTCATCACCCACCATATTAAGTTAATATAAGTAAGTTGCAGAGCCCTGATTTAGCAGATGAAAGCTGTTTTTATCTCAATATGGCTGAAGCTGAAAGTATGGTTTCTACGAGAAACTGATTTACTGTTAACTTTTCAGTACACGGGCCAGGAGCAGCTCTAAAGGGGCGCTGGTCCCTGTTGATCCCCGTCTAGAACCGGCCATGTGCTGCATTCGCTTGCAGAGTGAGTCAACATTTTCGGATCGTTGCATTTCAATGAAGACAAGCTAAGGGGCCATTTCAGTACAAAACAAAAATCAAAGACAAACTGATGTTTCGCAGGAGTAGCATGGTGAACCCTCCTTCTGATTGTTGGGTTGTGAGGAGAAAACGTTCCGCAGGAGAAGCAAAGGGGAGCTATACCACACAACCTCTGTGTGGTGCAAAACGGTAAAACATCTTCATACAATCCATGTAAAGCCACTGGTTGGGGTCAATTGTCCATCCTGCACCCCCCCCATCCACAGCCCAAGAACACCACCAAGAATAAACCGTGATCCTAGATCAACTCCTTCCAATAATCCAGGGATGATTCAGTGGATTTTACAGAACAATGCTGCGCCTTGACACAAGACTAGAGCAGTAACTAAAGGTTCAGAGGCTGACATGTGGCCATGAAATTCCCACAGCACTTGGTCCAGTTTAGGACATGTGGTCAGTTCTTGGGGGGGAAAAAAGGCCGATAGGTGCAGAAGTAAAGATTAACCCGCTGCGAACTGCTAATACTAAAGGGACAAGAATGGGTTACTACCAGCTGGGGTTTGGCCCAGGAGTTGATTTCAAACAAGTGAAATATATATAAAAATTCTTCGAGTAAAATCACGGAGAGCTAACACAACATACATCTCACAGCTAAAACGCCGGGTGTCGATTCGGACAAATGCAGGATTTACCGTTTCATCACAGAATGAAACAAAGCCTGAACATTTATTTAATTGACAAAGTCACTTTTTTCTATTATTTATTAGAAATCTATCAAAACTGTGGCCTTGGCTAATGAAAGAGGCGTTGTGAATTTAAAGGGTGCACATTGGCAACTTTTAGAGCCTTAAATGCTATTAAAAAAAGCTATAAAAAATGAAAGCATTAAACAGAAATATATAATCAGCCTTCTTTTTCTGTTTTTTCAAAGCAGATTCGTTTTAAAGCACCTTTAGAAAAGAAGCCTGGGAAAGTGAGTACCACATATGGCTGATGTGCTGCTTTTTGAGATATTTCAGCCTACTTCATGTTGGTGGAAAGGTTCTATTTAACAAGAGTTTCTTAATTCTCCAGGTCAGGCATTAATCAGGCTTGGCTGTGGCTCGAGAAAAAAAGAACCCTGCTTGGCCAAAAACAAATCTGTGACTCACCAGGGGAATCCATTACTTTTTTTTGTCGTAGAGCTTTGAATACCCCTGAGAGAAATCATTTGAAAACAGCGTTTCATATTTACTCGTTATCTTTGTCGAACATTCAAATTTGTTTAATCTGAAACATTTACGTGTGACCAAAAAAAAAGGGAAATCTGTAGGTGGGCAAATGCCTCGGGGTTTATTTTGGTGAGACGGTCATAAAGAGGAACATTCTGATCCACGTCTTCGCACATCAGGGTAATAATGCTGGTCAGAACAGAGGCAACTTCCTAAACATTGTCAGAATTTTTGTTGGAAATTACAGTTTTTGCCACAAGCGGTCTTTGTTCCAGGCCGACTATGTTCATGGCGCAGCTTTTAAATCCCTGCATATGGTGCCTGTTTGTTAGGTCTCCGAGAGGCTGAAGGGAGAATGGTTCTCTTGATTCTTAAATAGACAAAAAAACGTTTAAATGTTTCAACTTATGAACTCAGATTTGAGCTGTAGACTTCTTTCGTTTTGGATGAATATTGTGTTATGCACCGATCCCCAAGCGTGCCCTTGAAAGCTTCACCTTCAACAACTTCCGGCTCTTTTTTCAGTTTCCTTGTGCTTTGCCTCGTTGTGTTTCACACTTCTTTTTTTCTGTCGCGTAATTCTTAAATTTGCACAAAGAAAATATAACTATCATGGATGAATGCAACTGAAAAGGAAAAGTTGTTAAAATAATCACATTTGGCGCTTTATAACATATTTTAAATTATAACCGGGTGCCAGTTTGCATGACAGAAAGAATGCAAGGTTGAGAGGAGAAAGTGTGTGTACCAAACTGTTGAGAGGTGATGCAACATTTCCTTCGACTGCAATTCCTCCTATAAGCCACACGAGGGAGACATTGTCCGCCGTTGATTGGTGAGCTCCAGAATGAGACAACACTTTCAGTCCTGTGGTGTTCATCTTAAGCAAATTAAAAGCAAAACAACTAATATTATGGATGCCATGTTCAAAGATGACACGGGGAGTAGAATTATTTTTAATAACTTGAAGCAGTTATTAAAGGATCTAAGGGGTTTTGCGGAATTAAAACATGCTAAATGTGATGATGTATTTGCAAGTAAAAATTTCTGCAGCTTGTGTTTTTCCTCGTTTTCTGAATAATCGCCTCTCATCGGACTCACGGCCATCTGGCGCCCCGAGCGGACCTTCTGCAGACCCTCTGCATCTGTATGTGCCATTTACTTTGTGCGGGGAGAAAGAAACTGTGACAAGCTTTCTCTGCATTGTTCATTCCTTGATTTCATTCAGCTAAGAGGTGCGATAAAAAGGTGTAAATGCACCATCCAGTTCAGACTCCTAATGAGCCAAATCAAAACCACTACCACTAAAAAGCTGTGTTAAGAGGATTTACACCTAAATTGGAAAATCTTTGCACATGGTCTGGAATAGATCTCCTTCAGTCAAACTTCAGTTTTTTAAGTATGTGATTATTTCTGAATCTACAGTTCAGAGAGATGGTCAGATTTTCATTGTTCACTTACTTACCAATCGTATTTAGGGATTCAAAAAGATCCCATCATCAAGTCACATCAATATTTTTGCTTACTCTGCTTTTATGTCATAACACATGTAAAGCATTTAATTAGAGTTTAAAATGCTGCTTTTATTGTGTGTTAATGCAGATTCTAGCTTTATAATGGCCGACTCAGTCAGAGCCGTGCAAAAGTATTTAAATTTCTGGAGCCATTTAACATTTTGTCACGTTAAAAACTACAAACTTCAGTATGTTTGAATGGGATTTTATGCAACAACAAAAAGCAAAGCATTGTTGTGAAATGGAAACTTGTTTAGAAATAAATGTATTTTGATTTCACTTAATCTGATACCATTAAATATAACCCATTACTCCACAGCAGTGTTTTTCAGCCGTGCTCAAGTTTAACAGGCTTTTGTTGAACTACAATCATCTGAATTACGGGTGTTAAAGCAGGGAAACATCTAAAACATGCAGGGGAGTGTGCCATGAGAA
This sequence comes from Valencia hispanica, assembly GCA_963556495.2. Taxonomy (NCBI): domain Eukaryota; kingdom Metazoa; phylum Chordata; class Actinopteri; order Cyprinodontiformes; family Valenciidae; genus Valencia; species Valencia hispanica. Next base: position 39,584,085 of record OY747713.1, on the reverse strand, counting down.
CCAGGGTTGGGAATAACTTATCTAAAACATGCAGGGCAGTGTGCCATGAAAACCAGGGTTGGGAGTCACTGATCTAAAACATGCAGAGCAATGTGCCATGAAAACCAGGGTTGGGAGTCACTGATCTAAAACATGCAGGGCAGTGTGCCATGAGAACCAGGGTTGGGAATAACTTATCTAAAACATGCAGGGCAGTGTGCCATGAGAACCAGGGTTGGGAATAACTTATCTAAAACATGCAGGGCAGTGTGCCATGAAAACCAGGGTTGGAATCACTGATCTAAAACACGCAGGACAGTGTGCCATGAGAACCAGGGTTGGGAATCCACTGATCTAAAACATGCAGTGCAGTGTGTCATGAGAACCAGGGTTTGGTATTACTGATATAAAGCATACAGGGCAGTGTACCACGAGAACCAGGGTTGGGAATTACTTATCTAAAACATGCAGGGCAGTGTACCATGAGAACCAGGGTTGGGAATCATTGATCTAAAACATGCAGAGCAGTTCGCCATGAAAACCAGGGTTGGGAATCACTTATCTAAAACATGCAGGGCGGTGTGCCATGAGAACCAGGGTTGGGAATCCACTGATGTAAAACATGCAGAGCAGTGTGCAATGAGAACCAGGGTTGGGAAACACTGATCAAAAACATGCAGAGAAGTGTGCGTTGAGGACCAGGGTTTGGAAACACCTATCTAAAACATGCAGGGCAGTGTGGCGTGAGGACCGGGGTTGGGAAACGCAGTTCTAAAACCTGCAGGGCAGTGTGCCTTGGAGACCAGGGCTGGGGAACACTGCTCTAAATTCTAAATTCAGCTGTTCTGCGAAGGCCTCATAGGTTTGTCAAAGAACATCGGTGAACAAGCATCATCTTATAGAACAAGGAACACAGCAAGCTTGTCTGGAGAAGCTTAAGGCGGGGTTAGGTTGTACAACAATGTACCAAGCTCTGAAGATGGGAAAGCACCCAAAGAGATACATTGGTATCTTTGCAGACATCCACAGCTCAGGCGGGAGAATCTGTTGACTGATCTGCGCTCCACAAATCTGTTCTTTATTTGCTCCCATCAGCTCCCATTTTGTTTTTTGACTGAGCTTGAGCTATTTTGGAAGGATGATTTGTTGAAAATGTCCGTGTTTGGGTGTGCAGAACTGGGACATCCGTACTGTACATCAGAAGACTACCAGCTGTAAGTAACTGCAGGAAAACGTGGGTCTACAAATTGTTCACTCAAGGCCGCTGAGGGGCCTCGTTATGGGTTAGGCTCTTATTCTCAATTTATACTGTACAAACACGCCCACTAATACAGACAGTGACAACAGCTGGGCATGATAGCCCCTCTGTCTTTCACAAACACAGGCATCCAGCAGTGTGTTTTGGCAGCGTCAGGCTTTAAGACCATCATTGCTCTTCTGTCATTCACTCTCTCGCAAGAGGTTTTCATCCTCTTCTTCTTTTGTTAGCAACCACTTGCAAAACAGAATTCATGACCTGCCACCGTTTTGGTTTTTTTTTCTTTTTCTTTTTTGCTGACCGCACGCGGTATCCTCTGGCTCGGTAAACGGCCCCGCACTATTTTAGCTGCCTCACAAAACACTTGATGACACAAGTGGCACGAGGAAAACGGCGCTCAATTTGTCAGAGGTTGTTACCGTGCGCGCAGATGCTTCCAGAAAGATGTCGGTTGTGGACATTTTGTGTCAAGCCTGTCTTTTCCTGAGAGAGAAAAAAACAGCAGAGCCAAGGTGTTTACTTCTTTCCTCTCGGCGAGCCATTAAATGACCCCCCCCCCCCCCCACACACACACACACACTTTTGTCTGATTAGATTTCATCTCGTCGCCAGGCATCACCTTTCAGCCAGCTGTCCTTTTGTTTGGGAAAAGAAAGAAGGTGAGAGGGACGAAGAGAGAGGAGAGGGGCCACACAGATGAAGATAAAGGAGACGAAGGAAAAGGTTACCTTCAGACTGAGAGGAAAATCCCAGTTAGTCCTGATTGTTTCTGCGGCACGACGCTGCAGGAGAGTGTCTGATCAAATAAAGCCCCCGTGGCCTCTGCAGCCAAACAGGTTATTTGGCCTTTTTATGGAACGACAGAAGCATATGAAGAGAAATCTTTTTTCTTCTTCTTCTTTTTACCATGTCCTATTTCACAGGACAAATGAAAGGAAAACAATGTCATGCTGTGCCCTGAATCTGTCATGGCCTTGGTTTCCCTTCCACAAGTGTGATAAGAATTCCTCAAAGGTCTTGTCGCAACGGGCTGCTCCAACCTCCCCCCCCACCCCCACTGCCTTTTTCCACCTAGAACTCTTCTCTAACAAACCCAAGCAGGTTGGGAGGCATCAAACAGCATCTCCTCTGCACCTCGTACAGTCACGGCTAAAATGATTAAACCTATTGAATAGAATTCTTCTTTTGCAAACAAAATGTGGTCTCATGCGAACCTAATTCCGCCAATCAATGGCTTGCTTAGTTGCAGCAGGTGTGCTTGAAATAGAACACCTCAATTATCTGACTGTTGATGGTTCCCTTTCAGTGAATGTTACAAATGTGTAAAATGCCTAAAGCCTGGTTCACACTGTGCATTTTTCGGCCGTTGTAGACAAATCTTTCGTGGTTAATAGAGTCATGGCGAAAAAACGGTGTTGCTTGATTCGCAGCTCTGTGGCCGCCCAGTGTGACAAGCCCTCTGACAGTTTTATGAGCACTCTCACGACTAAATCCAGCCTACGACAGTCTTAAAGCAGTGTCAGAAATTCTCTGGCCTGCAATCAACCACTGAAGATACACCAGGGAGTCGTGAAAAGCTATTGATAACAGTACAATGCGACGTTAGCAACAATGGAGGCTACAGGCAAATACATCTAAAGCAACAAGTGAGCCAAATTTATTGAGCTTCAGCAACAAAGATACATTTTATTGTTGCCATCTTGGGTATCTGTCGGCTTTTAGTGACGTATGATGTTCGACAAAGTATGCTTGTGACTTTGATATGGTCTGTACAGTGTGCCACCTCTCTAGAGCTTGCAATGTGACAAGGAGCAGGTCCTTGTGATGGCCAAAAAACGCAAAGCGTGGTCCGGGCTTAATGGTTTGCACAAACAGGGAAAGGAATACTAGAAAATGAAAGTTAAAGGACGAGGCAGAAAGTGGGACCTGTCAATGGGTGCCACCAGATTCCCCGAGAAGGCAGGTGGTCAGAAACTTCCGAATGACTCCAAAAGACCTGCAGCAGAACTGGGTGACAGCAGTCACTGAGGTTTCCGTTTTAACAGTAAGGTGCACACTAAACGATGTTGGGCTCCATGCTTGAACTCACAGACATGGCCCACTACTGACCAAGGAGCACAAGACAATTCAGGTCCAATTTGCTCAAATATAGACGACAGTCGGATTGCCAATATATATAGGAGTTGAGCAGCAGAGTTGAGTATGTGGGTCTTGCCTAATCATCTCTGCTTATACCAATCAGCTTCTGGTGGAGGTAGTGTGATAATGGAGTGCTATCTTCTTCATTGGTCAAAGAAGGCTTCTCGTTCATGGAGGCAATCTCCACACAGAGATAAACTCTAGAGTCAAACTTTATTCTCCAAGATGACAATGCTTGCCCCACAGAGTGACGTTTGTAAGAGACAAACTCTAGAATTTGGGAGTGGAGATGATGGAATAGTCTGCCTGCATTTCTGACCTTAATACCCTTGAACTCTTAAGGGGTCAGCTTTGATGTGCTGTTCAAACACAACAGCAGTAGCTGACTTTCAAAAAATGCTGGTTGAGGAACTGGCTGCCCTCCCACAGTGTGACCAACCTGGTAACCACTATGAAGAGGAGGTGCCAGGTTGTGTCTGGATCTCCCACTACTAAGGCCCCTGTTTGTTAAATGAATGAATTGTTAAATTTCTAATAGTTCCTTAAAACTTCCATCGTCCAATCAAAAGTCAAAAAGAGTCACCGGCAGATTTAAAGCTACATTGTGTAAGAACTTCTACCATCTAGCGGTGAAACAACTAACTGAATATTACGTTCTAGCCCCACCTCCCACGCCCCCATTCCGAGCACGTTTTAACTCCTACGGTGGCCGTTTCATGCCAAGGTTAACATGGCTTCCAGTACTACGACTTCGTCCAGTGTTCCTTCCAGTGATGAGGTTACTTTAGAAAACTACATTGCATTTAGTTATATAGTCAGACGTCTGCCGCTTCGAGAGTAGACAATCTCCCTCTGGCATTCGTCACGGTGCTACTGAGTGTAGTCAAAGCGCAAAAGGCGGAGCTAGAATTTCCAGGAATGTCCCTTGTTGGCGAATGTATTTCAAAGATGGAGGCTCAACATGGATTCAGCCATTCACGCGACTCCCGCGTATGTATTCTGACTAGCAGATTCTACACTTACAAGAATACTTTCATTAGTAGGTGGAAGTAATTACACATGAATGAGCACATATTTTTGAAAGAACAAAGGGGTTTTTGCTAAGAATTAACAAAAAAGAAAAATACACAATGTACCTTTAAGCTAAAGCATGGCTGTGACTCTGTGATCCTCCGGGACAGGGTTTGGAGGAAATCAAGCAATTCGGAAAAGCATAATGAAATCCTTATAGCGGATGCCATGCAGTCTGTGAGGAAGCGGAGACTTGGGCAGCAGCTGGCATTCAAACAGGACAACGACCCTAGCATATCTCAAAGTCCACGAGTTTCAGGACAAGTCCTTGAAGATAGTAGAGTGGCCATCACCTGACTTGAACTCTGCTACAAATCTCTCAGGGAATTTGAAAAAGGTGGTTGCAACACAAAAAGCCAGGAATATAAATATGAGCTGGACCATGATGAGTAGACGAAAATTCCTTAGGAACGATGCCAGAAGCTGGTATTTGGCTACGGATCACATTGCACACGCAGGGTGCTTTCAAAAGTACTAAAGAGGCTTGTCATGAAGGGCTTGAATTATTTTGTAACTGCTGAAGTCATTCATTTTGTGTTGAATTTAAAAAAACAAACATTTAAGGATTAGTTGTGAAGAGCTATTTAAATTATTCTTGTTTGATATGTTTCTTAGAAACAGCTGTGAGTATATGTGTTTAACAGTAGATTTCATTGGCAGTTGGAGTTGAATAATTTTATGTCTGACCATTTCCCCTTCCTCTGTGGCTCCTGTAAGGTTCCTTTTTGCTTCGATCATCCCACTCCGCTGCAGGGACGGAGCAGAGGGAAAGAGTGACAGACAAAGTCCTTCATGTTGAAAGACATCCAGCCCAACTTTACCGAACCAGCAGCTGTCAGTCAGTTTTTCAGTGGCCTCTTTTCTTTAAAAAACGAAAACTCCTCTGCACACGCACAGCAGGATTAGCCCTCCTATGGCTGCACTCCTCTACCCCTGGCCACTAAATAGATTAAACAGAACCCTCACTCGAAAGCACACTCTTTAACACTTTTTTTAACTTCTGCGTTTTCCATTTTCTGACTTGTTTTTAGTTTTGAGACTTAAACAGAAGGCCATCTTTCTCTGTTGCGTTTTTTTATTTTGGCATTTCTACTGGGTTTTTTTTTTTGCCTTGTGTTTTTTTTCTTTTTTTTGCAGCATTCACAGACGACTGTACCTAAAAACATCCTGTCCATGCACACTTACAATTTACCTTGCACAGGTTTTGCTCCAAAGGTCTTTTAAGTGTGTGTTTGGGTTCAAAGAAAATCCCAGTTTGGCAATGTTGCAACAACATAAAAAAAAAAGGAATTTAGTGTTCACCCTGAAACTTTAGGGTCGGTGTTTTCAGAAAATTTCAAAACGACATTGATTTTTCTGAACAACATTACACCTGACAGTTTGATCTGACTGAGACTGTTCAGAACATTTCGAGCATTTTCTTTCTTGTAATTGTGACGATCATGGCTTACAGATAAAGAAAACCTCAAATTCAGTGTCACTGAAAATTCAAATATTACATAAGATTGATAAAAAATATATATATATATATATTTAAAACAAAAATGTCAGGCTTCTGAAAATTTCTATGTGATCAGTACTCGGTTGGGGCTCCTTTCGCATAGGTTACTGCATCAATGCGGCGTAGCATGGAGGCAATTAGCCTTTAGTTCTGCTGAGGTGTATTGGAAGCCCAGGTTGCTTTGGTAGTGACCTTCAGGTCATCTTCATTGCAGGGTCTGGTGTCTCTCACCTTTCTCTTGATAATATTCTATGGATTATCTACTGTTTTCAGGTCAGGCCAGTTTTATGGCCAATCAAGCACAGTAACACCATAGTCATTGAACCGGCTTTTGGTGCCTATGGCAGTGTGAACCGGTGCCAAGTCCTTCCGGAAAATCAAATCAGCATATCAAAAAACTTGCATGAAGTGATCTAAGATTTCCTGGTAGATGGCTGCACTGACTGTGGACTCAGGAAAACACAGTGGACTGACACCAGCAGATGACATAGCACCCCGAATATTATACTTTTCTCTTTCACTCAACTTTTCATTGATATGCTCAATGAAACGGCAGCTTCTTTAGCAATGAGCACTTGTGTCATATCCTTCCTGTAGAGAGGGTAATGACTGTCTGTTAGACAACTGGCAAGTCAGCAGTCTTCCAAGCAACTGGGTAGGCAATAACATTGAATTCAAGAATCAAAATTAAATAAAAATTGTTGACCTAGTGTAATATTCACATTTCATGAGACACTAAATTTTGGGTTTTCATTATCTATAAACCATAATTATCAAAATTACATGAAATAAAGGCTTGAAATACTTCATTCAGTGTGCACGTTTAAGCATTTTTATATCCCAATTTATGTCCAGAACTCTTGGAAATACTGCACTACACTGAAGACATAACCTCATGCACCATGGTTTATTTACATATTGGTTACAGGTATAAAAGGAAGGTATGAATGAGGAAGCTGATAGCGTAGGCACAAAATGGATGTAAACTTGTTAAGGGGCGAAATGATCCAGAGGCTCCACCCAGGATTTGGAGTGAAAGCAGAATTTAATTAAGAAGAATAGAAAGAGAGTATGATTCTCTAACACAAAAGATGTAATAATGTTGAATAAATTCTAATTAAAATAATATTCAAATATTTCCCATGTGCAACTCTTAAATCTGGTAAAGCGTGATTAGATTCGCTCACGTTTTACATTGGTGTAAGATTTGAGAGGTTTTGGTTCCTCCTCTGCTCATTAAACAAAAAGAAAAGCAGAGCCGCAACACAAGGAGAGGGAATCAAATATCACAACGGAGAGATCGCTCAGAGCTTTCAGCTTTCTCTTATCAGCAGAACAAGCTTCCGCCACACCTTCAGAATGACACATTACATATACCAAATATTTCTCCAGATCTAAAAATACTGACCGTCTGAACATGCAGTCATAATTCCTCGGCTTTGTCGTTTTTTCCCTTTCATCGCCTGTGCTTAAGGGCTTTTGATTATATTTCACACACCCCCCTCCCCTCCCTTTTAGATTTTCTTTGTAAAACAAATAGCCTTTCCATGGGTAATAGGACAAATTACTTTAGTCAATTAAGTGGTTCAATCTCTTCTTAATTTGATTAAACACAAAGATCTGTGGAGCTCCTTGTCTTCTGGGCGACAAGTCAGAAAACAAGTTGCTGCCTACATTGAAGTTTTTCTTCAATTGCTTGAATTCTACCTCCAGGCTTATGAGCAACAAAAAATCCAAACCCGTCTACCATCTATCAAAGACACAGCCATTTCTCTAAAGCACAGACACTCCCCCCCCCCCTCCGGTTTTGACAAATGATTCAGATTTGTTGAACTGGTAATGCAAAAAACCACAGACCCCTTCATTTATCATCGCCTGCACCAGCTCCTCATTTATGTCGGAAGGCAAAGCTTGCTGTTTCAGGAAGATTGCCTAATTCTGAGTGGAGGTTTGGTTCTACAACGGAAACGGAAGATTTTGTTGGAGTTGGTTGTGCAGATATTACTTCTTTGCGTTCATTTGTCAGCATGTGCTTCTCATTTGTTCAGTACCGGGCCATTATTCCCACGCTGTTATAAGTTAATGTGTATGTGTTTTTGATTTATCTCGCCTTTTCTGCTTTTGTTAGTTGGTTTTCCTGTTTTCGTAGCGCTTGGAGTTTTGGCCTGAGAAGTTACACAAGCTATTCTTTTACCTGCTGCCGTCTCTGTTCCGCGCTTGGGTCCTCTACCTTTGTAGCGTCCTTTGACTGTTCTAAATTAATCAAAATCGAGAACATAAATGTTTCATTTCATCCTTCAACGCACACGAAAACTATAACCATTTTTGACTAAAGCAAGTAGACTACGAGTCAAAATTGAACCTTCAGTCAGTTGATGACCCAGAACAAGTTTGTTAGTTTTCTTTCAAGAAACGCTCCGTGAGTTCCATAAGGAAGGATGCTTCCCCTGCATTTGCCTTCATTGCTGCGTATGGAAAAAATGGGCCTCTACTATTATAGCTCATTCACTCTACACACAGTAAAACTCCAGGGTTCTTTGGGAAAGCATAAAAAGTGATTTCAGTTTTTTTGCTAAGTAGGAACGATGGTAGAATAGGGTATGCAAAAATATTTATATTTCCAAACTTCATCGCTTCAACGCTTGATTTTTAGCTTTTCACATTTTTATTCTTTGAAGTATGAAGTATAGTCGGTATAGTGCGACGCGCCTCACGTTTGAGGTAGAACTATCTAAGGGTGGATTCACACCAGCTAGTCAGTTTTAATCGAACTCTGATTAGTTTACCGAGAAAGTCCGGTTCGTATGGGGAGGTGTGAAAGCGCAATTGAACTCTCACGCGGACCAAAAAAGCTAACTCTGGTCTGCCTAAAAACCTAGGTCTCAGCTCGGTTGAAGTGAACTCTGGTGCAGTCCGATTGCACATGTGAAAGGCAAGCAGACCGGGGGATGCCCCAAAACCTGGAAGCGGACTATATTGCAGGGTATTCTGGGTAAATACAACCAAAGCAGACTTTATAAGCAGGATATCAGTGCTGTGAAGTTGTATGCACCCCTACCCTGTGAACGTCGGCTGTAGGAATCCTGGTGACCGAGGTTATAATTCGGCTACATGTTGTGATGTGTGTGCTGGTTAGGCATCTCAGCCGCCTCATTTGAAAAGCATAATTCTCCGTGGTCAACTGCCTCGTTCTCCGCTCATGCTGAGCCCATTGCTGCGACGTATTTGTCTGGAACAATTGCCATAGACAACAGAGCAATCCCAAAACCGCTAAAATCTGATGCCACTCCACGTTAGTTCACATTTGACGGAACAGGAAGTGTCCCTGTGTATAGTGCTTCTAGGTGCAGCGCCACCACAGGCGAGGAGGTAAACATATTGCTCAAAAGGTTTGGTTGGTTTGACAAAGTGCAGTGGGAAAGCGAACGGCACCCGCTTAAAAAAAGCAACAATGTTGCAGATCTTGGTCCCCAATCGAACCGAGTCCACCGGACTGTCAGGTGTGAAAACCGCCTTATTTGTGAGCTACTGCCTGAGGAATCAACACTAACGCTATCAAGTCATATCAAGGTTTTAAACAGTTCCAGCTTTGAAACTGTTGAGATTTCCCATTTCACCCTTCCAAAGCCCTTCTAATGAGATGCAACAGAATCTTTCCTTACATGTTTTTGGTGCACTATTGGTCACTACATGTTCTTCTTGTTTACATGATAGGTGATACCTGTTTAGACAATCATGGTGCGCATGGTGTGAGTACTTCCCATCACTGTGATTAAGGTTCCGCCTAGCATGCCTTGGTCAGTTAGCGGCCTGCAGGCTAGCTAACTGACCTTATTAACCAGCTACTATCAGCTAGTTAGACTTCCAGGGTTATTCTATAAAGAACAAAAGGTCAAGAAATATTAATATTCTGGGCAATTCGCACATTTTCTCAAAACCTCTACAAAATTTAGTTGGAGTTTGTACAAATATTTTGCAATAAGTATAACATTTGTAAATACGTATTGTTTAAACAATATAATGTTTTAGCAGACTGACTTTAAATTCATTGCACAACTTGTGAGTGAAGGAGAATTGAATTATCTCTGTGTCTATCAGAGTCAAAACAACAATAAATAAACATTAGAGTCCTCCTAACAAGGGTACCACAAGGGGGCAGTACTTTACCAAAATTTTAGTTTTCTCTGCAGAGTGTTACCACAAAGTTATCCCTTAAAAAACACGCTAGCTCAACATAATACACAATTTAAGGCTGTACTCTTAAATTACTGTTTGAATAATCCACAACCAATGTCAATTGCTTCCTTTTCTGGCATCTGCATCTATTTCCTGTCAGTTTTATCTGAAGAGAATTGCATAGTGCAAACTGTGGTAGTAGGTATGCTTTACCTTTTACTGGTAGAACACACATACAAATGTGATAAATGAATGTTCACATTGTTGTCAACAAGATGGGGAACTTAAAGCATAGAATTTTGAAATAAAATAAAAACGTGTAGCAGAAGGATGTTTATTCATTCTTTATTTTATCACCAAAACCCTCGTCTGATCTTTGTTTGCATCTTGTTCCCAATCACATTATGACCTCATCTCAGGCTACATTGATAAACTCAGCCCCATCAGATCAAGCATTTGGACTCTGGTGAAGTGGTTCTTTGGAAAATAAATGCTCACTCAAAAGGAAAACATTAGCAAGTAGGTTTGCAGGACCTCAAGGATGTATGTCCGGTCCTATGTTGTTTAGTTTGTATGTTAATGAACTTCCAAAGGGATCTAAAGCAGGAAAATGTTTTTTTCTTGGTAGATTATTAAAATTATTAGAACTATGGACTGCAGGCCAATAACTGTCACTGTTCAATTATACTAACTGAACCCCAATCAAAGGCTCAACGAGGATTGCTTTTTTAGAAAAAAAACAATCGACATAATACATCAACTAATCATAGTATGTATAGCCTCGAATACGTCAGCATGCAGAGATAACAGGCCCTGCCTTTTGTTTCTTATGGATTTAGACGTACCTGCAGAGAACATAAAATAAATCAGCTGCATGAGTACATTTTAGAGGGGTTCTTTTTCTGCCCAACAATAGATAAGCTGCCTTTTCCTGCAGCTTCCTTCAACGTGAGCTCAGCCCTGGGTGTAAAAGATTGAAACGGAAGATTTCTCGGTAAATTTCAAAGCAGCAAACAGGATCAACAGCTTAGGCGACTTTCACTTCTCAGCAACTTCCACACGCCTGATGCCTTTGCTTTTGTGTGCTTTTTTTCTAAAATGCCATGTGTGTTTGTGTTTGTGTTTGTGTCCGCGTGCGTGCGTGCGTGTGTGTGGATATGAAAGGGTGGTCCAGTGTGGGAATTTATTCAGTCTGTGTACTGGTGTGTAAAAAATGCCAGATTGCTGTCTTTCAGTTCGCTGATGATGTGTAGCAGCCACAGGAACAGAGACAGTGCCTCACGCATGCAAACATGCCCACTTTAACTCCTGGCCTTTTACCATCACATGCTCTGTTACAGTCACATAAATATCCCCTCTCTGTACATAATTACTTTAAAAAAGCCTATTACATTCTGTCTTTTTCTTTTTCTTTTTTTATGGCCGCTGCTCGGTCATATGAATGCAAATGAGAGTACAAGGATCCAAGAGGCAGAGCAGACACTCAAACCCCTCCAAGCTCAGGCCAAAAAGCTCGCAGCCACAAATGCCAAAAGCCTGGCAGGCATGTGTTCCTTCGTCCTGCTACTAATTCCTCAAAGTCTGTATTGTTTGCTTGATAAAGTTGGAACGACTTAGCCGCTTTGTGGCTTCGTGAAGGATTGATGCGGCTTGCTAGATGGTCGATGTTTGTGCAGGATGTTCCCCTGAAAGCGTTAAATTCCTCTCTCTTGCCGGAGGCCAAAACTGGATCGATCAGAGGCAGAAGATCACGTAGAGCCTCTAGTCGAAATCAAATAAACTACTGGACAAACAACAAGCCAGAACTCAACTTGGAACAGATTTTTTCAACAAAGAGCCACACTGCCATGAAGACCCCTGTAAACAACTTCTATGGAATAGATGTTTCCACAGCTGAGAAACCTTTTACCTTATCTGTCCTCAAATCCTGAAAAAAACAATTAAAGAAAGATGTTCTCTTCTATAGTTGTTTCTCTTCAGCAGCATTCCTTGGCAAGCTCTGGGTCCATATGTTTATTTGCCAGTAAGTGCACCCCATTTCATCCCCATACATCTTCCATTTTACACACAAACAAACCTTTATGTACCCATGTAGACAACCATTGCATATCAGTTTATGTTTCTCCATTTTGTCACATATTTTATGCAAACAAATATTCATTATGCATAGTTTATTTTAATTATATTCTATTTTCTGAAGATTTTATATAACATTTCATAATCATATTTGTAATGAGTATGGTTCTGATCCCCATCTGGGCCAGTCAAATCTTATGAAAGATGGAGGATTGTGACCCTTGATTCAACCAAAGTAACAACCTCTTGTCAGTACAGTTAATAAGGGTATATGTGTATATATATAGAGATGTGTATATATATATATATATATATATATATATATGTGTGTGTGTGTGTGTGTAGGTGTGTGTAGGTGTGTGTGTGTGTGTGTGTGTGTATACATGTATAGCTATACTTGTGTGGATGAACTTTTGACAGGCCACCAGCATTGTGTGGACATTTGTAGTTGTGAGGACATTTTGCCTGGTCCCCACAATATATATATATATATATTAACCTCTCCCTGCCTCTCCCTGGTGTTACCCTCAAAAGTAAAACAGAAAAAAATAATACAAAGAAAAAAGATGATCTTACCATTCCCACGGAACGAGGGAGTCCTGTTTGGTCTTAGCTAAATAAAGTTCAAAGTTATACTAGCGTTCTTTGGTAACCTGTATTAGATGCCGTGGATACGTTTCTGTTAATATGTCCATTCATTTTCCTAAAGTTCGTTGTCTACCCTCATGAGTGCCCGGATATGAGACACACTCAGAACATCTTATCTTATTTTTCCTGGTGTAGACCAGGTATTACGTGACAGTACTTCCCAGAGGTTCTCACCCTCTACTATCTTGATGTTTATTCCCATTTCCTCGAGAGCTGCAGCTGCCTCCCTAAGCGACAGGTAGATCTTTACAACTGTGCTTGAGTATATTTTCAGCTCTGCAGGGAATGGTGAAACAGCCCACACATTCTCTCTTCATCAACATCTTTTAGCTTTGCAGAGGCCTGGTAACAAGTCATTCATTTGATTCAGGTGTGGAGGAGCAAGGATGCACCTAAAGGTTGCAGGATTGTAGATCTCGAGGACTGGACTTGGGCACTCCTGGCCTATGGTCTGTACAAAAATATGAATTAAGTTTTTTCAACCCAACCAACACACTGGTAATAATGGAATTTCCATTGAATAATTAGCACCTGTTGAAAGAAAATACAACTGTAAGGCACAAAATGTCAAAACGACAATAAGACCAGCATTTCCTTAGTTTAGCTATGATTCGTAGTGATCCTTCGTGTTGGATAATCTGGTGCAGAATATGAAAAAAAAAAGGGAAATGGGTTAAATGTAACACAACTCATAGAAATTGGTGATTTCAGCAGCACTGGTAGCAATCGCAGGAGAAAGACTGCATTAGAGTTTGCTTGACTTGTTTGCGCTCTGGGCTGGTCCTGTGTGCTGGCCTGTGTTGACCTCTTCTTCACACTGTGCACACTGAGCCACTGCTTTTCACATTTTGACATTGGTCGACTCAGCCAGAGCTCTCTGTTGAAAATCACCTCTGCCCCGGCATGCTCGGAGCGTCGGCTGCATACATGTTGGGACGTGTTGAAGCTATCGCATTATTGCACAGTGTTCGGAGGTGTGACTGACAGATGTGTGTCCTGAGATATGGTCTAGCAAATATAGGACATTTTTATGCTTCTTTTTACCTGAAAACGGCAGGATTGTTGAAGAGTGAGCACACTTTCTGTGAAGCGGGTTTTGCTTGAAAAGTCGACTCTCGGTTCCCGTTCCCGAGTTGTCCTATCTGACATTGCATTATTCTAATTATTCTCATTATGAAGAGCCTTGTGAGACTTCCAGCAGGAGGTACTGTGCTTACAGAAAGACCTCGGCTGACCTTGGAGATGGGGCTGCTGGTGGCTGGGGGGAGGTGTTGAATCATGGCTCGTTTAAAAACCCACTGTGATGGGGATGTGTGGGAGGATAAGGGAGGAAGAATGAGCTCTGGGTTCTCTCTGGGAGATGGTTTGCCTTCCGCACAGGTAATTAATACGCTTATTAACTCCTCAGCTCATATCACACTCAAAAACCACAAGGAGAGAGCAGTATGGGTGGAATACCTTAATGGACTTTGAGCTTTTGCTCACAAGGTTGATGGTAGAAACTGGGGAAAAAAACTTTAGAGGTGATTGAATTCACGTATATGGTGTCAGTGTATAATATAGTGTGGGCAGTTGCCAGAAGGGAGCCTATAAATGACCTGCAACCTAGAGGGTGGTGAGAAGAGAGCAGAAGTTGCCAAAAATTTGACATAAGTACACTGGTGGGCTGATTTAAGAAGCGGAGGTCAATGCAACTAATATTTACTGGTTTGTTTGTTTGCGCCTGAAGCAGGGGCGTCTCCAGCCTTTAAGGAGTATCTGGGCTTAGCCCAGACAAAATGTGTTACTTTTGTAAAAAAAAAAAAAAAAAAATGTTACAATAGATTATAGACTATTGCATACATAGAAAGGTGCCTAAATTATAATTTTTCAATGCATGCATGTCAAAACAGTGTAACGTGTCATCTAATATACAATGGCTTATAATTTTATATCTAATATTCAGTTTGCTTAATGCTTAATTTTCAGTGTTTTGTGTTTTGGAAAATTACATCTGAAAACGGCAATACCAAACAATAATGTAGTTCGATCAATCTTCCTTCACTTGCTTCTGTTGGTCTCCCCTTTCTCTTCTTTACTTGAATGTTCCTTTCTTTTTCCCATTTGTCTTTGCTTTTTCCATCTCTCTCCTTCCACCAGTGAACACACCAAATTTTCTTTTATTTAGAATTAGATTGCTCACAGACACTGTGCACATTCAAATTCAAAAATACTTTATTGCTCCCAGAGGGAAATTAAGTGTTGGTATAGCTCATATAATTAATTCTTTAAGGAGTTGTTGTAGATGATGATGGCTGTGGACATGCTATCATTTATACACTATTCCCCTATTGCTGTCTCTTTCTGTCTTTATCTCTAGCTGTTGTCTCTCCTCTTCTCTCTCTCGTCATTGGTTCTGTCTGTTTGGCTCTGTCAATAATGCCAAAATGGTAAATGAGCAAATAAGGTAAAGCAAAGCTTTACTTATTTCATTGATTATGTCTTCAATGATGCACTGTTATTGACCTGTTTTGAATTTGCTTCTATCTATATTTTAATAGGCATTATGATAGTTGGAATTAAATGACCTTTTATTATTAATTATCTATAACACAATGTTAGAATATTTAATTGTTACCAGTTCCCATGCCTAATGATGATGCTGGTACTTCTCCTGGAGCTGCAGCTACAGCTCCTGTCTTTAGGCCATCTTTCCTACTCTTCCACCAAATCATGACATCAGAATAAGTTGTGCAAAGTATGATTATTGTAAACTAATAATACAAAACACCAACTAAATATCCTTATGCAAAGAACTGGGCTACATCAAGTCATGATGCATCAAGAGTGTTACAAAAGTGTTTACTTGGTTAGCAATCACTAGCACAAAAAATAATCTACTTAAATAACTGTGACTAATTTCCATGTTTGATTGGAACAGCTCTACTGCTGCTGCTGGCTCCTTCTCTGTCTGTAGCTCATCTCTGCTTCCTTCTACAAAGTTATTGTAACTGAAACAATAGCGATAATATTTTATATGTCCTGTCTCTGACAGATAGGCGAGAAGCCAACAAATGTTTAACACAGGGCCTGGGAGAGACCTCATTCTTCACCTGATCATCTACTGTATGGCAAGTTTTCTACTAATTTCTGTTTGGGAATTATCTTGTCTAGTGTTTTCTTAGATTAAGCAGAAGAAATGGGAGCAAACTGTGCCTTTGGCAATCTACCGATAAAAAATATATAAAGCTGCTGCCACATTGTTTCCCATCCTACCGTGCATGCCAATCGATTGAAAAATACATATTACACAGGTTTAAATGTGAAGAAATGATTGGGATTTTGTGGAGCATCAGGTTCGATGTTTTCTATGTACTCCTGTTTTGAATAATGCATGTGTGTTGGAATACGGAGTGTGGAATTCACAGTGTTCTGCTGCATTGGGACAGGGTATGTTGCTTTTGTGGCGACATTCAACCGGTCATATTAGGATTAGCAGTTACATCACATAAAGCAGCCACTAAACCAAGGAAAAATGTAACCATCCTGGATTAAACTATAGGCATATTACAAAGGTATTCCCAAAAGTGATTTAAGGGTGAACGGATACAATGAGTGTTTTAAATGTAGACAACTGTGCATGCTTGAGCATTTATTTCCTTAAGAGAAGTCATGCAGATTGGGAAGCCTGGCTCATTGATTTTCCAGGCAAATGAACAGACAGTGTTGGTAGCAGTTCAGGAAAGTATAGACATTCTTGTTTTTGTGCAGATTTGTAAATTATCTACAGATGGCCATTACTCCATTCCAATGCTTGGTTACCGCTGCTGCCTATTTATTCATGAAAATATTTTCCCACACAAGACGCGCTTACATTGTGACATTTCCAGCAGCACTCAGTCAACTTTATCATGTTGTAATTCCATAATAACACTAAACCAGCAGCCCCTTTAAAAAAAAAAAATACAGCTTGGTTTCAGAGGTTGGCAGGGCTGCCTGACCTCTGTGCTGCAGGCTACATTTCAGGTGTAGCTGAGCAATAGCATCAAGGATGCAGACACACATCAGACCTCATCAGGCCGGCTGTCGGGATGCAGGTGTCTTTTGAGTGGAGAGTGGCTCAACCTCCACTTTGCCCACAGCTCGAGTTGGAGCATGGTTTTAATTCAGGTTCTCGTGGGGCAGTGTTTGTGATTTCTGAGTGTGGAGTCTTTCAACAAAGGCCAAGTTGGACAAATCTGACCTGACAGGCAAGAAGGAGCAGAGCTTTTTAGTACCCGAGAAGACAAAGATGATGGAAAAACTCCCAAACTGTTGTGATTGGTGGACTTTTGGTTTTGATTTTACTCCCAAAAATAAAAATAAAATAAGCTCAATGTCAAGTTGAAGAAATATTACACATTGTTTTCTAAATGTCTTGTAAAGTTACTTGAAACATGTGGCATTTATCCAATTGGATAATTTAACTCCAAAGAACCACAGCAACACAAAACAATACTGATTTCTATCTTTGAAGCCTTACCTTTTCCTCACTGTTTTTTTTTAATCTTCTGCACATTTATGCACAAAACCTAAGCTTAGGTGGGCTTTATTATCAGCATGTTCTACAAATCACAAAATTAGTTAGGAATATTTAACAGTTTTTTGGTAAATGGATCAACTTAAACATTTTCATTTCAAAATGACTTTTGAAATCTATACTGGACAATCCTACGATACACAGTGGTTCTTTAAGCCAGTTTGGGAAATTTGTCAACATTTTTAATTTGTGCAAAAATCCATAACATTGTAACTTTCTTTGGCTTCTAAACCACACACGTATGAAGATCCAGATGTCCACCTGGAAGCCCTGATTTTTCTACAGGCTTGTGGAACAAAGGAATTGTCTTTTTTATATATATATAATTTGCATGACAGTTAATTTATAACTCAAAAACTCATATTTTTTGCACGGGACAAAAACGTAATTTTTGATGTGGCTAATGAAAAATAGAAAAAGTTAAAAATACATCGATATGAAAAAAACCTCCACTTCATTTAGTAGAAATTCCGATTTTTACTTTTCAGATGATGGGAAAGGGAAAAACATCCGGAAACTCAAACAATTTTTCAGAGTGAATGTTCGTTTTTCCATACATATGCAGAATTGGATAATAGCCAAACTTAACTTCAGACCTTTCCTGACTTTTCAAGACTGCATTGAAACTCTGATTTTCGTGCACTAATTTGTAACATAAAATCACCAAAAATACTTTGAAGTTTTTGGCAAAAAAAAAAGAAGAAGGAAAAACTAAACAGGTGGGAGCAGGATTTTCCGCTGAGGTTTATTGGTCCGTCAGTTTAATACTGTGTATAATAATGAAAAACAGCAAAACACAGAAGACCTTTTTTCTTTTACTGCAGACAGTAGCAGATTAGCGATAGGATTGTTGTTGTTGAAGAACAGTTAATAAAACGTAAAACATCTCCACCTAATTACAAGCTTTGATGAACCACCCTAGGTGGTAAATGGAGCGTCAAGGTTATAAATTGTGCATTTATTGTATGTAAGAAACTATCTGAGCGAAAGGTAATGAAGCAGGGGGGGCGGGGGGGTGTTGACGGGGAGGTAAGCTGAGGTTTGCTTTCAACTTCTGTCTCATAGTGTAAAGAAAAGCTTAAGTCTGTCATTTCCACGCACACACACACAACTCAGAGTTCTGCTTTTGATCTCGAATATTTGGCTATGAAGAACATGCTGTTTTTGCTTACTGTGCATATGAACACATGTTTGATGACACACACATAGACGCGCACACGTGTGTTTGGATGCGCACGCGTGCCCATTCCTCGATCAAAGGCGACCCTGAAAACCAGCTCAAAGGCAGGATTCTTCTCCTCTCTTCACCCCTTCCAGTTTACCTTTAAAGAACAGATGCTTTGAAGAAGCTCTGTGAAGAGAGCTGTGTCATTTCCAATAATTAAAAAGTGAATTTGGGATGAATTACGACTTTATTCGTATAAACGGCCTTAAAGGTAGACATCAGGTAAAGGGGACAGGGAGGAAAAAAACACCTTGGCTGTCAATTTTTTTTTTCCCCTCGAAGCGTTGAAAGCAAAGAAAGGCCATTGGTCTCAATCGGCAGAAAGCCTTTGAAAGTCTAAATGCGTTTCGGATTATTAGGAGCCAAAAGCGAACGCTAAATCCTGCTTTGGTTTTGGAGATTATTTCGAGTATTTGTGCCATCTCTGCACCGTTCAGCTGAAAAGCAACCGAAGGAACCAGCGATAGACAAATGAAATTGGCTGTTATCGCTGTTTGATGTTGCAATATCACAGAAGCAGCAGAGGAGATGAGGTCTGACTGTGACAGACCACCTGTGGTAGTGGACAGAAGACAAAAACAAAAAAGAGAGAAGACAAAACTTGGATTGCTCGATTTAGAGGTGTGGGATTGGTGAGGGTTGGAAATTAAACGTCCATTTAAGGAAAGAAGAGAAATGCAAATGGTGCTGTGTTAATTTGTATTCCAGGACAAAGTGAAGGCTGTCTTGCAAAGTGCCATCCAGTCGCTGACGAATTTCATTTTGTCCCGTAAGGTAAGTTGAGCCCTGGATGCAAAGGTGAGTGTTTCAAGCTTGACAACTGTTGTATCAAAGTTTGAGATTTATTTTGAAGTAAAACAGGAAGCAGTTTTTGAGTTGCCCTGTTGTGTTGACAGAGTTCGCTTAGAGAGACTTCTTGTAGGTCTAGAAGCCAAAATTTGACAAAGCACTATGGAATCATCAACCTCTTCTGTTTGGCAGCATTTTAGTTACTCCATTGAAAAGAAATGCTGGTAGATGAGATACGAACAATTTGTAACACACCGAGAATGATGCCAATGGCAAATGATTAGCTGCTAATTTACAGGTTTATTTTACATACAACAGAGATTGTTTGACTTTGAGGTTTGTTCAACTTTAACTGTATTTCTGAAAACACAAAAAGCTTTTTTATCAAAAGGACCACCATTAGACAAGGATTAAAAACTGTGACATAAGGGCTGGTTAAACCTGGAAAGTGATATCCTACACTGACTACAAATCCTTCAAAAG
Source organism: Valencia hispanica (assembly GCA_963556495.2). NCBI lineage: Eukaryota > Metazoa > Chordata > Actinopteri > Cyprinodontiformes > Valenciidae > Valencia > Valencia hispanica. Next base: position 39,564,182 of record OY747713.1, on the reverse strand, counting down.
CCAGTGGAAAAGTCTAAAACCTTCCAAAGGTTTTGTTTGAATCCTATTCTTATGAACTCAATATCAAGGACTCATTTCCTTTTGTTCCATTGCTAGGTTGTACAACCTCTTTTAAGAATTCCTTAAGAAATAACTGTCTTAAAACTATATAGTTCTGCAGCAGTCTCCTCAATATTGCCACACCATTTTAAGCATAAAAATAAAAGATAAAAGCAGGTCTATTGACCACATTATCATTTATTTTTAAACAGAATTACGAATTAGCTGTGGTCTAGTATGAATGAATGCATTGTGAGTCGTTTTCTGTGGAAGAAATGCTCTCGCGCTCTGTTTCAGGAGGTTGAAGTTTGTCCGAGAAGTGGGTGGGGCAGAAAACGTAAGGATTAAAAGAATTGCTTATTAATATTCATGACATTCAAACATCTTGTCTCTGATTGGCTAATAGCAACGTGACGCTCAATTCAATTCAATTCAGTTTATTTATATAGCGCCAATTCACAACAGATGTCATCTCAAGGCACTTAACAAGAAGTCATTTCAATACATTTATACAAACATTCCAATCAGTTAAAAAGTTTCCTATTTAAGGAATCCCATCAGATTGCGTCAGTCATTGGCGTGAGGTTGGGCCCCGTTGTCTTCAAACTAATAACTAACTTACCTTAGTCTGGTGGTGTACCAAAGACAAATTTCCCACCATTTCTTCCTCAGCTCTTCTTTCTTGAATAAGAAATGCAATGCTGGTGTGTCATCTCCACAAATAAAACAAGCCCAAACGTGTTCCGCCATGTTGTGGAGTTGCTAACGGTTAGCTTCTACTTGCAGAGATGCACTCTACTCTCTCCTGGCTGGAAAATCAATACAGCCTTCCCGTGACCAGTCGCAAGCCAAGGTAGGTGAAGCCATGAATAGTAATTTTCCCTGTGACATAAAAGGGACAGGCTTTTTCTTATACTATTTCATTTCTTTGGCTAATGCAGTCAATGGGGGTTGAAGAACAGCTCCATGTGCAGCATGCATATGCAACTCAAGAGTGACCAATCGTATTTCAAAAAGAACAAGTATTACACAGTTTCTCAGTGAATGGAACCTTTTAAGAGTGTATATGATGAAACCACCTGCCACAGTTCTTTATGCTCAACAGCACAAGGACCTTGGTATTCGATCCATGTAACACTTTGGTAAGTAATATCCACTGGGGTGCCTCCAGAGTCTCCATAGTAACCAACTACTTTACTAATCATTGGGTACCTATAGTCACCACCAAATTACTACGCTAGGTTTTTGCTCAGACATGCCCTACACCAGCAGAATAACTGTATTCTAGAGTATGTTACCTCTCTGCACCACTAGCTCATATAGCTGCGTATAATGATGTTGCTATTAGACAGTCAAAAACACAGCAGTCGTACATGCTACACATACCACTGTAGCTGTTGATAATTTAAAGGTTGAATATGGAACATTTTCTTAAAAAGATATTTAAAAAAAAATAATAATAATACCTCCACGGGTGTTTCAAGTGGTGCAAAATGAAATCATTTAAATTAAAATATAACAAAATAGGATTAAAATATAATAAAATATAAATTTTAACGGGCACGACAATGACGTAATGTTTACACCTACCACCAGTAGCGGCCGCGGGGTGCCAGATACGGTCTCTATGATTCAACTATGTGGTCAGTACAACTCGGCTGGTATTGGGGAAAAATGGCTGAATCTGCAAGTCAAGCAGCAGCTTCAGAGCCCGGGAGGAGATATCCGTCTCAGGAGAGGAGTGACCCGAGAACAACAGAAACTAGAGTAGTTTTAGGGGAAGCCTACACTAGATGGACCCGCATAAAACATGTCCATGGCGTCAAACACACGCGGAAACGGCGACTTTCCTCCTGGATTGGTAAGCTAAGTCACTTGCTAACTTTAGCTGTCAGTTAAACTGCTCTAAAATACATTCCTCACTGGACACAGTTCAGGCTGGTCACTGGGTGTATCGGCAGCGAACCAGGCAACCCAACAGCGGTAATTATTTTTTTATTGTTGTAGCTACAACTTAGACCCACTAGATGTCGCTTTAGTGTTCATGTTCCATATTCAACCTTTAAGAGATCATTTCTGCTGCTGAGTTATACCTCACAACCTCCATTTTAAAATGTGTTGTGTGTTCCCTTTACCTCCGAAATAGGAACTCTGACTTGGAAGTGACATCACACCCAACTGTTGGAAAGCAGTTTGATTTAATTACAGTTGTGCCTGGTGAGCAAGATACTACCGTTTGTGATACGGGCCAATTACAATACATTCCTCTGCATTATCGAGAGAGAGCTTTAACGAGAGTTTGTGCATCAGTATGCAAATGTGACTAGTAAATTAATAATAATAATAATAAACAACCCATTAGAAGTAACAATGAACCGTTTATTTCGGCGGGTGAGGGTAAGTGAGGAACCTTGAAAGGTAAAAATTATTTTCCCACTGGAGCACAGAAACTGATCACAGATTAGATGCTCCATTTACCATGTAAATAACAATTCAATTCAGAAGTGATGGCATAGAAAATAGTTATAAAATAGTGTTAACTTGACATTGTCACAACTGGAGCCTTTTTAGCATTGCAGGAATCTGCTATGGTCTTGCGCTAGCTCTGACCCGTCGTTACCTTGTCTCGGATCTCAGAATATTAAGATTTAGAGAATCCTGTGATGGAGATCAGATGTTACCTGTTCATATTTTCTCTGCAGAATCCAACTTCAAAACATCTAAAGTGTACATTTACAGTCTGGTTCCATCAGTTAAAAACTCATTAAACATTAGCTTTTCATTTCCAAATTATTTATCAAAGGTATAGAACATAAAACTTCATACAGAGTTTTAGTCCGATTTCATTATTTGTTTTTTTTTCAGAGGAGGCAGAGGTAACTACTGTGTATAATTATCTCAGACTCCAGAATATATGCAGTTTTAATGCGATGCTACTTAATTATTAATGAGGTTTAAGATATATCTTTTTTACAGGCTCAAGGGATTTGTTGCTTCCAAGTGAATATTTATACTGGCTGTATCACACTATTTCATACTCTAGCAGAATCTGCACAGATTGGGGATGTAATTGAATCTACATTTCAGCACAGATAATTGTGATAGGAGCAGGGTGATTGGGCAAACAGCATTGTCCATTTTTCAATTTTTATATTTCTCATTTGCATTAAATTAACAATTACACTTTTTTAAACCTATAAAAGGAGTTACTCCCTTACAAGTTTCTTCTGTTTCAGCCAGCAAACACATGTTGATATTGGACAAAGATAACCTATAAATGAATACAATAAAACAAGAACAATGAAATGATGGTTTAATTTATTATTGATTTATTATCACTGCCATTGGCTGGCAGCTACCACAGTCTACCTGATCCTGTCTTGAACGGGTTGTACTGGAAATGGGATTTCTCCTTGTGGATCCATAAAGTATTCCTCATCATCATCATCATTGGGGAAAAAAGCGATCCTAACTATTCTGGTCCTTTGAAAAAGAAATCATCACACCCTTTGCTAAATAATAACTATGATTTACCACTTTGGTTAGGTTTCGCTTGTCACAGCCAGGCCTGATTACCACTAAGCCTGTAGAATCAAGAAAACATTTTAATAAAACCTATATGATAATATGAAGTCGACTAAAAGATCTAAGAATATTCAAGAAGAGCAGAGGAAGGGTTACAAAGCTATTTCTAAAGGTTTCTGGGTCTTCAGCGTCTTCACACAATCAGCCACTATCCACAAGTGCAGAAAACACAGAACAGTGGTGATTTTTACAAGCGCCTCTACATGTACAAGAAGGCGCAACAAGGGCATGTCTAGATGATTCGCCTCCATCTTCCTATTGTTTACCTCTTTTTTTTATTGTTTACCTCTGAGTGGTCACCGGTTGTTATTAAGCTGGCTGTGGTGCGTGCTTTCTGACGTCACTTCCTTACCAAACTCAGTTCTTAAACGCCTAACGAAGGATGCCTCTGCCTCACGTTAAAAGTCTTAGGCTATTTCATTTCTCTGAACTTGACTATCAGTTGCGTCCCCAATATTTATTCGTGTTCGGATGTTAATCATATACTTATTGGACAAGGATGGCTTGCTATGGTAATGACTGCACTAACAGACTGTCCAAGAAGTCTCTGCTCCATTTCTTATTTCTTATTTCTTATATATATTATATATATATATATATATATATATATATATTATATATATATATATATATATATTGATATATCAAAAGTGCGACTCGATCTCGACAGGAGGGCTTTTACTTTTATTGAGTGATTGGAGTTACCATGCGACGTAATTAGCCAAAAACGATGCCCAAAAATCCCATAAATGAATGGAGACAGGGGTCGAAGCAATCATAACAATTTGAATTTACTGTCATCATACATTAACCTATAAACCCCATTTAACTTTCAGTTTGTAGGAAAATCTGTGCTCTGTTCAGAAGTGAAGACGGGATGTTAATATCTGTTACGGTATTTTTACAACTTGCCTCTGAGCAACCCAAAGTTTACCCCAAATTCAAATTTTTTGAGTGGATCTCTTGCTAAAGCTACATTGTGTAAGATCTGCTCCCATCTAGCGGTGAAATTCAATATGACAACCACCTGAATATTACATTCTAGCGCGTTTTAACTCCTACGGTGGCCGTTTCATGCCAAGGTTAACATGGCTTCCAGTACTACGACTTCGTCCAGTGTTCCTTCCAGTGATGAGGTTACTTTAGAAAACTACATTGCATTTAGTTATAAAGTCAGACGTCTGCAGAGTCGCGAATAGACAATCTCCCTCTGGCATTCGTCACGGTGCAACTGAGTGTAGCCAAAGCGCGAAAGGCAAACCTAGAATTTCGAGGAATGTCCCTCGTTGGCGAATGTATTTCAAAGATGGAGGCTCAACATAGATTCACCCATTCGAGCGACTCGCCCGTATGTATTCTGAATAGCAGATTCTACACTTACAAGAATACTTTCATTTAGTAGGTGGAAGTAATTACACATCTATGAGCACATATTTTTGAAAGAACAAAGGGGTTTTTGCTAAGAATTAACTCAGAAAAATACACAATGTAGCTTTAAGTTAGAGTGTAAGATTGTCTCAGAGCTGGAAGGCAGTTTATTTTTTAACTCGCCATCACGGTCACATATTTCACTCTACTGAAATTATTTTCAGTCATGTGAAAGCCGCGGGCGTTGACATTCACACGGTCTTTTCAAAATCCCTCTATGTCTCACCGTTTTATTTTTAAGCTCTCCAGAGCGCACAGATGCCGAACAATTCCGACCAGAATTTAGAAGATTCTCCTATACTTTAACAAGGAGGATTCTGTGATTTTTTGAAGCCGAGCCTTGTTGCAAGTCATTTCTCTCTTGTTCATTCTTGGACTGTCAACGAGGTAGAGAGTTGTACTTTTCCATGGTCGGAGACGAAACAAAACCCTCACTGACGCTTTGAGAATTTTTCCAATACCAAGTACGGTTTACGAACAGTAGCAATTTGTTTGGACCCCTTTTTTGAGTCAGAATTTGCCTTTATCAAAGGGAGAGAGTAACCCCCGATTTCCTCTGCATCCGCTCCGCTTCGCTCCGGCACGCACTACGCAGCAAAAACGCTCCCATTGTAGTGAGATTTTCCACTGCCGCTGCTGAGTGGCGCCGGCAGCCATTTCGCCATCCGGCAATAATAGGATCGATTCTATTTTTGCCGGATGCCGGAGCAACTCCGCAGTCAATCTACACAAATCACTAAGCGCCAACAGGATATAGAACAACCACATTTCCGGGTGTTTTTCAAAATAAATCAATAAAGACGGACTAGAATTTTTTGAATGCATCGCTATATTAATATAAGCCCGCATATATTTAGACATATGTTGTCCAAAATATCTTGACACAGAATAACAGAGAAGAAACTGTTCTTTTCTGGTCGTCTTCCACAGAATGAAGAATTTTTGTTCTGACTTCCGCATTTATTACTGGTTTTTATCGCGAGATCGCGCAATTCCCGCGCATGCTTCTTTGAGCACCTCTGGGCTGTGGACCAGATTTAGAGCGCATGCAGTGGAAATTGCAAACGGCTGCGGAGTGCATGGCAGACCGGAGCGGGGCGCATGCAGTGGAAATCGGGGGTAAGTGACACATGTCACACACAGATTGCTGACAGCCTTGCTGTTGCTTGGCAACAGGACACCTGCGCTTCTGAGGAGAACAAAAGGTCACTTAAAGCTGCAGTCCGGCGTATTTGAGGGAGAGAGATTTTTTGAATTCAATGTACCAAGGCCCCTCCCAAAACACTCCCCCCTCCCCTTTCCTTCCCTCCCTCCAGCCCTACCGCAGCAGTTATGCACCCGCATCACCTGTGTCGACACAGTGAGTCAAAGAAGTAAGCAGCAAGCGCGATTGAGCACCACCTGATTGTATTTTTGCTATGGACATTTCGGAGGTGAGCAACTTCTGCATGACTGATGCTTTCTCACAATATGGTGACTGTCAATGTGTCCTGTGGATTATCATGGCAAACGGACTGGCTGTCGCTACGGACTGAAACACTTTCTGTCTCGCTAGATATATTAATCAGAAAGTGAATATTCTTGCTCAGAATCGGAATCAGCAATTACTTGACAAAGTGCTTCGTCAGTGGTGAACAGACCTCTCGGCATGGTAAGTTTTATCTCTACAATTCACTCTCTCTAGGCTCTGACTGCTACTACGACGCCTCGACTTGTGGCCAGTTTTCAACCTTTATATACTCCAAAAATCTTCATGGTAACATACTCACAAATGTTGCTCAGATTGAAGTTATAGATGTCTGCCATCTCTTGGTGAAAAGTAGTAACTACATGAGGGATTATATTTGCAGCTGTGGCTTTTTAAATTCAGGAATGTTGCTCGTCGCTATTTTGCGACTTTGGCGCTTAAAGGGTTACGTTCTGATAGCACACCAGATTACCATTGAGAGAATCACTACATATAACTAATGATACTCATTCAGCCTTAACTGATATCCATGCTGGACTTTCAAAAAAAGACTGAAATGAATGTTAAATAGAGTTTCTGTCTGTCTCTCTCTGTCAGCGACTGTTGCGCTGCAAAAGCTGTGCTCCTAAAGAACTCTTTCTCCCTGTCTCTCCATCTGTCTATAAATTACTTTACCAAATAGGCACATTCTTTATTCTGGCCACAACCCCATTTCACATAATGCTTCAGCAACGACATTGTCCATTAATTTCTAATCATGTTGCCGCCTGTGCTTTTAAAACAGACCTCTTTTATCTTACTTAGTAGACACCGCTTACATAATATTACGCTAGTAAGCATTAGCATGCTAGTTAGCATTAGCATGCTAGCTCATGCTAGCATTTTAGCTAAATATCACTTTTTCACTAACTTTTCATACTGATTACTCAAATGCTAATGATAACATGTTAGCATTGTAGCTAATTTTTGCATTTTCTTAACTTTTTTTACTGATTGCTGTGGAAGTCTTTAACTGATGTAAAGAAGACACCGGAGCCAACTGTTCAGTTCAACAAGACTTTCGTCTCTCTTTTTATCCTCTCTTCCTCCACCAACTCAACCTCTTCAAATTCACTAGCGCTCCAATGGCGCCACCTAGGCAAGGCAAGGCAATTTTATTTGTATAGCACACTTTCAACAGCAGGGTAATTCAAGGTGCTTTACATGATTTGGTGATTTAAAAGAAACACATAAAAGAAACACACATTACACATGATACACAATAAAGCAAGAGAAAAATAAAAAAAAGCAAGAGAGCATGAACACATTTCATACATATAACATCAAGCATTTACTCAATGCAATTCTAAACAGATGGGTTTTTAGTCTCGATTTAAAGCAGTTCAGAGTTTCAGCAGCTCTACACTCGTCAAGAAGTCTGTTCCAGATAAGGGGAGCATAGAAACTGAAAGCTGCTTCTTCATGTTTAGTTCTGAGTCTAGGGATGTTTAGTAGGCTAGAGTTGGAGGACCTGAGTGGTCTTGGTGGTTGGTACCATGACAACAGGTCTTCAACATATTTTGGTGCTAAGCCATGTAATGATTTATAAACTAGTAAAATTATTTTAAAGTCTATTCTCTGAGCTACAGGGAGCCAGTGTAAGGACTTTAGAAGTGGGGTGATGTGCTCTACTTTCCTGGTTCTAGTAAGGACGCGAGCGGCAGCGTTCTGGATCAGCTGCAGCTGTCTGACTGACTTTTTAGGCAGACCTGTGAAGATGCTGTAGTGTCCTAGTGTCATTATCCTAAACATCTCTACAATTACTTCGAGGTTAATGATAACATAATAGTTAGCATTAGCATTCTAGCTCAAGTTAGTATTTTAGCTAATTTAAGAATGAATCTTAACTTGTACTGAGTGCTTGGATACTAATGGGAACATGCTAGCTAGCGTTAGAATGCTAGTTATCTTGCTGAAGCGAACTCGGCAACAGAACCTCTGATTGGGGATCCGACTGATTATGGACCACGTGGCAGGCCCCATTTAAATTTCCTGAATTTTTGTAGTTTTAATTAAAATTCACATGGTTTATGAACCAGCAAGACTTCATGATTTTATTTTACATAATTATTGAATCCACCTAGAAGGCAGAAGTGTAGCAGAATCGCTCAACCAAAGTTTTCTGGCTGAAAGCATCCAACAACCTCCATTAGCTTTGGTTAAATTCGAGTTATCTCAGTTAGCTCGTAGTTACATCGGCTCAGAGTTTGATGGGTGTCAATCATCCGCCCCCACCCTCACAGCCCCACTCTTAGCTCCACCTCTTTGCCCATTGTTTTGTATTTTCAGGGCTTGAGGGGACGGTTGATGTGGCCAAGATGGCGGTGGTGGGAATCGCTACAACTCAGCTCTTCAAAAACATATGGCGGACGTCACTGAGGCTCCATCCATCTTATATATACAATCTATGCTCTGAATCCCCCCCCCCCCCCACCTCCCAAAAGAAGGGGCTTTGGAGTTGCCTCGTCAAAGTCTTGGCTTAAATCTGATTGAAAACCTTATATATTGCTTAATATAAAGGAATTCTAACAAGAAGATTAACCAGAAATTGTTTTACAGAGATATGAAACACTTCATATCACAGTTGTTGCCACAGATGGCCAAACAAACTTTTTTGGTTGGGAGTCCGTTTTAGAGTCCTACTACTCCTGCAGGGCTTAATACTTAAGAGTCTGTTCTAATTCAATTCTAAGTCTTCTCACAGATAGTCAATATAGTGATCACCCAAAAGGGCATGAAGAGAAAAGGTCTACGAGGTGCTGAGGCAAGAGAGGTGTGGGTGACTGAGGAGGAGGAGGGGAGTGCTGGTCAAGACCTAAGCAGGTGTGACAGTTCAGAAAGCTTTCAAGGAGAATAAAAGGTTTTCCTGGTCTTGTAGCGATGCTAAACTGAGCGTGACCCTCAGACAGGGCCCAACCATCTTCTGCTCGCTTTCACTTGCACTTCTTACGTAAACCTCTCCAGAAAAGGAAAAAACAAACCCTTTGCTGACACAGTGTAGAAAAGAAGATTTAAGCTTACAAATTGCTGTTTTCCTTCTATTTGTCCCACCACTGTTTCCACTTTATCTTTATTTACCCACGGCTGTTGACTAAGGGAATATACTGCAGGAGATAAATGCCTACTCCCTAAAGTTGACCATCATAGTTTCCTCTTGGGAAGTGTTCACCCAATATATTTCCAGACGACCAGAACAAAGTCACTGCCTGCTGACCGATTGATTGTCAGGTTCCCAAATGTGTTGACATCAATTGAAAGCACTGTTGTAAGGCTGTCTGCAAACATGCCTACACTTGTCTTATAACATTTCAACCTTTAAAATATCAACCTCAATATCAAAATAACAGTGTCCTCATTACTTTGATCTTCTGACATTTTCTCTAGCGCCACCGTGAGGCTTTGATTTGTGGTTTGATTTTAAAAAAGAAAGGAAAAACAAGATATGCACTAGATCAGCATAATTGGATGAATTCTCTCTTTGTTGGAGCTGGAAATGCTGGCTGGGAAACATTGAGGTTTTCTACGTGTTTTGTTACAAACTACAAGTGGCAATAAAGCTGCATAAAAATATTATTCTCTTCATTTTATAGATTAAACACCAATGGACATGTTCACAAATTGAGGTTGTGCGGTACTTTGTGTGACACTGGAATAATAAAATACAAGCCGTCCCAATCCCAATCAATAGCTTTCAAAGCTTCAAATGTTCACAACGCTCTTTATAGCGAGGTTGGATATTAAACTCAGAGCAACTCTGACTTTCACAGTCAGAACTTTAGGGCATTTTCTTGTTTTATTTGTGACTGGTAATGTAGAAAATCCACCTTTTGAGTTCCTGGCATGTCAAACTTACCAAACCTTCAACCAGTTCAACTTTTATATCAGTATATCATTGTTCCAGTTAAACAAAGCTGGACTTCAGCATCTTTGCAGAGAGTGTTAAGATTGAAGACTTGCAGTGTGCATGTTCTCAACTTGCTCCAGGAAAACTATTTAGGATTTCTAGGATTATAGGACTAATGTCGTAAAACCTTGAAAAACTCATCCATGCATCCATGATTGATTACTGCAACAGTGTCCTCACAGGTCTGGCTAAAAAGTCAATCACCTGCACCTGCAACAGAGAATAGAATTAAAAAAACATGGAGTAGCAGCTTTCAGTTTCTATGCTCCCCTTATCTGGAACAAACTTCCAGACCACTGCAAAGCTGCTGAAACGCTTAACTCAAAGTAATCTGTTTAGAGCTGCCTTTGAATGAGTGATTATCAATAACTTGAATGTCATAAGTTTTAATATGTCATATGTTATGTGTATCTAATGTGTTTCATGCTTTTATTGCTGCTTTTATTTTATTTCATCTCTAATGATGTAAAGCACCTTGAAATGCCTTGTTTTTAAAAGTGTGCTATACAAATAAAGTTGCCTTGCCGTGCCTTGCCTTTATGCTTTGACACATGTGAGCCAAAACTGAAAACAAAAAGAGGCTGGTGGATGGACATTATTGCTGACCAGGAAGTTCCACTGATTACTGATTACTCCCCTTGTGGCAGCACCTCTTACATTAAGAAAAGGACATTTTTGATGTACTACTACCTTAACCAAGACACTGGTATTTTATTTATTTTTGGTAGCACAGCTGTCAGCAGTGTTTCTTAGAATCCACACCAGGGCCTTCCTGCACAGAGTTTACATGTCTCCTCGTGCATTCATGCGGGGGTCATCTCCGGGTACTCTGGCTTAATTCCACCACCCTCCAAAAAATGCAGGTTTGCTTAATTTGTATCTTTGAACTTCCCTTAGTGTGTGCACATGTTTTTTGTTTTGTTTTGGCCTATGAATGACTGACGACCTGTCCTGAGTGTAATATGCCTCTCACCCACCTGCCACTGAAGAAAACCTCCCGCCTCCACCCTTACTAGGAGTAAGCAGGTATAGCAAAAGGGATGAATGGATTTTTTTTTTGACATACTGCATATGAAATGACAATCATTTACTCGTTTCTTGGCATTAAGTCATCTTATTTAGCAGTTTGTGGAAATTGCCAGTCACAAATGCCACATGGAGTAGCTAAGATTTTATTACTTTTTTATTTATTTTATTTATTATTATTTTCACTTCAGAGGGAGTTTCATACTCCCTTGATGCTTTAAATGTTGCTATAATGAGGGTGAACTCTATAGGCACATTGAATTCTTTGCTTTTTGTTGGAATCTATGGGCCAGGAGGAATGGTAATAAAGGTCTGAAGTAGTGGTGGCTCCATACAAATGAAACCCCAGTGGTTAGCTCCCTCCATCTGCCCCTGTTTACCCCAGACTGTGAACCTGTATGTTGGGGGACAGCAAAGATCCACACAGGCAGAAGGCAAGAGTGCAAGCTACCGGGTCGGAACCTTTGCACCTGCCAAGAGAAGTAAGTCTTCCTTTTATGAGCCAATTGAAATTCAGCTCACGGGCAATTCGTTCTGTCAATGACAAGAGGAGCTAGAACAACCTTGCAACCCCCCCCTCAACACTAATAACACTGTAATAGTCAGAGATAGATCAAGCTGAGCACTGATGGTTAGAGTAAGTCTTCGGTCTCCTATAAGTGTTTACTGCAGACAATTTTTGCCTTCATTTGTTTTGAACAGATGGACGTCCGGGTACTCCTGCGGTCAATTGCAATAGTTTTTCACTCCTATGGCGGACTGACAAATGACCCGCAGTTTTCTGCTGTTTGTTCAAAGAGCAACCACCTGCACTTAATGCATGCCCGTGCGTATGCCAGAGGCCAAACATGCAAGAAAAGACCGTCCCTTGCTTTGTATGCACTGGGCGCCGCTAACCTTTGACCTGGTGTGCTTCACTGAGCAGGAAGGCAGGTTCATTACAGGTGCCTGAGTGGAAGAAATCAATCCTGGCAATTCTTCTCACAAAGCTTTTCGCTCACAGGTAAGCATTTTTTAATCAATACAGTGAGAGGAGAGGAAAATGGATGATAGGTTAAGAAAAGGACTGCCACTGCCTATGGAGGAACCTGCAGTTGCATCCTTTTATTTGTCATCCTCACTGAAGACCACTAAGGGGCAGTAGAGAGCCTCAATCGAAAGTGCTTCACAATCCATATAGCCTGTTATCTGGATTAAATTCACTAATTAATAATGGGTTTGTCATCGTCTGACATGCTTTTCACACCTCTTTAATAATATGGGAAAAGATTACAACAATGCATGCTGTTCAAGGAATATGAAAATCAACTTAAACTAATCCCACTTGTTACAATTATTTTCTTGCAAGGATACTTTCTACAAATTTTATTTACCGTACATTAAAAAAAAGACACCATAAGAAAAAAAATACTTTCTGTACTATACATGTTTGATATGTATTGGCTAACAGTGTTTTTATTATCCTATTTTTATATGGGACAAACATTGAAAGTGGCATACTGTGAAAACAAAAATCGGCAAAGGTAAAAATGATCAATAAATAAACCTACATTCTCCCATTTAAAATGAATATCCATAAAAATAGATAAAACACTTAAAGTATATTATGACATAGAGGGAAAATTCAAGCTTTGCAGAGTTGCAACATTTCTTCATTTGTTTACTATTCAAATATGGTTGTGTCATTTTTTATTTTATTTTATTTACTGGTTCTTTAGAGTGCATCAACATTTTAATATCTGTAACTCACTCCTGGCCCTGCCCCCACCTCCCCATCTCTACCACTTTCTTATACAGGAAATGACAGTAGCATAATAGTTACATTACAACAGTTTTATGTCAAAACTAATTTTGTTATTTGGAAGAGCTTATATTCAACTTGAAGTGATACCATTTGAACGTTTTACCAATGCAACATACTTAAATTTAACTTCCTAAAATTTTTATATGGTTTATGGCTTTAGTGCATCATTTGTTTTCTTCAACAATTTTAAGTCTGAGCAATCAATATAAAGTTGCTCAAGGCTCCAATCTCGGGCAGCTTTCATTTAAAAGGTAGGCACTTCCCTTAGCTCAGATTATTTGCGGTGCGCTCCATTCGTAGTAGAAACCCGGAAATTACAGCTCAAGAGCTGGAAAAAAAAATCAACTGCAACGCCTCCCCCACATGCTTTCCACTCGGAAAGTCTGAGTATTTTTCTGACCCAACTTTGGGACCCAATATGGCCGCTCCTCACGTCAACAATAGTAAGCTGGGGTGAAAGCACGTTTTTATTAGAAGACACGCTCGTAAGAGTGCGTTGTCAAAATCAATGTTAAATGTAGCGCCTGCAACTCCAAACTGTACTAATTAAAAGTGGTGTTTGCAGGTGGAAAATACAGTTTAAATTATATTCGTAAGAGGTACTACGCACAATGGCTACTTGGGCGTAATGAAATCTCGTTTTCTCTAAATGTGTAACTGAAATGCTGTTAACTTTGGTGTGATGCCATTCCTAGCTCTGACTTCCAACTTCTGAGGTATATGGAACACAACAATAGCATCACAATATTAATTAATTTTGCTGATACACAAAATTGTATCTCCGTGTCACCAAATGACCAGTCTTTTACAGTCACTCAGTACGCTTACATGCACATCTAAATCGAGCTTTTGGCAAAAAATCGAGCTAATAACTTAACCAGAATGGGAGCCTTTATCCGAGTTCACATGTAACTCAGAAAACCGAATTATTGAATGACGTGCGTTCGCTACCTCGATGCTAGTTGGCGACGCGCGCCCTGTCACGTTGGCATTTTTCCTGTTGGCCTAGAGCGTCACACAGATAGTAAACAAATGCTGGCAGCAGTGAAGCAGGATATGCACAGTGAGCGAACAAAATGGACGACAACAACGCTGCAGCACAGTCAGGGGTGGACTGGGACAAAAATTCAGCCCTGGCATTTTCTGTCCAGACCAGCCCACTACATTATCAGCCGACACTACATAAAAGTCCACAAATCTCGCATCATCTCCTCTCATGCACACTACAGTACAAATGAGAGTCATATTCCTTGATAGCAGTTAACAAATAAAGCACATGTTGTTTGACACATTAGTTCATGTTAAGGCAAGACACTACAGGCAAAAACATGGATTTTTTGTGACCTGGTCCATTTTGAGATTTGTGGATATTTAACATCCTTAACATGTTGGCTTTCAGAATAAAACAAACTACAACTCTGAAACACCTCTAAAACTGACTATTTTTTATCATTTTAGTGCGGGTGCGACAGCAGATTTGGCATTCTATTTTCTGTCTCACTGTTTCCGGTTGCCTGTTAACGCGAAGCATTCTAAACAAAAAGCCCCCAAAAAAGAAAAAGTAAAAAGAAAAATGTCCAAAAATGGAATGCCTGTTTAAATTAATGACCAATCACAAACATTTGGTCATTTGTACTTCACATTGCAATTGAATTATCTAATGCAAATCTTTAATTGCGTTTTTCTCAAAATGAGTTTTTTCCAACATTCAAAACGAATAATCTTGAAATCAGTTATACCTATATACACCAAACTTTCCACCATTGTTCTATGCTATGAGCTGAAAAAAAATTACAGAGCGATTTGTCAATACATCGTTCTAAAAAATATATGTGCTATTTTGTGTAAAAAAACAGGGCGAAAAAATGAATTTTTGGGAGCTACTGACACTGTTTTTTGATTTATGAAGTAATGAAATGAAATAAACCTATTTCCCCCTGTTAAATTTTTTTGATAACATATATGATTAGAAAATTAAAGAAAAATTATATCTGTCTCACCAATTTTGAGATGATACGTTTACAAATATATGCAAATTAGCACATTTTTAACCAGATTACACCTTATTTGCATATCTAAACAAAATTCATATCAAAACTTCTTATACAAAAGATGTTTGTTTTAATACTAGGATTCAGTTTGTCAAGTTTCATGAAGGTATCTTGAAGCTAACTTTTCTCCCTGTTCACTTGTAGCGTCTCCCCTTAATGTTTACTGTTGCTATGGCAACCAGAGACCACCACTGTTAGTAGCTGTTAGCTAGCTTAGCTAAATCATCTGAACAACAATAACCGAAAGTATTACAATTTGGCATATTTAACTAAATTAACCGCAACTACCAACAGTCAGCCCTTCAACTTTGGGCTAATATGTGTTGACAAGTATTCAGTTATTCAGGTCACATCGCAGTCAATGTAAAGCCATTTTATACTTTATTTTGGGCATGTCTCAAAATGTAGCCGAGCCAACTCCACGCTAAAGTTACTTACCATGGATTTCTCCATTTGCGCGTCTCCTCGCGCAGCAGCACCTGCTGCTGGGGTGGTGACCCCGGCACCAAATAGCTCTGTCAATATTTAGCAGCTTCCACCTCCAGAGATTTCAGCTTTTTGAGCCGCACTTTTTCAGCACCACCGGAGAGTTTCTTACCCTTCTCCATTTTCAGCTCAGCAGCATCCCGTCTATTGACTGTATCTCCGTCCCAGTGCCACCACTCCAGCCCATGTCATGTGGTCCCGCCCACCCTGGTTTGTGTTGTGATTGACAGCACTGTCATGGCTCTCATAGGCTGTCAGCCCATGAATGATTGACGATGACAAACATAGACCAATAATATGTGTCGATGCTGGCAAAACACAGCTAGCCCTCTGTAGCCTATTGGTAGGCCCAATTGGAGGGAATTTAGAGAGAGGAGAAGAAAAAAAACTAAACAGTGGACCGGCCCACATTGGGTCAACCCAGCGGGATGATGCCCGGTATGCCAGATGGCCAGTCCACCCCTGAGCACAGTACATTTTGTAAGTACTGTGTGTCGTTTGATAATGTTACACTCATTGTCGCTGCTCATTCCGGTGGTGTTATTCCCGCTTTCACTGTCACGTCACTTCCCGATGGGGGAGTGCCCATAGCCCATAGCAATGTCCTTTTTTATTGTTGTTCTTAAGTCTTTGTGTGCATGGGAGTTGGGTTGGGGGGAGGGAGGTATAACTGTGATCATGCTTTTAAATCTGTGGGTGAGGGATGGAAATAGGGTTAAAGTGGGGTCATTTTAATCTGTAAAGCACTTTGGGTTGCAACCCTTGTATGAAAAGTGCTTTATAAATAAAGTTGGATTGATTGATTGATAGCTCGACTAAGCTGTTAGCATTTACATGCAGAGAAATTTGGTTTACTAACCCCATTATCTGGGTGTGTTAGTCCGATTAAGACCAATTCAGTTTGACTTCAGCCGGACTAAGGTGTGTACGTGCATTTCAAAAGTCCGAACTCAGTCGGACTAAGGCGAAGTTTCTGTTTTCTTTTACTGCATGTAAACACACTAAGTAGTGTGCCAATATTATCAGTCGGTGAATGGGTCAACTTTTCTCAAGCTCAATTTCTTTCTTTGTTTTTTTTTTTTTGATCAAGCATTTTGAATAACCTAGTAAATGAATGGTGTTACACAGCTTCACTGGTCAAGACTATTAGTGGCCACCCCTAAAAAACATTTTGGAGGCGCCCCTGTCAGAGTCTCTTTAGAGGGCGCTGGGTAGGAATAGTCAGTGCAAAAACGTTTCGTGGTTAATTACTCTCTGCATCAAGTGAGCAGTGCGTTTGTGGATTCTACCACCTCGTGACCACTCTGTGACAGTTTTCAGATTTAACTTTCTTGTAGTCCGGTGAACACGCGGTAGGCGGTGTCAGACCGGAGAACCACGTCCCTCTGAGCTCACTTCCGTGTGCTAGAGTCGTATACCCTTCACTGCTTTTGTTCACCCATTTCCAACCACGCCGCGCTTCCGAGAAGAGGTTGGCCAGCCGGTTTAGGGAACCAATACGAGGCGAAACGCGGAGCCGTCCGACGGTAAAAGCCACATGCGAAGCCCCGGTTACTCTTGGGATACTCGGCACGCCAAAGCAACGTAAACGGACTACTTTTCTTTTTGGTCTTCTTATTGGAGTTTTCCACGCTTTTTTCCATCTTCTTCCATCCACACCGACTGCCTCCGCGAACTCAACAAGATGGAGAACGACGATAAATATCTCCCCGAACTGCTGGCGGAGAAGGACAGCCTGGACTCGTCATTTACGCACGCCATGAAACTTATAAACGCAGGTAGACGACTACTAAATTGTGTTTTTGTGTGTTTTGTCGTCTGCTTCGACCAGCAGCACAATGAACCAGAGGAACCCACAGTTGCGCTCCTGAAGCGCAGTGTGCTTTGGCACGAGACCTAAAATGCCCCCTAAAAGCTGCAGCACCAACGCAGAGGTTCTACTGCGGCTCTATAATGAAGATACATGGCGGTTAATGAGTTGTGACTTACACACAAACACACAAAAACCCGCCCTAAACCTTGCACAGTATCGCACGCGTCCAGGTAGTCGGCTGAATGATATCAGTTTCCCCTCGCGCAGCTGCGACATTTAGTCACTGCTGTCGGTCACACGTCGGAGGCTCGTGCTGAGTTTAAACTTGCAAACTTTAATGGCTCCCGGACAACCCGCTCTTTGTCTTTGTCGTTATGTTTCTGTTGGTTTCACCAAGTGACCGACGGCTTTGTTTTTAACTGCAGTTTACAGACGTTGTCAGACACCGATCACCTCCACAGCTGAAAGCCGAGACGCGGCCCCTATTAGCGGTGTGACGGAGCTCGAGGTCCCGGTGTGAGCCCCCTGCTCTGTAGAGAGACCGCAGCCATGGCGGATCTGGGTGCTGCTGTTCTCGTTGCTGCGCTGTGGGAAAATCTCCCCTGGTTCGGGTAGCGCTTCACGCTGGTCTCTCTGTAACTTTATTTTAATTATGGTATTTTTTTAATATACCTGGAGACATTTTTTGAAGTATAAAAAAAGTGTTGCTTAATGCCGTGACATAGTAAATTGAAGTTATTCGGGAGTGTGATGAAGTTTTATAAGACAATTGCAGTTGAAAATGAAAATATTTTAATAGAGATGCACTGGTCAACTTCTACTGGCTGATCCCGATTTCCTATTTGATTAAACACATGAACTAAAAAAAATGTAATAAACATCGAATATTAAGTGTTTTGTAAGTTCCTTGATGGAGGTAGTTTGAATCAAACAAAAATGGAAGGCTTCCATAAAGTATCCATTCCCTATTATGGTTCTCTGTACTTTATCCATTGGGTGCCAAATTGATGTGGCAGATGGGACTAGTTGGTATCAACTATGTATTGTGGTGTACTATCAGGTGGATATTTAATATTTTCCTCTTAATTTACTCTTATTTTCAAGTAAATGTGATTAATATCCCAATACATGTCAGCAGTGTTTGGCTAAGGGCTATTTTCTTGATCAGCTGTTAATGATTTCAGGCCAAATTTTAAACAACCAGCCTAAAAGAGGAACTGAACTAAATGAATGGAAGTAGATTACAAGAAAGTCTTAAGATGAGAGCATACAATTAAGCCCTCTGATTATTTAGGCCTATCTCTTACAATTTGTGAAAATGCTTATTGCATAGTAAAAAAGGAATGGTTTGACTACATAAGCACAAAGTGGTCTGTGGATATGAAATAGAGCAAAGAAGAGACAATGAAATGTCATTTTGTAGCACCTGAAATTTCAGATTTTTTTTTCTTTTTTTTTTACTAAACGTGAGTTTAAAGGCTTCACAGAACATGTTTAATACTGATGTGTTTACACAATGGCCATATATGTGGTGAAAGACGTCAGAGGAAAAACAAGAGGTGAAGAAATTTGAATCTATCAGAATATTAAGGAGGATCCTTTATATATCCAAGCCCATGTCCCTAAGAAATTGATTTTTAGTGAACTGAAAAGAGTTTATTACATTATGTTGTGTTAATTAAGAAGTCTTGAGACAAAAGGTTCTGATGTGTCAATGTGATGGAAAAAGCTTTTAATACTTAAGAAGATTACGAAACAACTGGCTGATTCCAGTTGACCGAGTCCGATTAAATGACTTCTCTTCAAGAAACAAAAGATTTTTCAGGGTTTATCCTTCAATCAATGGAAAATTGACCGATTTCACTTCAAGGTAGGTGTCACCGGACAAAATTTATAACTTTTAAACACATTAGTTATGTCTGCTACACAATAGTTTATGCTCACCCAGCATCTCATATTGGAGATTATGTTAGTGTGTGTGGGGGCGGGGGGTTCAGGCTACTTCATCTACATCAGCGTGATGTAAAAGTTTACCTGCATTCATCCCCAGTTGCCTTCCTTGGCCTTGCAGCTGGTAGCCTGCAGTGCATCTTGACATGTTTGCACATCACATGTGCAGGGGGGTCGTCATGGCCAGGCGTTAGCCGGTGGTTTGAGGTGAATTGTTCCAAGCTGCTGTGCTGCAGGGAAGAGGGGGCAAGAAAGTAAGTGGCTAAAACAGTGCTGATTTACTTTGAGAGTTTTATACCGAGTCTTACTTTTTAGAGATGAGGGGTCCATAACCCCGTTAAGCCCAGGGTTTTTATTATTCCGCCACATCAACAAACCAGAAACCCGAATGCCGGTTCCACATGGAGAAAAGTGGAATTTCTCTTCATTGAAGAGTCTGTAAAAACTACTCTATTCCACATCTAAAGTGATTAAATTATCTATAAAGTAACACAATAATGAATTCAAATATGGAACTGAAATGTGCTGTTTTGCAATATGGATTTCTGCGATATTGCAATCACAAAGGGGTGCTTTGGTGCAATATCTTTGTTTGATTTAAGTCAGTAGTATGTGGACTTGTGTCTTGGATCACTTTGATGAACTTTGACTCTCGATCAGGTCTGTAACTGGTATAGATCTATGGGAAGATTGAGCTATACGGGGAAGAAAAACCCCAAAACAGCGTGGTGAATCCCCCACCTATCAGCACATTTTTCTGTGGAAACTAACGGCAAAGTATTCGCGTATTCTAGTAGGACCTGAAATACCTTGATGCAGTGCTATTTGATATGCTATTGGCTGGTGTTTGCAAAGCAGCCAATCCAAGCGCCATTCGTCCATTGTTGTTGCTGATTGGCTGTACCCTCAAGAAGGGACATGAGGGTGAACCGTTGGGTTCTGTAATAGTTCTAAGACAGTTTCCACTGTGCGTATTAAGGTATATTTAAAACAGGCAGCGATAATAATTTTTAGATGGGCTCTCAAGTATTTTACACATTTAGGCCATGTGCAGACAGTCCCTGCAAATACCAAGGGTTCACTGTGGTAAGACAAATGTGGGTTGTTGTAGTTTGTCATTGCAATATTCAACAATAAAACTACAGTTACATGTTCAGTAATACCATGCAGCCGTATTAATGAACCATTTCTCATTTGATAAGCATCTGGAAAACACAGAAAATGAACCCAGAATTTTGTGATTTATAGATTAAAAAAAAGCTGAATATTACAACAATATTATGATGCAGTAGTGCTTCAGAGCCCACTTGTAACATGGCAACGATATATTTTCAATATATTGTGTGGCTCAACTTAAAACGGGACAGAAGCTTGTAAACCTATCCACTTTTGGTTTTGAACTACGTTTTGTGGCTTATTTCTGTCTGCATAACTTTCTCGAACTATACAGTTTGACTGCATACAAAGTTTGCCCCGTCTCTCTAGAAATCGATAGAATGCAGAAAGGAGAGACTAAGAAGGAGACGGAGACCTACCTGGACCTTTTCACAACAAAGAACATCAAACTCAAGGAACGAGTGCTCATACCTGTCAAACAGTACCCAAAGGTGAGAATTTGCTCCTGTTTCATCTGCCTCCAAATCATTTTTTTAAACAGCTAACTGTTGTGGCTTAATATTTTTCTGCAGCTGTGTTTCAATTACACAAAGTCATGGGTTACTGATTAGCTTCAGATCTCTGCGCAGAACCCCGCTTTCTACAATAATACCAGAAACTGTTGCATTGATTTTGAATGTGTTTAGAGAGCCACACAGGTCTGTAATATCCCCTGTAAAGGTCCAGAAACGCATCAGAAGTTTTTTTATTATGAAATGTTTTTTTCTGCTTTAGTTTTGGACGCTCAACGTGAATAACATTATTTTTTAACTATAGTTAATAAAACCAAGTTCTTTATTATCATAGATGCACCAAGAATTTAGCTATTGAATGGAATTGGATGAGAACTGTCCATGGTAAGAGAGCTGGAAAGGGGTGCAGGCTGCTATTTTTTTGTTATAATAAGGTGGATAAAATAATTTCAGACGTGTGAGAAGGTTGGAATTGGTTTTTTTTGTGTTAAAATCGAAACACGTCTGCTCTTTGTTCTTACTGAGCAAGTGCTGCTCATTCAGCAGACAACAGGAAGGCTAAGCATATTACGACTCGGAGACGACTCTTTAGTAACACTCGCCATCCTAACCACAGTAATTGCTAATATAAGATGCTATGGATGGTTTAAAATGTTGGCTGTAAGAGTTTTCTTTGCTCTCAAATGTTAGTAATATATTAGTCAGACACATGACATTGGCATTGCTTCTCCTCATAAATATAAATATTTAACCTGTATGCGAGAAGGCAGAAACAGTGTTTTATTATTTCTTCCATTGCAGGCAGGATCAACATGAAGTACGAGCATGTTTTGTGTGGGAGTGACAGCCATTTGATCTTCCAGACATGGTTTCATTTGGTACATAATGTACCAGTGTTGAAGATGACAGAGCTAATTTGTGTTTCAGTTTGCCAAAACCACTTCAGAAACCAAAACAGAGACTGCCTTCCTTTTTAAAACAGCTTTTTTTCAACCTCAAAGCATGATTGGCAGTGACAGCTAATTGCAATAAATGGTCATGACTTGGTTCAGAGACTGAGGAGACAAAGATTGCAGCTTTTGATCACGAGCAGGGTCTGGCTCAGTGCATGGATGATTGCAGGGGATAGCAGCTGACAGCGTTACGGCCCTCGGGGGCTTGTATTGACTCTGTCTGGTAAATGTTAAGGCTCTGCAGTGTGTGTGTGTGTGTTCCCAGATAACCCCTGACAGTGATTGCTCCCTCAATCTTTTGGTATTTAACTGGGCCCTACTTTGATTGTCAGGCTAATTTTGCTCCGCTTTGTTGCTCTGTTAGTTTAATTTCGTGGGGAAGATCCTGGGACCTCAGGGTAACACAATCAAACGTCTGCAGGAGGAGACTGGAGCCAAGATCTCCGTGCTGGGCAAAGGATCCATGAGAGACAAAGCCAAGGTACGTCACATTGAGTAAGGGACTTGTGATGGCAGCATCTGAGCAATGATTTTACATGAGAAGGTTGCCAGGCATTGAAGCCAGATGTTGCTAACCTGCGGCAAGTCTTAACATAAGGCCAAGGAAATCTGAGTACTGCCCATCTGTTAGGATATCTTTCTAAACCTGTTAACTTACACTTTGGTCTGATTATTGGGCTCTATAAAAGCTGGAATATCACCTCTATGGTGGATGCCCCCTGAGATGGATAAAATGTGATAACGCCTTGCATAATTCATGTAATATTTGAGTAAGGGCATGCCCCCTCTGGCTTGCTGACACTCCTCTGATGTTGCTCTTGTCTCAGGAGGAGGAGCTGAGGAAAGGCGGCGAGCCCAAGTACGCCCACCTTTCTATGGATCTGCATGTGTTTATTGAAGTGTTCGCCCCCGTGCCGGACGCTTACCTGCGCATGGCGCACGCCATGGAGGAGGTCAAAAAGTTTCTTTTCCCGGTAAGTTTCCTCTTGTTCCCTGTACACTGTAAGAGAAAGTAAAATACTGTTCAGTAGGGCTGTAAAGTCCTAGTTAACTTATTGGTCGATGCGTTTTGAGTCGACCAAAATTCTGATTGGTCGATTTTATGCCATGTTGATTTTTGAAATTTGATTGGACAAGAGACATTCATGAGAGCTGATCGGTGCTGATGTTAGAGTAGGCTACAACAGCGCTGCCTGTTGTGTGATATTGCTTTAACAGTCTACAGGGAGATTGAAGAACGTCCACGTTATTCAACGTGCTGTGGCTTCAGTGCTTAGTTTGTAAATCATTAGGTGCCGGAACGCAAAGTACATGACAGCGCAGGTGTGACCAGAGACGCGCACAGGTCCCGGAACGCAGTAAATGGCAGCGGGAAAAAAACTTGTAAAAACATGATGTGGGCCTTACAGGCCTGAATGTTTAAAATATTGTAATGTTTTCCGATAGATGCAGACAATGGTTGTAATCGAAAGCTTTAATGCTGAGTGCTGTTGGCCGCAATCACGCTGTACAAAACGGTAATCAAAAGAACTCTCACATAAACCGGTTGTCTGTCTAGCTCCATTTACAGACACACACCAGTTCCCCGGCACTCAACTGCGCACTCCCCCGTGCGCAGCCTGCAGAACAGTGCTGGATTTGGTCGGGTTTTTAAATTTTTTTATTTTATTGCTTAATGCGCAATTGCGCCGTGCCCACAGTCTTTGTTTTGAGCCCAATGCACAGCTTCGTTCAGTTTGTACTTGTCTTGATCTGGCATGTTTAATAAAGATCATTGTCCCTGAATTGCCTTGCCTTTTAGTGCAATTGCAGTCATCATGGCATATTATATTGCGCAGATTCACGTAATGCAAAATGCTGTCAGAGCCCCTCCCCCGCAAATTAGTTTATTTTTGGTCGGAATTTTAGGGCTTCAGTCGACCAAGAATTTCTTTGGTTGATTACAGCCCTACTGTTCAGACATTTTTAGCCAAGGTGTTCAAGCTACCGTAATTTGTGGACTATTGAGCACACCTGAATATAAGCCGCACATTTTCATGTTGTAACATGAGATATTTACACAGAAAGACGCTACACGGAAGATTTTTTTTTTATTACCTCCGACAAGAGGTAATGATTTCAGGCACGTCTGTCACTTAGCAACATAACTCAAAAAGTTATGGATGGATTCCAATGAAATTTTCAGGAAATACCATACCATTTTTATTTAAATGGCACTTTCAAACGCAACAAACAGGTTGCACAAAGTGCTGAATAGTTTTCAGGGCATAAATAGACGGGGAAAAAATTTGTATATAAATATCTAAATAGAAATAAGTTACAATAAAAAACACGGCAGCATTGCGACACCAGTAGACTAACATTTAAAAAAAAATTTGTCGGGGAAAATAAGGAACTGTCCGCAATGAGACCAGGTATCAACTGATTACATTTTGGGGTTTATCCAACATGAAGCACGTATCCACCCACCCACCAGTGGTGCTAACCTCCACTCCTCTCTCTTGTCAGAGCTTATAAGCGGCTCCCATCACACAGCAGCCCTGAAACTCTGCTGGAAGACCACAGCCATGTTTCTCATTAAGAGACATTGTATTGGAAAAGTACAGAAAGTTAGAATTGGATAAAATCTTGGGGATGGGGGGTGAGTGGCCTTGGTGAAGGTCTGAGCTCTGAGGGTACTTTTCTAGTTTTAATTTAAGACGTTTTATTTTATTTCAAACTGCCTGAAAATCTGCAATAGGATGTCAACACAGCATCAACACAACATGACAGTAACATGTCTGGTTAGAAAGTAAAACATACTTTAGCCTACCAGAAAAGTCATTGGTCGCCATCTTCCTCTTCCTCAATAAAGCCACTGAAGTCGTCTTCTTCAGTGTCTTTATGTCCTCTCAAAGCTTTTGTCGTCTTTTTACACTGACTCAGTTCTTCCCGCTGCCTCATCCAACGTCTCACCATCGATTCATTGATGTCAAGCGTACGTGCAGTAGCTCTATTTCCCTCTTTGACGACCAGATCGATTGCCTTAAACTTAAAAGCTGCATTTCTTTGTGCATTTTCCATATTGAGGGTGTTTACATGAAAACTACAGGTAGGGTCTTCTTCGGCGCATAATCTTTCCCCACGTCTGTCTCACTTTTGCGCTTCCTGTTATAGTGCCCCCTGGAGGCAATTAGCCAGTAAAATCTTTAGATTAGCCACATTGTTGTATTAGACGCAGGGTGCAAAGTGTGTGAAAATATTTGTGGCTTATAGTGCGAAACTTAGGGTAACTTTATTTGTATTTTCTGATATGTTTTTTTTTTAACCTCACAAATGAAATGGCAAATGGCCTACTTTTGTATAGCACTTTGCCTTACAATCAGTCATTCATAGTCACTGATGGGGGTGAGCTACATTGTAGCCACAGCTGCCCTGGGACACACTGACAGAAGTGAGGCACCACCGGCAATCTGACCACCACCAATGGGTAATTCTGCAGCCAGTAATTACTGTAGACAATCATTTACCAGTGATGAGTTTATTAGGTTGTGATGACCTGAAATAAAAGCCTAAATTGAAATAGTCCTATTTATTTAACCCAGAAAAACTGTTAATTACTAGATCCAATTATCTTGTCTCTTTTTTGTTACTTTGAAGACTAAAGCAAAATTAATATTAAACGTCATCTAAATTTAGCAAATCAGTCAGTTGATTAACAGAGATGCCGCTTGTATGATGCCAATGATTGTTACCGTTCCTTTAGCTCCACACCATGGTCGACCTGGTTTATGCTCCCAAAAATCATAGAATTAGTCTTTGTAAGGGAAGGGAAAGTGCAGTAGCACAGAAACATGTTGGGTAGATGTAGCACCGAATTTCTTTGTGCTCCATACAACAGAACAAAACCACTCTTGCTATTTGTGTGGCTTTGTATTAAAGGACCTAACTTGTTTAAAGCTTGGTATAGCTTGACACAGGTAATCAGCCTGTGCTTGTCAACAGGACAGACAGTTTTTTTAAATAACTGCAGTATATAAAATGATTACAATAATAATACATTTTATTTGAAGTGCCTTTCAAAACACCAAGGACATTTTACAAAAGTATTTTATATGAAAAAACTAGACAAAAAATGCAATAAATCAACTCGACTGAATAGATGGAGATGGAAATATGATGTATCTGACTGAAATGGTGCAAGATAAATTGCATGATTAGCCATTGAATAAAAAGCAGAAAACTTTCCATCACAGTTTAACATGCAGATATGCTGTTGTTGCAATACAATCAGTTGTGATTAACGCACATTTTCTCCATTTTCTTCCATCATCCCGATGTCTCTACCAGTCTTACCGAGCTCCAGCATCCTGGCCTCTAAAGTTTTATACAAGCTATGGGCATTAAGCCTGGTTAGTTCCTCCAACGGGCTGCATATATTATTGGCTTGCAGAGCTTAATTGTGTCACACTCGATAAATAATGGCCTACCAGTTAAACCAATCCTTTGCAATTATGTTTTTGCTCACATTGATATCGCAATTCAATATGTTGCGCAGCTACAACAATAGGAATAATTGTTGCTTCTCTATTAGAACTAAATTCAACTGGATTAAAATGTTCAATACATTAGTAATAAGCTAATTATTTCAGTTTTTAATTGATCCCAGTTATAAAAGCCAAGATGCATATAGTGAAATCAGTTTCATCCATATTTTTCTTGTATGTTTCTAAAGCCTTTACCAGGGAGAAAGAAATGTGTGAGCAAATGTTAACATTTCACCACAGCTTTTCTAATAGCTAGAATCAGAATGCAAAAGGGGTTTAGGGCCTTACCGAGGTGACTCGCAGCATTATAGATGGAAAGCTCTAGATGGGAGCCCAGCACGACGGCTTGGAAATGGAGTGTGTTTACCTTGAGCAAACAGTCCAGACACGTAAAGCAATCTGCTTAAAAAGAGGAACTGGGACTGTATTCACTGCATCAGCACAGTTGGCCTTCTGCATGTCTGTCCATCACTATAACAAAGTCTCCCACTCTCATATGTATAGACTAGTGCCCTGTTGAAAAAATGTATTCTCTTATTCTGAATCGGATTTTTTTTTTTTTTTTTTTTTTTTTTTTTATAAAAATCGATGTAATCGTTTAACACCGTTTGCCCTTTTTAACTGCTAAAATAGGAGGCAAGGTCATTTAATTTGTATAGCACACTTTCAACAGCAGGGTAATTCAAGGTGCTTTACATGATTTGGTGATAAAGAAAGACATCATTTAAGAACAGCAATTTAGCAAGAAACACACAACACATGATCCATAATAAAGCATAGAAAAGAAATAAAGCAATAGAGTATGAGCACATATAATACATATGACATTAATCATTTACTCGAAGGCAATTCTAAACATATGAGTTTTAGTCTTGATTTAAAGCAGCTCAGTGTTTCAGCAGCTCTGCAGTCATCAGGAAGTCTGTTCCAGATTAGAGGAGCATAGAAACTGAAAGCTGCTTCTCCATGTTTGGTTCTGAGTCTAGAGATGTTTAGTAGGCTAGAGTTGAAGGACCTGAGTGGTCTTGGTGATTGCTATGGTGAGAACAGATCTTCAACATACTTTGCTGCTAAGCCATTCAATGATTTATAAACTAGTAAAAGTATTTAGAAGTTTATTCTCTGAGCTACAGGGAGCCAGTGTAAGGACTTTAGAACTGGGATGATGTGCTCTACTTTCCTGGTTCTAGTGAGGACGCGAGCAGCAGCGTTCTGGATCAGCTGTAGCTCTCTGATTGACTTTTTAGGCAGACCTGTGAGGACACTGTTGCAGTAATCAATCCGACTAAAGATAAACGCATGGATAGGGTTGGACGATATGGCCAAAACTTATATCATGATACATTTCTTAATCTTGGTCGATACGATATAATTCCGATATAGATATATACGATGTAAAAGCCTCAGAAAAACTGCCAAGAATGCCCACAACAGATGGTTAATTCTATACTTATTAAATGGGATTTAACAAATATACCAAGCATAAATTGCACACATTAAAAATAATATAAAAAGTAGTGCCTTTGGATATAAACGTCCTATTTTGTGTGAAGCATATTGTATTTGTTAAAGAAATTATTTTAGTAATAAATCCTCATACCATGCACAAAATAACGTAAAACTCAGGTGTGTTTTAACCGAATAGCTTACCAATAGCGGAGTTTAGTCTGTGCCCGAAGCATTGTAGTCTTGTCCATGCGTTCAACTCGGCTCAACTCATTAGGAGCACTCATTTTGTTGATAAAACTTGCCTCGTTGAGATTAGCCTAATTTATCCTTCTACCACGTCCTGAGCACAGCCAGCTGCTGCTGCCGGGCTCCTGTCCTGTCTGTGGTGTACGTCTTCGCTCGCGTAGCCAATGTGTCGCGACTTGAATCAGCTGCGCTGGTATATTCATTCCCTGCTCTCTCTGACCCCTTTCCTGTCAAGTAACCGTCATATAAATGCCACTGGAGCCCAAAAAAATCCTTTAAAAAAATAAAATTACCGTAATGTAAATCGAATTACCGGAAATGTGTTTAAAACTCGTTATTGAATAAAAGTATACCGCGGTATATATTGATATTGAATTATTGTCCAGCCCTACGGATGGATGAGTTTTTCTAGGTCCTGTTGCGACATCAGTCGTTTAATCCTAGAATTGTTCTTCAGGTGATAGAAGGCTGACCTTGTTATTGCCTTTATGTGACCCTGGAGGTTCAGGTCTGAGTCAATTACTACACCTAGGTTTCTGGCCTGATCAGTAGTTTCTAGCTGTATTAACTGAAGCTGTGTGCGTACTTTTGATCATTTCTCTTTAGGTCCAAAAATAATTACTTCAGTTTTGTTTATTTTCAGCTGGAGAAAGTAATGGCACATCCATCCATTGATTTGCTCAAGGGACAAGTCCAGACGGGAATTTTAAGGCTTAGGTCTGAAAGGGTTAATACGGTTTCTGCCGGTGAAATGTGACCCCACCCAGTGTTGTCTTTAAATAACAGGCATATAATTACAGTTACAGCTAAAACAAAGTTTTTAATAGCACTGACCCATATCAATATTGAATTGGATTGGATCGTGTTAATCGATTCTAACTCTTGAGAATCGAATTGATTCTTGAAATTTGAATCAATACCCAGCTCTAATATGGACACAGTCACCCTTCACAGCTTTATTGGTTTCTAGCTGCTACAGTTGAACCAAAAAGGGCCTGCTTTCAGGCTTGGCTCTGGATTAAAACAATCTAACAAGAGCTAGTCGGGGCAACAGGCCCCTCGGTTGTACAAGGCGGTTCTGATTGTGCAGGGCGCTATAGCAGACTCATTTTGATGGGAGCTGAGATGAATAAGCGAGTGAACTAGTTGCAGCGTTAGTATTGCTGTCATGTAAAGAGCTGTCCCCTACAGCACCTGTCACAACAATTAAAGCTTGTAATCTGTCGGCCTGTCATGTGGAACAAAGCTGGAGGTTGAGAAATGTTCCTAAAAAATATGAGGCTGTGATTGTGAGATTTTTCCCATATTTCCAGTGTTTGTGTTCAGGTATTCAGAGGATTTGACTGTTTGTTCTCTCCCTCATCTGTGCAGCCTCATGTTTACTCCTGTAAATGCCACAGTGGATCCCTGCTGCTGTGTATCGGTCCTCAATAAAACATGTCTCCAGATCTGCCTTTAACAAAGCTGCAGCCACTCTACTCTTCTAGGATGAACCTGGATTTGGTCAAAAGAATGTTTCAGTTCAGTCTGATGCTATCACCCACACTGCTTATTCCTTCATCCTGTTCCCCGTCATCCGTGCCCCTATCACCATCCAGGCTGGGATTGATGAACGAACAAGATTTGATTGGGCTCCAGTGCTGCTTTTTGTAAAGCCTGCGCGAGAGAAAAATAGCAGATCGTGTCGCTGGATTTGTGCTGCTCAGACACGCATCTTCACTAATTCACCCCAACTCATTTTTTTGCAGATAAAATAAGGTAACCGCTGATGCAGTCACACTAGACTTGTTAAGGCTGTGTAGAGAGATGGGATTTACATTTTCTGCATGAAGGAATGAAGGCATGGAGTGTGGGTGGAAGCGGTTCAGCCCCCCCACCTCTCCTCAACAGTCTGAGTCACTGGCACGGATGCTTTCCCCCCCACTTGCTCTGAGCTCTTATACATGCCCCCCACCCCACCCCCCTTTTTAGCCCATTTTCCACGACATGATTTTTGCACGGTCACTTCCCAACGTTATGGTACAGAGGTGTCTAACCGTTTCCTTCTGTATTTTCTTGCTGCGCATGTATTTTTGCAGGATATGATGGATGATATCTGCCAGGAGCAGTTCATGGAGATGAGTTACCTGAACGGAGGCCAGGAGCATGGAGGCCGAGGCCGAGGGGGCATGCCCATTAGGGGCCGTGGTGTCCCCCCTGCTGGAGCACACAGGTAGAGGGATAGAATGTTCACACACACATTTTAAGTTTCAGGGCAAAGGTGGGCTAGGAATAATTTCCCTCTTGTCTCTAGCTTTATGTAGCCTGTTGAGCTAGTCATATCCCTTCAACTTTTCCAGCTTTTTTTATCATATTACGAAGTTAAATCTGGTCTTTGATCTGCTCCATGTCTGCTGTTACGCATTTTCAGCGCTATGTGTTTTGGTTTTGTAAATGGCGGTTCTGTTCACGAATTAAAGTGGCGTGCTCACCAATCACAGGTTTCCGCTCTGTGTAGCTTTCAAGGGACGTCCTTCCAGCCATTTGTGTTCACTCTGCCCTCTCTCCTCCAGGGGGAGGGGCATGCCTCCTCACGGCGCTGCCGCCAGGGGAGGAGTGACTCGAGGAGGCCCAGCCAGGGGTGGGGCAGCGAGGGGTGGCCCCACAGGCAGAGGAGGACCTCCTGCTGCACCCGCCAGAGGGGCTGTGGCACCACGCGCCAGACCGCCAGCTGGTGGACCACCTCAGAGGATGGCACCGCCCCCTGCTCACCAGCACAGCGCTGGCGCGGCTGCAGAGAACTACGATGAATATGTAAGTTAAAAGTGTTTCTAAAAACATTCTAACTCTGTGGTTTTTGGGCACTTATGTAGCTTAGAGGTGAGCCATTCTAGACGTAAGCTTAGGGGAGCCTGTTTGCTTTAGTATCAGGATGTTTTCTAGGGGGACATCTTGACACTCCGGATTCACGAACAAGACGCCCCTTAAATCTCTGCCTCTGTTTGTTCTCCTCTCCAGGGTTACGATGAGAGCTACACAGACACAGCCTACGAGTCTTACGACAGCTATTACAGTCAGCCGCAGGCGTAAGTGAATCAGACGTCTCTTTGGGTTTCACTTGCTTTTCACAAAATGAACACACATCATCCACTTTCACTTTAAATCAGACTGGGAACTATCAGAAATACTGTTTCAGTACGTCACAGTACTTTGTTACACATTTGAGCTTCCATTGTTGTTTAGGAAGACCTGATTGCTCTCAGATGTTGTCTAATGGAGCACTGAGCTCTTATTTTTAAAATCCATATATCATTTCCCCAGACATTAGTCAGCAGCTAGAGATGTTTTCAAAGATTTAACATTACTTTCTCTTTTTTTGTACTACCAGAGAACCAGAATATTATGACTATGGACACGGAGAGACTACAGAGTCATACGAATCATACGGTAAGACTTGACTTCACTGAGCGAAAATCGCTTTATTAATTTAGTTTCAATGAAATATAAACTTGTACAGAGCCTTGCTGTCATTTTTATGCCCTTTAAACCCAGGACTCTGCAACTTGGGGTTCTTTGGGCCTTCCACAATGGCTCTCAGTAACTTTGGCTAAAAATTATGAAGTACCAACTAATGTTTTCAAATATAGATATAACAAATGCAGGTTTTAGCTGTTCGTCAGGGTTTTTCGTTGAATTGTATGCGATCTCCAAAACAGAATGAAGTTAAAAGTACCAATAATATTTGTTTAAATCCATTTTCTTATCATTAGGTTTGAAACTTTGGGCATCAACATTGCATAGGGAAAAAATCGTCCATTCTGTTCTTGCAAAGGTTTTGTTTTTCTTTGTTTTAAAACCTAAAAATAGAACTAAAGTCCAGGTTCTTAAAAATAGTGTTTTCCATATAGTAGGTATTTGTCAAAAATGAGAAATATTTCTTTTTCTTGAGGGGTCAATTAACATTTGCAGCTCTAAACGAGTTTCATTTAGCTGGACTGAGGGCTTTTTGGATTGTAAAGATTGCAGACTTAAACCTTTTCTCATTTTATCATGTTACAGCTACAAACTTGAATGTATTTTATTTTGAATGTAAGTAATGGGCCCTTGCAGAGTAGTGCATAGTTGTGAAGTGGAAGGGAATGCTACGTTCTGCAAGTGTGGTTTATTTGTCTCCACCCCCTAAGTCAGGACTTTGAAGAACCACCTTTTGGTCCCAACTTCACAGTGCCCGTTTAAAGCTGGGATACGTAGTTTAAAATTTAAAAATGCTTAAATTTGACTATTTGACCCTGTTCTATGATATAAAGTAGGTAGTCTTTCAGAATTCATATTTTGCCAAAGTCCCTCCCCTGGCCTCTACAACAAAATGAATCATTTAGAGCGTTGACCAATGACCGAGAATGTGCCCCAGTCCCCATCGTGCACTACGGGTGACTCACCTCAGTCAGCTTAGTGTTTTGTTTAAAAAAAACTATCCATACCTTGGAAAACCCGAATTGTAAAAAGTGGGTCAGTGCTGGGTCAATGCAGGAATGCTCTCTGCTGACCCTGCTTTCCTTGTCCATGCGCGGTACGAGGCGTGGCTTTCAGCTCCTTCTAGAAGGGGAGGGGAGAGCAGGGGTGGGAGCTATAGGCGTTTACATTTCAAAATCTCCTCCTTGATGACGTCACGCTACAGACCACAGCTTTAAACCAAAGCATCCCCACAGCCTCAGTCTGCCACTACCTTGTTTACTGTGGGAGTATTCTGTTCAGTGTTGGATTTCTGCCATGCAGCTTTAGCTGAGAAAGAGTTTAATGTTGGTCTCATCCAACTAGAGCAGCTTCTTCCACTTGTTTGCTTTGTATTTGGATAGAAGAAGAGAAAATGTGACAAAGCTCATGGGGGTATGAATACTTCGCAAGGCACTGTATATGTGGGTTGTAGGGCTGGGCGATAACTCGATTTTATCGATTAAATCGAATTTGCTGTTTAAGAGGATTTATTTTTCGGAAAATCAAGATTTACCACTCCCCCCCCCCACTGCTCTCTTGGGCTTCCGTAGTTTGGAGCAAGGTCAAGAGGGACAGTTTCTTCAATAATATGGAACTGGTTCGTTTTTGCGACTTCAGACTTGCAGGAACAAACAGCACGCTGCAAAATCTGTTTAAAAGCTGTTGCTACCAAAGGTGGGAGTACTATGGATTTGTTTCAATACCTGAAACAGAGGCACTCTGTCGAGTGGGAGAACTGCTGCTCTCTACGAGAACCTCAAGCAAGTAGCAGCTCACAAAAGACAAGCCACCATCTTTCTTTCTCTCTCTCTTTCTTTCTCTCTATCAATCAGCTGGAGTCCGGTCGAGCTGGGCCAAGTAGGCATTAGTGGAAAAGGGTCATATGTGCTTTGAAACATTTGATGTTGACTGTATTTTTCTTGCGTGTCCTCCCCAGCCCAAGATGACTGGAACGGCACCCAGCGGACAGCTCCAGGGAAAGCCCCTCCCCCCACCAGAGGTGGCAGCACGGCTTACCGGGAGCACCCATACCGACAGTACTGAAGCGGACCCTCCACCCTTAGTGTTGCCCCGAAAACCGCCTGTCTACCACGGCAGCTCTCGCTTTAAGAAGCCTGACAAAAGTAATTGTCCGTTTTGTCTTTGGTTTGCTCTTTTTCCTTCACTGGACTTCTACTTGACAGAGCAAATTGGGAACTGGAAATTGGAACTGGTTTTTCAGATTCGACCACAAACGCTCCCTCTCCCACCCTTTTGTCATACTTCCTGTTCAGCAGTCTATCCAGCCAACCAAAGTGGCTTTTCTATTGGTCAGAGAGGTTTCGTGGGCACCCTTTCAAGTTTCCATATTGATTATTTTAATTTTTTTGGTTCCTGCTGTATATTTTTCTCTTACCATTCTTATCCATCTTTGGCTTTTTTGCATTGTGTTTTTTTTCTTAATGTTTGAGAATAGTTATTTCTAGAATTAGTGGCTCAAGAACTAATTGTCAAAAGAATCAATTTTAATTGTTTTAAATATAAAGAACCTGTTAATGGTCAGTTGCAGATTCCCACTTAGGCTACATTTCAAAATTCTGTTAATATAGCCTATTAAATGACCTTTTTAACCTTTTTATTAATCCTGTAATATCTAAACCAAAACCAAAAATCCTAAATTAAGATTAAGGCTAAAGCAAAGTTAATGGAATCAGTGCAATTCATTCTCTATAATTGTTTGTTTTTAAATAGTTCTAAAACAATTGTCCAATTAGCCTTAGGCAGCAATATTTGTTATTGTGCGTAGAGTTTTGAAATATAGCCCTAATAGACACTGTTGAGATGGACTGTCCTCATATCCTAATTTGTTTTAAAATCTCCTAAAAAAGAAAAATAACAAAATAACTGTTTTTAATGAGAATCTGGCCGGTAAAATGGCCGCTTGGTAATTTAAGTACAGTTCAGGTCTTCATTGTGATTTGACTCTATACAAACTGCATGCACAAAATCAAAAAAAAGAAAGAAGGATTGGGACAAAAATCTCCACATGGGTCTTCTCTTACTGTAGAGAAGGGATCCTGCAGCTCAATCTGAACTCTTGTACATATTTTAAAATATCCTAATTGTACTTACTCTGCCAGTAATATCTGTACCCTCTCCATAAAATGCATTATGCTCCATGTGTAAGCTTGGCTAAATAGGTTACAAAATCTGTCCAAAAGATGTTTTGCAGCAGTTTGTCAATAAAGCTTAGTTTGTTTTTTATGAAATCTTAACTGGCTTCATTTGTTTCCTGTCCTGTTAAAACTCTGAAATGGCCTTGTTTTAAACACCAGTCAGATGTAGGTGTTTTCCTTTTGTTTCTCATCCAAAAGCGCTTTTTAAATCTAAATGAATGTATTGACGTCTGAAGACTTTAACCGTACTAAATGATGTCTTGACTGATTATCAAAAGAGCACAACTTATTCTCTCTCTCTCTTTCTATACTTTTTAAAAAGGAGCCAGAGGTAAGACCTCTAAAATAACCTGGATAGCTTCCTAATGTGTATAGAGTTCTAAAGCATTGAATGCCTGGGTATGTATAAGACTTTTTCAATCCTTATACCTGTGGTCGTAATCGTCAATGAGAATTGCTTTCATAGCAGCTGAAAATTAACTGAATTCAAACCACCATTCAGGTCTAAGGCCTCATTGTCTTGAATGATGCTGGCGCGATGGCTACTTTAGTAGAGAGTAATGGCAGTGCAATGGAGAGGATGCTTATAACCTAGACAACTCCACTGTAAAGGTAACCTAACCCTAAATGTCTAATTTCTTAGTGTGTTTATCCTTTGACGTAAACCTGCTGGTAAATCCAAACACTTTCTTTTAAAATATATTCTTACAAAAAAAAAGATTCAGTTCAAAAGTAAAGGGGGGGAAAAAAAAGTAACTTCCAACATCATTCACTAGTGCATTTTATGTACCAAAATAACTGCTTTTTTTGTTGTTTTTTTCTATCAAAATATGTCAGGGTAGTGTTCAAATGAACAGAGCCAAATCTGTGTCCATATCCTCTGCCGTTACTTTTTCTTTGCTGTGGAAAATGTTGTTTACTGTAGGATTTAAAACTGTTCCACCTGTAGAGTTAACAAAAAAAAAAGTGATTTGCATGGTTTTATTTCTTGTAGACATTGCATGATGTGTTTCAAGTTTCTCCCAGTGTTTTTAGACGAGGTACTGATTAGCGCTTTGTCCTTCCTTCAGGCACAGCTACTGGTTCACTGAGCATCCAGAGAAAGAGTCTGCTGGAGACCATAGGGCCCTCAGGTTAGTCTGCCGCCACATGCCGTCTATTAAACAGGCTTATCCTAGAAGTCGTGGTGTCCAAACTTTTTTGCCACCAGGGCCAAAATCTTCCAGATGAAAGCACCTAGTGGTGATTTTTATTTATTAAAATGTGTACATTTATCTGCTCAATAATGACCTAAAGATGGAAGATTTTATTGAAAAGAACAACATAGTCAGATCTCTTGTAGAAAAGGGATCTGTAAATCATAACAAAACATAAAAAAGGTCCTGCACAACTGCATTATTAAAAGACTGGCCTACAGTTTGGAAGTTCTTGCTTTTCTTTTCTTGACTGGGTTTTTTTCTGTTTTAGTGAACATAAACAATGGGACATTGGTCACTCTTTTCTTTGCAGGATAACCTGTTGTATTTATCAATGGGGGGGCACTAGAGTGTGCTTTTGAGTTAAAGTAGCTGGAAGGTTGAAATTAAGATGGATGCAGAAACTTGGTGGTTTTATTTTTGTAAATTTTTTGTACCTAATCAGGGGTCGTGTTGACTGAACATTTTCCGTTTTTTTACATTTTTATTCTGAAGACCTTTTTGACTGCTTTCAATTCACACCTCTGACCACTTGGTGCAGACGCACGGGCATTTCCAATTTTACGTATACAGTTTATGTAACTAAATAAAAATAAAATTCCCATGAGTGTCTGAGCATCATCTCAGACCTGGGACTGTACTCGCGGTATCCGGGAGCTGACGGGAAGCATTGAGAGCATCTGTGACTGGACTGTACTCAGATCGATCGCTACATCTTAACCACTGATAAAAAAAAAAAAAGAGCGTATGCTGCAGGATTTCCTCCCGGTGAGAGAGTCTTGTCATATTCTGATCACTTCGATTAGAGAAGTGTTCCTTGATTTGGCTGAAGTGGTGCTTGTAATTTCCATCTCCAGTGTGTCAGCAGGGCGTGTATTCAGCCTCCATTACTGACAAGCAGGAGCGAAGTTCAGCTCCATGCGGAGCATTCAGGCCAGAGTAGGTGAAATGTTCAGAATTAATACATGTTGCCTATTAATCTGCTCGATGTTTTAATGGCACGATGTGGATTCTTAGTCAGTTTGTTCGGACTGAATGTGAATTAAAATGAATATGTGATTATCATTTTAAAATTAACAGGTAAAAATAAACTGACCAGATTTGTTTTTTTTTATCCATTCAAAATGACCCACAACAAAAAATTGTAGTGTGACCTCTGTACCTAATATACATCTCCTTATTTTAAGAAGATTTCCACAAAGTTGGAGGGCCACAAATGGCATTTTGGACGTCCCTATCCTAAGTTTTAGCATATGATTGCATATTTACCCACGTCTTTCCCACCGGTAGAAACTGACTGCTATGCAAAAGAATTCACATATTTCTCATTTTGTCACTCTACAACCACAAACCTCTATTTATTGGGATTTTATGCACAAATGTATGTGCAGTAGGGAAATTATGCATGCCCCCCCTCCCCCAAGTTACCAAAAAGAATCTGAAATTGTCACCATTAATTGTGACATCTTGCTGGAAACTGGTCCGAGTTAATTGGGAAGACAGACTTGAGACAATTCTGGAGGAAACCTAGATGGGGCATGAGTGTTATGCTCCAGTCCTCAGGGGCCGGTTTTAGACGTCTCTCTGCTCCAACACAGCTGTTTCAAATGGTCCAACCACGTCCTCGTCTTGTCATAAAGTTCTGCAGAGGGCTGCTAATGAACCATCATTTGATTCAGGTGCGTTGGGCCAGGGAAGGAAGTAAAACATGCACGACAAACCAGGGCCCTCGAGAACTGATTTTTATTTTTTGTGCACACCACAGAGTTAGAGGCTTCCCAAGACTTCACCTTTTATGACGACCCCAGAGAGTCGTAGCTTTAAGTGAGCGGTAGAGATCAGAGCAAATTTCTGTTGGAAATCTAAACCTAAATCCACTCGAAGCTGAAACCCATCGGTGCTTAAACGTCTACAAGGAGGAATGGGGAAAATTCCAAACTGGAATGAGCCAGATACGAGTGGACGGCACACTTTTCAGATAGTTTTGAGAGAGAGAAAATAAAAAACCATGCATTTTGCTTCCACTCATATTTCTGCACTTTTTGTTGGTTTCTCTTAAAATGCCATCAAAATGAATTAGTTTGTGGTTGAAATGTGAAAAATCGAAAGGGTATTAATACTTCTGTAAGCCACTGTAGGTTATGTAAAAAGTTTAAACATTCTCTAATCAGTCATATCTACTAATTATTCTGTGGAAGTAATTAGCTTTGTATTATGGGTTTTTATAGCGACTAAATTTTTTTTATGCCTTTGTGGATTCAAAAGCCTAATTTCTTTTGGTCATCTTAAGCTTTAATGTATAATCATATAAATTTGAGGGTTTAAATTATTCAAAACTACTAGTACAGTCCTTTAACGTCTCCATGTTCCCTAAAGACATGTGTGTGGAATAAAGTGTGTTCCCGATGCCTGCGGGCTCCTCAGCCAGTCGACCATTATTCCACATCTCCAATATTCACTGCGTTTCAAAGCTTGGCTGATTCCCATGATTGCCAAGCTTTCTGGAAGTGGCGTTGGTTTTGACAGTGTCTGTGAATTGGTGTTGAACTGCCTCCGCCCCCACCCCCTACCCAAGCAAGCCTGAGCAAGGTGGGGGGAGCATTATGCCAGTGTCACTGTGGTTTGAGGGGAAGTGACTAATGAGGGGAATGGGAACCTGAGGCTCGCTGACACAAGGAAAACAGAGGAATGGGGACCCTGAGTCCAGAAATAGAATAAGCAGAAGCAGGATGGGATTTCTCATGATGTCCATTTAGAGCTTTGAACGCACGGTGAAGATGAGACAGCTTTATATTGAATGCCTGAAAGAAAAGAAAGCCTCAATCTCACTTATCTACCTGTATTTAGGCATGGGCCGGTTACCGGTTTCAAGGTATACCGCGGTATGAAAACGTCCCCCCCCCCGCAAACAACTGCGTTTGTTGTAAGTGACAAACGGCCAGCGCTCCAGGCTGTGTGATTGCTGATGGAGGCAAGCCCCCAGAAGTTTTGGTCCGCTTATAGACTGTGGTAAGTCGGCTGTTTGGCTTTTTACGGTAGTCAAAGTATTCCCAGATGTTCACGGCTTGGGTGAAGAAGGTCGCCCGACCTGCAAAACGTGCTTGAGAACAGTGGCAGCCCGAGGAGGCAATACATCAAAAATGATAGCGCATGTTCGGGAGCACCAGCCATCGTTGTATGCTAGATTCACGGTAAAGTTAATGCTGTCTTGGAATGAACGAGCGTATTAGCGACTGACATTATTGAAATGAGCTTGTTACCTTGGCAGATATGGTAACTACCATATCATCTTTTCTTCATCTCTATCCTTAGTAACTTTTTTTTTTACTGAGGCAGATAGTATGGTAACTAGCATGCTAATGATGATTTATCTTAGCATGCAAGTTAGTTACCATATCTGCATCAGTAAAAAGTTTTTTCCTTAAAAAAAAAAGACATTCAAAATACACATTTTAGAGCTGTAATCATAATACCGTGAAACCGTGATATTTTTGCCTACGGTTATCATACCGTCAGAATCTCATACCAGCCCATGCCTACTTGTATTCCTTTAATGTTAGACTCACTACAGTAACATAGCTAGCTCCACCTTCGTCAGAGAACATGAGTGTGTCTGCGGTTTGTTTCCAGCATGTTGTTGAATGCTGACCACTTGGCTACTTGGAAGAGAAGTTAAAATGTTGAAATACCATCTGGCAATCATTTGGCTCAGACACTGAAGAAAAGACGAGTGGTCGCTGCGGCTAGTGATGGTTGGTAAACATGCAGGAGGAACGCTTGGAGAGGCTGGTTATTAATTAACCAGGCTTCCATTAACCTCCTGTTTTTCTCTAACATAGAAAGTATTCCTGGATCAGTGCTTCTGTTTCTGTTGTGTATGTATGTGCTCGGTCCTCTAAACCCCCAGAAGGCCGTTCACACTGAGCCAGGTTCAGGTTCCTCCGTTAAAGGAGAGTTTTTTTTTTTTTTTTTCTTCTTCTTCTCCAGTCGCTACATGTTTGTCCGGGAGGCGTGAACGCTGCAAGTCAATGACTCGATGCAATCTGCTGGGTTTCCTTAGGTGGAAAACTTTTTCAACTAATTTGAATAACAAAATGACCTTGATACACAGTTTAATAGGGATATAAAAAAATATCAGTACTCAGATATATCGTGATATTTTGTCACAATATTGCATCGATATTCAAAAGTCCAGACTTCACAGTAACCTTGGTTAGTAAACGATGTCTGGCATTTTGCCGTCTCTCGCTTTGTCGCCTTTCTGCTGCTCAGAAGCCAAGGATCATGAACACATTTGCTGGTAATTGAAAGAGTAATTAAGTTTTTCCGAATTACCAAACCTGCCTGGTTGAAAAATGTTGCTTAGCTACTGTACAAACACGGTGCAGCTTGGCAGCAAAAAGACCTTTTAATTAATGCAGCTTATGAATGTCTTTTTTTTTTTTTGGGCGATTTGTACCTCCTATCTCTAAATCTCCCGTGTTTTTTTCTTTTTCTCTCTGCAGAGAAACTGAAGCAGCTCGCCGTGAAGAAGGTGGTCAGATGAAACTCTCCGGGGCATCCCGTTGGGGAGGAAAGAGTGGCGTAAACCGGTTGTGTTCCTTCTTGGGGGAGGTGGGGGAGGCAGTGAGGGAGGCAGCTGATTCGGGGCCAAACAGGACCTGAAGCAGGAGCTTTTCCTGGGAGACGCGAGGAATTCTCACCTTATGTGAACTGTTGAATCGTACTGGTGAAATGCCATGCTGTAATTATTTTCTTATCTTGGAAGACTTTTGAATACTTCCGTACACATTCTCTCTGCAGACCAGATCCCCCCTCTACAGTCAACTGGAAAGCTAGCTGCCTAATGTACCATAAAATGAGTGCTCCTTTTATAGAACACTGTGAAATTGTTTTCAATTTTCATGAACCCCTCGAATCCGACCTGAAACAGTTTCTTTTGGCTTCGAGTGAGGCGTGCCTTTTACAGCGGGTAGGGTCATATGCACGTGAAACTTAAATCTATCTTTTAGGGGATACGTTTTAAATTTCACGCCTCATCATTGCAGGAACTTAAACTCTGCGGTCCAGGAGAGTTCAGATCTTGAGTTCACGGCAGCTCCATAGAACTGCTCCGCTCGCTCCGGCCTCGAGGCTGTCCGGCGCTAACGCAGAAGCACATTGGCAGGCGCTCTTATGTACCCTGCCTGCAAATGCGAAACCCTTTCATATCGCAACGCTGTCCTGTTCTCAGCAGTTTCACATCCAAGTATTATAATTTGGAGAGATGGAGCCAAGCCGAGCAGCACGAGAGAAAAGGACAGTGTGAAGAGAGACGTTACCAACATCCATCCATCCACTCATTCATTCATCCATCCATCCATCATGCTTCTGTTGATTCCCCCCCACTCTGCCACTTTCAGCCATTATCACTGATGATATTACAGCAACCTGTGGTGCAGAGTTACAGCCAGAGGTCAAAACTCTACTTTCCTGTATTAAAAACAGATTTCCCGGTGCCGATCCACTGGTCAGAGGCAGCATTAGCTCCATTTGGCTTATTGGAAAAGCCTGCTGCTTATAGGATAGAACATTAGATATCAGGAGTGAAACCATCACAGGAGATGAAATGTCAACGGGCCATATCCAAAACAGACCATTTTTCAGTCTTTATGTGCTATTATGTCTCAAGTAATGATTCCTGCGTCTCCTATAATCTAATGGTAGATAAGTGATGGTGTGGAAGCAGTCTCGTTGGGAATCGATGAACTGTCAGAAAGCGTAAGGGCGGAGAGGAAAGTAAACGTTGCTGTGCGCTGATCAATAAAGGTAGACTTGAATACGAGCGAGCCGCAAATCCATCATTCTTGATGTTTCCTCTCGCCGGTAGCCATCGGCAACGCCCAGCCGTTCCTGCCCACGTCTGTCCAGTCTGCCGCGGTGCCTCCGCGTAATGCCGGAATAGAGCGCGGCGAGAGATTTGGAGCCAGCCTGTCTCGCCTTGTGGAGTGGGGTGGGGGGGATGTGTTAAAATGCTGAGTGTGCAGTAGAGGCGGACGGAGGGGTGCAGGGGACAGCTGGATTGCTTCCTCTGGCCTTGACGGATTCACACCATCAGAAGAACATCACACGCTGATGCCTGTTAAAAAGAAGGGAAAAAAAGGTGACACTGAAGCTTCTCTTCCAGACGCATCAGGATGGGCTGTAATCTAGGGGACTTAATGTATGCTCGTCCCATGCATGGTGTCCTTGATGGTCCAGGGGGACTGCAGGAAAAGCTCCGAAGATTTATATGGATGGGTTCGACTAATAAATACTGCGTCTGTGCTCTGCTGTTTACACCGGATGTGTAAAACCTAAAAAAAAAAAACTCATAACTTGTCTCTTAAGTTGCAAGGTGGAGGTCAGGGGTGTGATGATTTCAGAATTTTAATAAACAAAAGTATTGTAAAGACTGACAAAGCTTTATTTCTATGTATTAATGTGCAACAAGCTCCAAAACTAGTCCGTATTGCACCATACCAAAGTATTCATATTCCCTGTTGTTTTTGTTTGTTTTTTTACATGTCACATTCTAACTACAAATTTCTTTATTTGTGATAAACACAGAATGAGTATGAAGTGGAAAATAAATGTTTTACAAATATAACTCAAGTGTGGTCTGTGTTTTGGCCCCTTTTACTATGATATACCTAAATAAAAATGGTCTTAAATAGCCTTTAGGAGTCTGTGTAAAGTGTCTTGTTAAGGCTTCGGAGAAACAGAACGAAGACCAAGGAACACAGCAGAGGGACGGTTGGGACGTTTAAAACCATGTTGGATTATAAAACAATATTCCTAACTTTGAATGTCTCACAGAGCTCTTTTCAATTCGTCACCTCCAAATGGAAATGGTACGGCACGACTACAAACCAGTACATGGCTGTCCAACTAAACTGACGAGCTGGACAGGGGTTGCTAGGTTGCTAAGACGGCTAACCTAAATCTGATATTTACATGAGAAAAAAGCAACTACTAAAAGAAAACAGGAAAATTAAAGATCTAGATTCCTACAAGCAGTATAGGGGACATGGTAGACATGTGAGCTGAGGTGCTCTGGAGACTTGAGACAATTTGACCTTGCAAAACTATGGTGGAAAACTACAACACCCAGAACATACCATCCATGCAGCGAAACATGGCTGTGGCGACACA
Source organism: Valencia hispanica (assembly GCA_963556495.2). NCBI lineage: Eukaryota > Metazoa > Chordata > Actinopteri > Cyprinodontiformes > Valenciidae > Valencia > Valencia hispanica. The sequence goes on along the minus strand of OY747713.1, from coordinate 39,520,789 downwards.
ACTAGTTGGGGCAAACTAAAAAGCCCCCCCCATCATCATTTGAGAACATTTTGTTTAAACAAAGTTTCTCTTTCTGATATTGAAATGTTTGATCTGAAATATTTAGTTGTAAGATTTGCTACAAAAACCATCCCCTGGAATACATTACTGTGGAAAAGTTTTAGGCAGGTAAAAAAAAAAAAATGCTGTAAACAATTCTTTCAGAAATATGTTTTATCAATTTACTAAATGAAAAGTTAAACAAATGTTAAAACAATCTAAATCAAATTAATATGTGGGGCGACTGCCTTTTGCCTTCAAACCAGCATCAATTCTTTTTTTTTCTTTATCCCACAGTTTTTTCCCCATTATTTATCACCCCGGTGCTCCTACCTTAGTCATGGGGTTCCGCTCTCCGTCTGCCAGCCCAGGAAGGGCCCTGAAACCCAAGCCTCCTTCATGCTTGGGGAGTGGGCAGGCCCTTATTTTCACCTGATGGGGCGGGGTTTCCCCAGCTGGACGTAGCACGTTATTCCAGCCAGATCCTCCCCAACCCTTCAGGCGCCCCGGTTCGGCCAGGAGGAGGCAGTATATAGCCCCAGGACTAGTGCATGTTTTTGTGGGAGTAGCTCACATTAGCTGCTCAAGGGAACACGGGGAGAACATGCAAACTCCACACAGAAAGGCCCTTTTGCCAACCATCGGTGTGGGTGCTGATGATGCGGGAGGTTTATGATAAACCAATTATACCAAACAAATGCTAATGATTATCAATGTCACACATATGTTGAAACACAGTATTTAACTGAAACCGAAACAGCTGTGTAGGAGGCTGGGTGAGGAATAACCAAACTTCTACCAAGGTGAGGTTGTGGGAGATGGTTTCATATCATGGCAAGATTGAGCACACTGTGTAGATTCTCAGTCATCCAGGACATGATATTGTTGAGAGTTTAAATGAAGACAACTGCAATTTTCTTGTCTTGAATACGTTTCGTATCTCATCCAAGAGGCTTCTTCAGTTCTGAAAATTGGATTGGGAGCATCAGATTTATAAGGTTAAGGCTCACTAATGGGGCTATCGAAGCTATCAGGGTTGCGTAAGCTAAGCACTAAGCAATCTTGGTGATGTAAGAGTCGTTAACAGTGAAACGACCCCAGTTATGTAACTGCGCTGTTTTGGTCACATGCCTCTGTGAGTTTTGGTTAAAGTTCTTGGGTTGGCAACTCAAGGCTGCTTTGTATGTGTTTGAAAGGGGGAATCTCAAACATTTACATCTACATCTGATGTAGTGGAAGCAGTCAGAAAACGCTTTCAAGAAGACGAACAGCTACAGCAAAGGACCAACCTCACTCACTCCGGATCATATTCGCACCCTACTAGATCTCTGCCTTTCCACTACATATTTTAAGTACAAGGACAGCTTCTACAGGCAAAAACCTGGATGTGCTATGGGATCCCCAGTTTTTCCAATTGTGGTTAATCGCTACATGGAAGAAGTGGAAAGAAGTGCATTGAACTCATAAGGGATCACCACCCAGTCACTGGTTTAGGTATGTGGATGACACTTGGGTCAAAATCCAAGCCAACAAAGTGGAAGCGTTTATTGAACATATCAACTTGGTAGATCACATCAACTTGACCCGAGAAGACGCTAAAGCTACCTTTTCTGGACTGCCTGGTACACATGGAAGGAGATGCCAGCCTTACCACAGAAGTCTTTAGGAAACCCACACATACAGACCAATACCTACTTTTTGACTCACACCACCCACTGGAACATCGGTCATCAGAAAACTACAGCATACAGCTGAACATGTCCCCAGAGGGAAAGGACAAAGAACACAAACATATAAAGAGGGCACTCCTAACTTGTGGATACCCTGATTGGGCAACTGTCAAAGCATAAAAAAAGTTAAGGAAACAGTCAATTTAGGCCAGTGTAGGGGAGGAGAAGAGGAGGAATAGAAGCATGGTGGAGGTTCCTTGAAACTTTAGGACTGAATTTTTGCAAATGGAGTTGGAGATTTGGTCAGGATTAACGGTGTTCTCAACGCTGAGAAATACAGGCAGATACTTATACATCTCGCAATGCCATCAGGGAGGCGTGTGAGTGGTCCCAAATGTATTCTGCAGCAGGACAAATACCCCAAACATGCAACCAAAGTCATTAAGAACTATCTTCAAGGTAAAGAAGAACGATAAGTCCTGGAAGTGATGGTATGGCCCCCAGAGAGCCCTGATCTCAACATCATGGAGTGTGTCTGGGATTACATGAAGAGACAGCAGGATGTAAGGAAGCCTACATCTACAGAAGATCTGTGGTTAGTTCTCCAAGATGTTTGGAACAATTTAACAGCTGAGTTCCTTCAAAAACTGTGCGCAAGTGTAACTAGAGGAATTAAAGCTGTTTTGAAGGCGAAGGGTGGTCACACCAAATATTGATTTGATTCGGATTTCTCCTTTGTTCATCCACATTTTTTTTTGTTGATTGATGAAAAATAAATGATTAACACTTCCACTTCTGAAAGCATTCTTTGTTTACAGCATTTTTTCACACCTGCCTCAAACCTTTGCACAGTATTGTTTATATATATATATATCACTATTTCACTGGAGTACTTTAGCATGTTCTGGCTCTGCTCATCCACTGTTGCAGTTGTCTGCAGAACAGAACACCGGCACTCCAGAGCTTAAAACAGCCCTCTTTGAACTTTTATGTTGGTCTCCTGAAAGCTTCATAAAGTAGAACACATAACTTTTAAGACTAAATGTTGGAATTTGCATTGGGATTTTGCCCCCCCCCCCCACACACACACCTGATATGCTGTGTAGTCTGCAAAGGGCCCCAGTTGTCATCCTGGATGGCAGTGCTCAGCGGGGGCTGCGGTACACAAACTAGGCCAGCTATATAAAGTGGATGAATCTTTCTCATGAAATGGTTGCCATGGAGTACGTGCAAGATGCTGCAGTGCAAAAGTGGACACTACAGCATGTCTGTATGTTTGCATGTATGTATGCATGTGACCCTTTTGGGTTGTATACAAGGTAAAGATGCAGTTAAAGAGATGAACAGTCTAAATGCATGAGCGTATGATATTCGAGATGCTGAGAGGCTGAGGAGGCGAGGGGAGGGTTACGTGGGGGGGATTGGTCATAAGAAAATCTAACCAGAAAATGCCATACCTGTCGTGTTTCTTTAGTAACATTTATCAAAATATGAGATTACTTCTAAAGAGCAACACAGCCGTCTTTGGCGTGGGTTCCTGCCTGAACGCTCCTGACAGCCAGACCTTTCACTTAATCCCGTTGATCTTCAAGAACACATCTTTGTGCAGGCACGGACGGAGGCAACTGTGCACGTTGAATTCTTCCCGTCCTTGGGTAACAAGCAGGGATCAATGAGCGCGCAAGTCCAGCCTCTCGTTAATGTACTGACAGCTTGGGTACGGAGTGAAGAGGAAACGCAAGGAAAGGTGCACCAACTGGGCCTGCTCGGCCTCACTTCTGTCAGCCCTGGCAGTGGAATGTACAAACACTTTATTGCAAAGAACCATCATTTCAGAAAAATTGTTTAGGGTGTTTCAAACCATTTATGCATGGATGCTCACCCTCTTTTTGGCCTCTCCTAATTAAGGAGGTAAATTAGAAATTTTTAGTGGGGTTGGTGTTTTTAGTGTTTTAAACTTTTAATCTGAATCAAGAAGTGTTTGATCCCATAATTATTGCTAACTGATACTATTTAGCCCCAGTGATTAAGCATAAATAGACTAATTGAGCTTTAACTCCCATTGACCACATACAATGTTTGTTGTGAAAGTGATATTGCATGATTGGTTAATTAGCAGCTTGTTATCAACATTGCAAAAAAACGGCTGCCCCCCCCCCCTAATTTTTATTGTATAAAATAAGACTAAATCCTTTTAGACATTTAATTTTTAAGAATTTGGCTTTTCAAAGCTAAATTTCAAAGTATTGATACCCCTTGGGACTTTTTGTGACGTTACAACCACAAGCCTCAATGTATTTTACTGGGATTTAATGTAAAGACCAGAGGTCGTGCTATGATACTTTGACCAACAGGCTAAAAAGAAATTCAGTCATCTATCTATCTATATTTAATCTATATTTAACCGTCAATACGAACAGCTCACCTGCTGTGGCCTGAACGCACAGCCTCACGACTTCCTCCTGGTCCGCATGGAACTGAAATGCTCACCCACTTGTGTGTCACCAGATGTCTCAAGTGGAATTGCTGCAAAAGGTTTTTGTCATGGACAGATGATGTATAGGTGTAGAGTGATGGAGGACAGACTGACCACTTTTCTTCACTCTACTACTTTTCTCTTCTACTACTCTCCAGATGCATTATTTGCTGTTATTTCAACTGTTAACTTTGTTTTCTCTCAGTGTTTTTCTCTGCATTGAAGCTACATCTGGACTGGTATCCTGCTTAGCTGCAATGCCCTGTTGGACGGGGGGCATCCCCCGTGTCCTGTTATCAACTTTTTACTTTCTTTAATATAGAAAGTTCTCTTATATCAGATCTTCTGTTCCTTCTGTGTTTCTGCTCTGTCTTCTCAAACCCCCAGACGGTTGTAGCAGATGGCAGCTCCTACTGAGCCTGGTTCTGCTGGAGGTTTCTTCCTGTTAAAGGGGAGTTTTTCCTCTCCACTGTCGCTACATGCTTGCTCAGTATGAGGGATTGATGAGGAATTGCTGTGGTTGGAGTCTGCATTAACGGCGCACAACTGCCAGTCAATGACTCGACTACAGGAGTGAAGGCTGGCTCGTCCTCACCGCTGGTATCAGATGAGCTCCAGCTCTCTTCTGCTAACTGGTAAGGGCCGCTGCTGGGATTCCTTAGATAGAAAACTTTTAAACTGATTAGAATGTTTGTAAGTATGATGACTTTTCTTGTAAAGTGCCTTGAGATGACATCTGTTGTGAATTGGCGATATATAAAAAAACTGAATTGAATTGAACTTCTCATGGGGGTTTACAGGTGAAACTCTAAAAAATAGAATATCATACAAAAGTTCATTTATTTCAGTAATTCAACTTAAAAGGTGAAACTAATATATATCGACTTATTACATGCAAAGCTAGGTATTCCAAGCCTTTTTTTGTTATAGATTTGATGATTATGGGTTACAGTTTATGAAAACCCCAAATTCAAAAGCTCAGAAAACTAGAATATTGTGAAAAAGTTTAATATTTTAGGCTCCAGGTGTCACACTCTGATCAGCTAATTATTCCAAAACACCTACAAAGGGTTCCTGAGCCTTTAGATGGTCTCTCAGTCTGGTTCAGTAGGAATCAAGATCATGGGGAAGACTTAACGGGTAGAACACCCCATTCATAGTTTGATGAACACTGGCCGGCTTGAAAGTGCATAGAAACATCCACATCTGCTCCGCGGAACCAACAAAAGAAATTCCAACCCAATTACTCCTCCTGAAATCCCTCTGAAAAACAGATTCACAGCCCTCAGTTCCCCAAAAGACAACGCAGCCCCCGGGACCAGTCAAGGTCACGAGGAGAAACCCAGCCACAATAAGTGGACACATAAGAAAGTAAGAACCCCCAGCAAAGGTTCTGATAATTCACGATGGTTCAATAAATGGGATCGAAAACGTCTGTAGCCAGAACACTAATGTTATCAGTTGCCCCAAGAATACAGTGAGCGAAATCTCAGAAAAAATCCAGACAATCATAAATCAACACCCAAAACTAGACAAACTCGCTTTCTACGCAGGATCAGCCAAAAAACAGTCAGAGATTCTGAAGAGAGATTTCTCTGAGCTGCTACAAAGACTTGATGGACTTAACATAAACATCTTTATCAGCAGACCAGTCCCTGAAGGGAATGATGAAAGAAACAGTAAACTTTGCATGCTCCATAAATGGTTGAAGTGACAATCTGTTGAAATATCGATCTAATTTATTAATCATTTTAAAATATTTGGATGTGCCAAACTAACATTATCTCAACAAAGCTGGAGTGAGACTGATTGATTGATTTGAAGAATGATTTGCACTCCTCCAAACAAGCTTGGTTATATTTATTTTCAACCCGGATTTCGAAATATTTTCCACATGTGCACTTAACCATGAGTTTAAAAAATAATGTTAAAATACCCGAAGCCTCGTACCTGCCAAAATTACTTTAAAAGCGAAATTTGTCAAAATAGTTTTCCATAACGCAACAAACCAGACTGCAACCATATAATACTGTAATCAAAATAAACTCAGAACAATTCCTTATCCTTACCCTAAGTAAAACGGCCTTTCGGCGAGAATATCAGGACTTGACTGCTGAAGCGAGGCAATGGCAGACACGGGAATCAGCAAGAAGACATCTGAGTGACGTAATATAGTCACGTGACACGATGACCTTTGACTTGAATTAAATATTAAGTTTAGAACAAATACTTTATGTTTTTCTATTGTTAGTTAGTTTTAATTTTACAGAAAGCAAAGTAAGCAGTTTGCAACCAAAAATGATCAATTTAAAATAAAACCAATTAAAATTTCAAGTCAAGTAAATCCAAAACCAATGTTTCACTTTTTTCAGTGTGGTTAGTTTGTCTCTCCTTAAGTTTTTGTCACAACTTTACAGGTTCTATTTTTATACTTTACTTTTAGGGCAGCCCACTAATCAAGAAGTTGACTGCTAAGGTAGACATGAATAAAATAAGCAACATATCTCCCATAAGTCCTATAAAATCTATGAGGAACCTCAGGACTCCGAAGAAAACAGGAATCCCCCAAGAGTGCTCCACTTCTCAGACAAGAATACAGATGTCAAAATGTCAAATTTGTAATTAAATTTATGAAGAATTAGCATACTTTTTGAATTCCTTTAAAGGTTTATAAATAAGACCATATTTATTTAGTTTTTTTTATTAAATGTATTTGGAGCTTCAAAGAACATACACTGGATGTCAAACAGCATGGGTGGATTCCTGATGTATCGCTTCAAAAACTGTCGGCAGCAATTGGCAAGCTGTCCGAGCTCTATGAAAGGATGTGCCGTGCTGTGAACACTCAGACTCATGCACAATATGAACAACAATGAAAGCTAGACTCTTTGTCCACTAAGATAGCTGCAATTTAGGGACTCGTGCGCGGCGTGGAAACAACTTGGAAAAGTTCTCAGCCGGCTGGATGGAAACTGAGCCCTGTTTCGGCTGTTTGGAGTCGCCATTGTGACCACTGAAAGACTCTAAGGCTGAAACAACAAGCTCTAGTCTGAACCTAAACAGTTGCTGTTATCTGAATTGGCTTCCTGATGCCGGCCTTGGAAGGTCAGTCATCTCAAACTCCCTCCGATGTTTATGTAGCGAGACGCTCTGTTCCTCCCCACCCCTGCCTCACACGGCATGTGAGCTCCCTGGATCTTGAACTGGGGAAGAGCTCACGGACTCACTTACTGACGCCGCACGCACGTTTATTCCTCAACCCCTTGCAGGGGGCAGGGTCAAAATGCCCTATTCCCCCCCCCCCCCTCCACCTCTTGTCACCGTTTCTTATCTGCATATGGAGTGCCGCCATTGGCTGGTTGCTACCACAATCTACCTGATCCTGTAATGTAACTGTGTGTGTTGTTTGTATTGGCTTGGATGGGTTGTACTGGAAACTGAATTTCTCCTTGTAGTATTAATGAAGTATTCATTAATTAATGAATTAATTCATTCATATGTCCTCTTAAAAGGTTGATGCGCAGTGCTAGTTTTCCACCACATCCAGCATGTGACATACAAGTGGGCACTTTCTTGCACATGCCTATTGTGTCCCTATTGTGGCTGGTTGCAAACAGGACTTTCAACAATGCCTTTCTCCTTCTTGCCACTCTTCCATAGTGCAACACTACTGGGTTCTCTGTCACGTCCGTCTATCTGAGTCTGCATACGATTGGAAAGAGTCACCTTTCTAAGTGTGCCGTGATCCAACATATCCTGAAACCTCATGTGCAGGTTGGTAGAAGTTAGAGGAAGGTGTTCTTCTGACAGACCCCCAGACTGTGGCTCCACACCCACACAGACTCAGAGCATGCACTTTCCTTTTATCACCATCCATTTATTTATTTATTTATTTATTCATTCATTCCTCTCGCAGTTGGCTAAAGTTCAAAACTCTAAAATTACAGCGCCCTACTTCTACCCTAAACTCCCACTGCCCCGTCTCATTGTTCTCCCTGCTGTTCTTGGTAGCTCTGCTCCGTTCGCTCACCTCTCATTAGCTTCTCCTCTGCTGACTGGAGGCACCTGTCCTCAGGTCCCTCTGCGGATATCTCACCTTCTGTTTAAATCAATTTCTATGTTAAATAGCTGCTGGAGGGACAGGGGTGGGTGTTGGGGGGGGGGGGGGGGGGGGTGCTTTGGTTGGGGATAGACAGAGGGAGTGTGAGGCATTACACCGAACCGCAACTCTTTCACACCTCTGACCCTCCGGGGTGATCCACGGCCCCTGTCGGCTTTTTCTCTCGCTGCCACCCCCCATTCCCCTCTGCTGGTTCAGCCTTTTATCGCTCCGTGTTCTCCCCTTTGGCTTTTCTCGTTCATTTCATTCCTCTCTCTCTCCCTCTTGTTTTTTTTTGTATTTTGACTTCCATTCCCCCAGCGTGACCCAGGGCATGTTCTCATTTCAGATTAGAGCTCTAAAAAGACTTGTGACAAGGTGGTGTGTGTGCATTTGTTTGTGTGTGCGTGTGTTTGTCCCTTCAGCTAGGTGCTGATGTATTGCTTCAACCGTAGTGTGAGCCTCTGTATTATAAAACCTGTCTCTGCTAAAGTGTGGTATTTTAATAGAAGCCTTTTCTTCTGGAAACAGGCATTGCTAAGATGTGAGGACACCAAATATCAGCAGTTATTTAGACGACTGAGTTAAGCCATTGTAGTGCAAAAACAGAAAACCTGGGACATCTCAAATAACCTTAAGGACTCACTGCGGCAGAATTAGGTGTGAGCATAAATGTCAATCTTATCTTAGTGCTCTGCTGTATTGAAGGGAGGTGACAACCAATGGTCAATCTGCATTGAACAATTCATTCATATGCATTTTTATTAGCTATTTTTACATACAATGGACCCCGGCTATTCACAGATTTTCCTGTGGAACGTGACTCCAGATTATTTGCAGAAAGCCCCGACTATTTGGAAATTTTTTCGTCGAGCATATCTGAAATATTTGAAAGAAATTGCAGCTTGGGAAGCTGAAATGTCTAAGTGCAATGATTCCCCGACGTGCTACTGGCTGGTTTTGTAAATATGCCAATCCAGGAGTACCATTTATTTTAATCGGCTCTAATTGACTCTACCCTCCAAGAGCGGAACTAAGGAAAACTAGATATTAGTTTCTGCTGTACTATTAAGATGGTTTCTACTGTGTATTAACACATATTAGGCTATATTTGGTGTGTTAAGTATTAAAATAAGCCGTTGTGAGCATTTATTTTGGGAGGGGGGGGGGGTCTCAAATATTCACAGACTTTAGTTATGCGCAGGCATCTGTGGTCCCAAACCCCCACGAATTACAGGGCTCCACTGTAACCAAAACGATTCTACAGTACATGATCATGTCAGTATGTTCCAGTGTTTAATGAAGTAGTTAGAATTTCTCTTGCCAAGCTGCAACTTAATGGGGCTATTCTTAGCTTATCAGCTATGACAAAGAGTAACGCCGTCTGGGATCACTCAATGGCATTCTTTTTGTGAGTAATCTGCAGCTCTATATGGAGAGACCTAATGTTGTAAATGGTCAAAACTGTAGTTGTCTGATGTGCACACTGTCCAGTAAGGATGTTACTTAATTATCAATTATTCCATTATTATTCCAATTATCTTGGAATTCCTGTCTTTGTCGATGATCCATTATTGATAACACTGTTGCCTTTTAGGCAAACCTTCTGTTTTAATTTGGATGGTTATGTAGAGTTTTTATAATTCTTGTCAAACCATTTTTTATCCCACCTAATGCTACAGTATATGGTTAGTTTGTCTTTCCTTGTGTGTTTGTCACAACTGCACAGTTTCTATTTGTATTTTTTACTGTACTTTTAGTGCAGCACACTAATCAAAAGTAAACTGCTAAAGCAGACCTGAATAAAAAAAGCAACATATCTCCCATAAGTCCTATAAAAACTACAAGGTACCTCAGGACTCCCAAGCCAACAGGAAGCCACTTCTCATACAGAATACACATGTCAAAATTTCTAACTTGTAATTAAATTTATGATGAATGAGCATACTTTTTGACTTCCTTTAAAAGGTTTATAAATAAGACCATTGTTTAATTATTTTTTTATTAAATCTACTTGGAGCTTCAAAGAACATACACCTGATGTATTTCTTAAAATGATTACAACTAGTTTCAATCATACTAAGGAAATAGTTGTATTCCTAATAAGAAAATATTCTTAGTTTGACACCTGCAGTACCAATAAAAGTATTCAACTTCTTGGATTGTTTTTTATTTTACCCCTTTTATTGGTTTTACAAATCAATCAACATATTTCTTTTTTGACAAAGAAATGTACAAAAACCCTCAAAGGTCAAACTGAATAGCTGATTTTCTACAAATAATGACAAATAAATAAAAATAATTAACTTCAAATAAGTGATTGTATAAATACTCTTAGTGCTAGTAGTCTCAATGAGTGGAATGAGGATCACCTGAGCACAGTCGGTGTGTTTCAAGTGATTGTAGTATCTAGAAGGTCCACTCACTGGTTAAGCAGTATTCCTGACTACCATTACAGCATGAAGACAGAAGAACGTTCCAAGCAAATCAGAGATTTGATATGCCATTTTGAGATTTTATATATCAAAATATAGATCTGGGGATGGATATGAAAAAATCTCTAAGGCACTGAACATCCCCTGGAGTTTAGTCAAATCAATTTTTAAGAAATGGAAGGACTGGGGCGCATGTGTAAATCTGCCTGGATCAGGTCGTCTTCCCAGACTGAGCAACCGTGACCGCCATGACACCTTTGACTACGCCTAAGAAGCTACAAGCTTCAGCAGCTGAGATGGGAGAGGCTCTGCATACAACAACTGTTGCCCGGGTTCTTCACCAGTCAAAGAGTTATCAGAGAGTGGCAAAGAGAAAACCACTGTTGAAGAAAACGCAGATCAAGGCTCGACTGGAGTTCGCTAAAACGCATGAGACTCTGTGGTCAAGTGGAAGAAAGTTCTTTGGTAGGATGAGACCAAAATTGAACTTTTTGGCAGACACCAAACACTGCACATCACCACACACACACACACCATCCCCACTGTGAAGCATGGTGGTGGCAGCATCATGCTCTGGGGATGCTTCTCGGCAGCAGGCCGTTGAAGGCTTATTAAAGTATGGGTTCAAATGAACGCAGCAAAACATAGAGACATCCTGGAGGACAATTTGTTTCAATCTGCAAGAGAACTACAGCTTCAAAAAACATTTATTATCCAGCAAGACAACGACACGAAGCATCCAGCTAATGCTACACAGAAATGGTTTGAAGACATCAAGGTGGATGTTCTGGAGTGGCCCAGTCAAAGCCCAGACCTCGATCTGGTAGAGAATTTGTGGCTGAACTTGAAGAGGGCTGCTCACAGCTGATCCCTGCACCGCCTGAGAGAGCTTGAGCAGCTTAGCAGTGAGAATGGAGAAAAATTGCAGCGTCCAGATGTGAAAGCCTTAATGAGACCTGTCCACACAGACTCTGTGAATTGATTACAGCCAAAGGTACTGACTTTAAGGGGGTGAATATTTATTTCATGTAATAATTTTTCACTTTTACATTAAAGGATTTTATTTTTTTTTTGCAATTCTTTATGTCAAAAGTTTCCAATTTAGTTAAGCCTGACTGATTTGTAAAAGCAATAAAAGGATAAAACATCCAAGGGGGGGGGGGGTGAATACTTTTTTACAGACAATGTATGTTAACAATCTTAATTTAAAGTTGCCACTTCATTTTTTTTACGAATCATTTTCTTCGGCTTTTGCCTGTGCTGCAGCAATGTTTCATGCACACTGTAGCAGCAAATTAATCAACCAATAAAAGGCCATTTTTTCATGTATGCTTGTACGCACAATCGATTAAGTTTTGATTAAAGAGTCTGTGTTAATACGCTATAGTCTGGGCACCATCGTAAAATCAGATGTCTAAGTCAAAGAAATAAGGTTATCTCAATTTATTGACTGATATTTACTACATTTAAAAATGTCAAACAAAAAATTTGAGGGTAAATAAAAGCACCTTCTGTGAATAGGTGGCTTAGTTGTGAACGATGACATTTAGGGGGTTTAGGTGCACAACACAGTCAAACCTGAAGGCTTTAAAAGTTATGGTATTAATGGGGAGGGGGGGGTTTAAAAGGCACTTAATCCACTAGAGAAATCAGTATTTTTCTTTCACTTACAGACAACTGACAGCCCCTCAGACTTTCTCTTGTAAAGAGTAGTCTAATAACTATGCTGTGCCATTGCAACTTGATGTAATTATAGCCTCGTTGCAGATTAGCACATACACAATGCAAATCCCTCATTAATCGGCCGGCTATACGTGTGTGTGTGTGTGTGTCAGTGTCTGTGTGCAGGCATGGCATTGTGGATGGCGGCTGCAACTTCAAGTACGGTGTTGGATTCCAGTTGGAGCACCGCATCTGATGAGATAAGAGATTAATGACTCTCTCTTAATCTCCATATAAAGAAAATGAGCCTGCTTGCAGATAAGACCATCACCTAAAGATTAATGAAATGGTGAGTAAACTCTGGTGTTACTCTACTGTAAGACACACACACACACACACACACACACACAAAATGCAGTGCAGTGACAGAATATGATGGATGATGACAAGGACTAATAGATACACTCACTTGATCATTTAGCATTTACATGTACAGTGTGTTTATTGGCCGTCTTGCCTCATGGGGGGGGGGTTCATTATAGACTGCTGTAGCTCAGCTCAGCTTGTGCCCTCACACCACATCTCGTACAGAGCGCTGGATTTGAACAGCGAGGCACTGCTTACTATTCACAAAGCTGAGCCGGCACAAACAGTCCCATCTTTAATTTAAACAGAGGCCTCCATATCTATATGCTTGTGTCGTCACTGGTCGCGAAAAAGTGCAAGTTGCTTGTATCATTTGGCGTAGAGCGGGGATACGTAATGCTGTTAATGAGTGGCGGGGAGGGGGGGAGCAGAAAGACAAAGGATCATGAAGCTTTACGGCATATCCTGCCTCCTGGTACATTCAGTTAAAATGTAATATATTGGATCAGTCACATAATAAACTGGGAGTATTGCAAGCTGCTCCACATTTCCCACAGGCTCTGGTTGTTTTATAGTTTAAGTTAACGGCAACATCGGCAAAATGCGCTATTACAGTTAAATAATAGCCAGGATTTCTTTGGATCATGTATATTAGCCTCTGATATTAATGGAAGCATTAATTTAGAACTTAACTGATGCACATTTTTTACTTTTCTTTCCAAAAATATTAACCCCTCTCCCCCCAAACTTGTTCTCATTGCTAAAAACACATCGTTTTTTTTTTATTGGGATTTTACATCATACACCAACACAGAGAAGTACATAACTGGAAGTAAAACTATACATTTGTTATACAAATATACATTTTAAAGAAAGCATTCAGCTGTTATGTGAAAGCCGGAGAGGTTTGTTAGAAAAATTGGTAAACAAACGGCATTATGAAGGCAAAAAAAGCTCAGCAGACAGGTCAGCTTTGAACATCCCACAGAGGACTGTTTAATTCATCGTCTGCAGAGATCCGCAGCTCAGGTCAGAGAATCAGTTTTAAAAAATATGCAAAGAGCATGAGGAAAGCCAACACTGTTCATTAACATGAACGTGTCATTCCCATGGTGACACATGGTGGGGGCAGCATCATGCTGTGGGCGCAGAGAAACTGGTCAGAGTCAAATAATAGATAGAAGACAGTACTGTGGAAGATATCTATCACCCACACCTTATCCAGTAAGGGACACGGGTCTTGAACCGTTGGACGTTGCAAACTCCATGTGGAAAGACTCTGGCCGAAATTTGATTCTAGGACCTTATTGCGTTAAGGCCGCAGTGCTAACAGCTGCATCACCGTGGATCCCTCCAAGTACAATAATAACCACTACTTTATGTTGTCCGATCACAGGTTAAAGGGGGCAAAGACGCTCTCTGAAAGGATGTATCCATTCTTTTCTCCGACACAGCTTTTGCAAAGGGTATAAAGAAGCAGCGTGTTGTGATTCCTCCAGTGGGTTGATGGCAGGGGCACACCTTCAGAGAAGAGGGGAGGGAGTGGTGAGGGGATTTGAGAGGCATTGTCGGGGTAATGAAATGCAACCTGCTCGGTATGCTCTAAAAACGTGACCATGGCCGTGCCAGGCACAAAATAAATCTGTCTGATTCCTTGGAGGAAAAGCTGGAGGCAGCCGCTTGTTTTGCCACTTCTATTCTTTTCGTAAACCCTCAACAGCCTGCTGGCTTTTGGTTTTTTGTTCTTTCAGACCTGTCAGGCAGAATAGTCACATCTGCTCCCCCTATCTCCTTCAAGTCAGAGGGACACAGTTGGCAAAACTGCCAGCTGCTGGCCAGAAATGTAAGAGTATGTACAGCTTGAAAGCAGAAGTAGTCTCGAGCATGAGCCTGTGTGCCTGCTAGTGTTGATGGCGACTGGTTAACCAGCACTTGTCACATGGGACATCATTAGGCTTAGATTGGCAGAAACCGGGATGAAGATGGAAGCTGGCGGAGAGACGGAAAATTCGGGCAGTTCCGAGAGGAAGCCTGTGCTTTCAGCGAGTGCTTCTGATTATGAGAGTGAAAGTTTAGGTGGTTTAGTTTTCCTTCCTTTTGCTCTGTTCTGCTCTCACACCCACACATCTTGCTATTGCTCTAGCAACAGATTGTGTGTTCCTAACTATGTTCCACAGCTTACATTTTAAACTGTTATCAGAGCAAAATGCAATTTTGGGCCCATTGGCTGCACCTAAAGAAGACTGGAAATGAAGATCTGCCTTCTAATTATATGGAGTAACAAGAAAAAGTAAGACAAAACCCTGAAAAGTTTTGTCATAACCAAAAAATTAAAGATAAATCTGGTCGTCAGCAGGTCTTTTAATGAGGTGCAATTCCACACAGACGTTTACTTATCACAAGCATGCATGTCATTCATTTTAGATTTTGAATTATTTACTCCCGTTTTCCATGAGGAAATCATTATGCAGAATCCAACAGTGAAAGTAATGTAGTATTCTAATCTTAAATGTCATCGTTTAGCTGTAAGTAAAAATTCATAATTAACAGAAATAAACAATAAATGCTAAAACAATCAGACTTTGTCTAATAGTCCACAAAATTTGTTTTATTTTGTGAACTTAGTTACTGAAATAGGAGAACTTATTAATAATATTGTTCTTCAAAGATTACAAAAGTGTCCATCTGCTTCAGCTCCCTTTGCTGGAGGGCTCATTTTTCTAACATTCTTGAACTGCGGTCAGGGGGCCTTTAGAAATTATTCAGAGGGCAACACATGACCCTAAGTCGCAGTTTGGACACCCCTGCCTTAGGGTCTTGCCTTTGTTTTTTGCAGATTTGGATGGGAATCTGCTGGCATCTGCAGAAGATGAACTTCAGTGTGCACACTAGGAGTTCAAGTGTTAAAGGGCTGGGACAAGAAAGAACTCCTCTAATTCTGACATCCTGATTCTCCAAAGGAAAAACATGGAATACCCTCTCTGGAGACAGGGTCAGTCTCTGCCGCAACTGGATGAATTAGAGTACCCTGGTATCCAGTTGCTGAGTGACAGAACAATGGAGGTGGCTAGTCAGATGGGGAGCCTGGTCTGGAGTACTGCAGGTCCGATCTGTCTATCATAGTAAGACATGGGCATGAATCAAACAGTGAAGTGCTTGAGTTAGGGCTGGGTCACACAGAAAGATTTTAAAATGGTCGCATGATTTCTGAACCTTGAAAGACCAGACACATGGCAATAAAAAAAAAATCATGGATATAACAGTTTTGGTTCTACAGTGTGTGGTGTTTGGTTACACAGCGATGACGGGACAACCTCACAAATAGATCTTACTGACAAACATTCCCAGCTTAGACGGAAAACCTCACGAAACCTCACTAGATAAAATGTGATTTTGGAAAAAGGCGGCAGAGGAGGAGATGGCAATAGTGTGTGGTCTAGTTTTAACACAAAAAGAAAGGCATTTGATAAAGGAATGAAGACAGCGAGAGCAGAGGCTCTGCTTGCTAAATGAAGATATGGAGGTGAGTTATCCTTTTTTTCACATTATAACACACTTTGCACTGATTGATCTCCGTTTCTATATTCGTTTGTCAAGTGGTCCAAAGCACTCTGAACACTCGAATATCTGTCACTTGGAAACAATAATAACGCTATTGCTGCCTGTCACCTTGCTTTCTGATTGGCTACACGTCACATTCAACAGGCCTCATGCTCAATTGTCCTCGCAACACACCACACACGCTGCGATATCCGGTCAAGACAATCCAACATGTTGAATATCTCTGACTGGTGATCAGAGCGGTCCAAAGCACTCTGAACACTCGAATATCTGTCAGGATTATCTTAAGAGCCATCCCGATTATCGGGGTGTGCTTCCGATTGTTGGAAGGGGTGAATTTGAGCTGAAATCGGCTTTAAAATCTTGCCGTGTGAACCAGGCCTTACCCATCTCTCTACATTACGACAGTTATGGCTATGAGACGAGCATCATACCTGAAAGAACAATGTCCCTCACACAGTTGACTGAAATGAGTTTCCTCCATAAGGTTACTGGACTCAGCCTCAGTCTAAAACCCTGTTAAACTATTTTTAATGGCATTATCAGACATGACGCCCTTAAGAAAAATTTGTTCCCACCTGGCTTTCCTACGCATGTTCACACTTTATGATACAGAACTTGATCCAACTCCAAAATAATAGCTGACCCAAAAACAGGTGTGTTGACACACACCTGAGACACTGACCCTCGAAAACTAGAGATGCGGACCCCCGGCTCTGGACCCAAGTAACAAATGTTCTTTGAAACACAACCAGAGATGGAGAGATAGAAAGCAATGTGACAGCAGCATTAGTGATGAGTTGTAGAGCTCTTTCATCCAGAGGAGATCTCAGAATGGAGCTGCTGCTGCTCCGTATCGAAGGATGTCAATTAAGACTTTTTGGCATCTTATCAGGATGTCTCCTGGACACCTCTCTTTGGAGGTTTTTTAGGCATGTCCTATTGGGAGGAGACAATGAGTAATTGATTGATTGATTGATTTTCTAAGTGGTACTGAAGATTATAGAATGTGTTCGAAGTTAACAAAGCCCAGGGCTACTATTATCCGTGATCATGGTTGACTACAACTTGACAGAATAAAAAGGACTGCTTGGGCATCAATCGTTGGATTGACCAATACTCAGACCAATCGGAAAGGTCCATGCAACTCAATTAGTTTTTATGTAGGAGAATGGTAGCTCTGCTCAACTTATTTATTCGAAGCCATTTTTGAACAACAGACGATTCCGAGATAATCAGTTCAAACTATTGTATCCAAGTACTGTAGTTAGTCAGGATATTCCAGTTTGTCCTGGTCTGCAGGATGACCCAACCTGTCATATTCAGATGAAAAGATAATTAGGAGAGAAATAACCCATGAAACACTAAGGAGTCAAACCTGCCATAAACTGGAAACTGCTGGAAAGCCAGTTACCCAGGTTTCACATTGACACTGGTTCCTCTTGTGACGCTTTTAAAATCAACTGAAATTTGTGGCTAATTGTATCAACAAACCAAAGTCCCTTCTGAGAAAAGTTGAGATACAAAGATGAAGTTATTTGGCTTTGATGAGAGGACATGTCAATCAATGTCCCAGTTGTCAAGCATGGTATTGATAGCATCATTATGTGGGACTATTTCATTGGGGCATTCCACAAAGTGAACGACATAATGAAAATGGAGCACTACCTCAATTTATTTTTCACCCCACCTCAAACCAACAGCTACATGACTGAAAGTTGAACACAGAGTGTTCAAACAGGACAAACATAATAAAAAACCCATATAGTCATGCTTCCGGAATAAATTAAACAGGCTTTTGTTAAAGTTTCTGAAGCCTCTGACCTCAACCTCGGTGCATAAAGCCAGGCCTGTGCCAGAAAAACCAACCATTTTAAATGTACTCTACCAATTCTGCCAAGAAAAGTTGTCAAATATCCAGCGAGAATTATACCAGAAACATGTTGATGGCAACAAAAGGCATGTGGTCAAGTTGCAGCCGGCTAACAAACATTTAACCAAATATTAGAGTTGTTAAGCTTATGTGTTCATCATTTCACCCTGAACAATCTCATCGTACTATTATTAGTTTTAGGAGAAGTTGATGGACAACACAGGCAAATGAGCAATGGAGGTTAAATTCATATGGTGCTTCCCTCAAACAGATTTGAGTACTTTGCATCCTTTTTCTCTACCTGAGTCAGTGGAGATCAGTTTCTGTTGTTTTGCAGTATATCACAAAAATGGTCTGTACTTCTGTGGTCCAAGCAGTTGATGGAGAGGGGATGGTTGACAGATGTTTGATGAAAAATGTCCTAACTGTCAAGTTGAGAATGATTGAGTAAGTGGTCAGCCCATGTCAGTGTTGTCAAGTCTACAGATCAATAATAGAGAAACTGTATGAAGAGTCAGTTGTTATTTACAACTTTACTTTCACACAGTGTCGTCCAAAAGTATTCATACCGCTTTAATCTATTTTCCTTTTTTTGTCTGGATACTTCGTTTCAGGGTGTTCTATTGGATCTTTATCTGGTAGACCAACACAGAATACAGAACTGTGAAGTTGAAGGAAAATGATGCATAGTTTTCAACTTTATTCTCAGCATAAATCTGGCTGTGAAGGCCTCAGAGGTTTTTTTAGACAACATTAGAGAACAAACAGCATCATGAAGACCAAGAAGCACAGCTAACAGTTCAGCAATACAACTGTGTTGAAGGTGAAAGCAGGGTTAGCTGGCCTGTCCACCTAAACTGACAGGAATGGCAAGAAGAAGATTAATCAGAGAGCGGCCAAGAGGAGCATGGTATCTCTGGAGGAGATGCAGACATACACAGCTCTGGTTGGAGCGTCTCTGGACAAGACAACAGTTAGTCATGCAATCCAAAAGGGACACAGCAAACATGAAAGATGGTGCTCTGGTCAGATGAAACGGAAAGTATGATCGGCAGAATTATGCTTTGGCGATGCTTTTCCTTAGCACAAACAGGGACAAGGGCGTCGTTTAAAAAAATTGCTTTGTTTTACAAGTTCTGAGGACAAATATTATTAATTAATAAAGTATTATTCATGTATAAATATTCATCCCTCTGACGTTTCATTACAATATGCACTGCGGTGTATTGACTGGTGTTGAAAATCGTATCTTTATTCAATCAATAAAAGTTGAAAGCCATACCTATTTTGTCTTGCCCATGAGTGACCCATATGAGTAAAAACTCATATGGGTCTATTTTCCGTCTTTGGTCAGGCGCGCATACATTTTCAACTTTATGCACAGTGAACAGGTAACTAAATCAATCAAAAACAGATTTCCATGACAGCATCTGAGCATCCTCTGCAGCAATAGGCGTATTTCCACTATTTGAACTTCAGGGTAACTTCCCGGTATGCGCGGGTCTCCACTACACCGGGCCTGGCCGACAGGGCCGTTTTCGGGGCCATTTCAGGAACCAACGCAGTACCAGTATGGGGGAATGTACCTGGAATGGCCCGATCAAGTCGCTCCACGGGAGCTGTGGTTACACTGATTGGTTGTAATTCAAAAGGAAATAAGCAGACGTTGCCAAACAATCGGCTTTGTAAAAATAAGAAGTGTTGCTGGCGAAGCAGTTTATAACAGCAAACAGAAACAAGCCAAGAATCCCTGCTTCTTCCATATTGATCTTTTGTTATTTCTGTTGCTCTGGGTGCCTTTTGGCTCTGATCAGTGACGCTACTCGCTGCTGAAACGGTGATGATATGCGCATGTCTTAGCTGATTCGTTAAAGGGCCGATTGTGTATGGAGACACGGCGGCTGAGAGGAGTGGGCTGACAGATTACCCAGTCAGAAAAAGATCTGGTTAAATGACCCTGAAGTTCCGATAGTAGAAATGCGCTTGTTCCCACGAGAGATGTTTGACTATACACATGCGGGTGCACAATTCAGGTCCATACGGACCAGGAAGAATTTGTGAGACTGCACGTTCAGAACACAGTAGGTGTTTGTATTCGATACAGGTATTCATCTGCTTGATGTGTGATGGCACAAGGCTGATTCCCGTCAGTCAAAATGACAGACAACGAAAAAGTCGAGTGCGACCTCTGCATAACTGTATAAAATAGTCGAATGGAGTGGTTTAAGTACCAGTCAGTTCTGATACTGGGCACACAAGTGGATGATAGATCTATGCTGGTAAGAAATTCTGCATCAGGATTTTAAGTGGTGGGGACAAAACAGTTAATCATAAATCCCTGGCTGAAATAACGCCTATGGACACGGAAGTTGAGATGATGGGCGGAAAGAAAGAGCTAAAACAGGGAAATCCTGAAAGAAAAACTTTTTGGAGGCTCCAAAAGTCATGAGACCAGAGCAAATGTTCACCTTCTAGCAGAGCAACCAAAACTTCGCTTTTAGATGTGCAAAGCTGGCATGAATACAGCCATAAATACCTCAAGGTGTACGTCCAGTGGAATATTGTTCTATAAATTATATTTATCACATTTAATTCCAATAAAACACAAGAGTTTGTCCTGTAATGTGACAAAATGTGGAAAGGTTCAAAGGCTACAAAAATTCCTCAAGGTGCTGCAAGGTCAAAGAGTAAACGAGGAAAACCTGAAGCTTAAGCAGGTTTTTTTCTTTCAAACGGAATTTCTGATCAAACACAAACACTTGCATGGCATCAAATTAGCAAAATTAAAATTACTCCTTTTGCTGTTGCACATTTTACCAAAACATGTTACTTAACTTTAGGAGGAGGAAATGCCTTTTGTGGGAAAAACAAATTGAGACAATTCTCTGAAAGTTGGAAGCACCAGGCAGATTTAATAAGGGAAGATACCTTGTATCGAAAGAATTATTTCTGCTTCGTTGCACCAAAACTTTTTCAGCAACAAACCCTTCCTGCAGTACTGGACTAGAAAGGAGAACGGGGGCATACAAGCAGAGATGTGTTGAAAAAGCAGCTATATATAAAGAAGCCATGTATGTAAAAGAGAAACACTGTGAGTTTGTCCTCTTTGTAGTTTGTAAGAAAGCACACTGAGCTCCGCAAAGCTCCTCTGCTCTCCCCCTCACTCTCTTCTCAGCAGTATTCAGACTTGGGGACCGTAGCGAGCTCCAAGGCCCGTCTTTCATCCCCTGCATTTGAGAAGGAACGAGGCTTTGTATTACAGTGGCGCAGCTTAGAAGAATATTACTTAAGCCCACGCACACAGACAATGCGTGGCCATAAATAAATAATACCCCTTTCGCCATGCAGTGCAGCGTTGAGAAGTACAGGAGGAAGACATTGAGAACCGAGGAAGGGGGAGAAATGGAGGGGGGAGTCGGGCAGGAGAAGGCAGATGTATGCAAGGAGGAAGAGATGGAGGGAGGAAATTAAAAGCCAAGGCCAAAGACAACTTAATGATCCCTCAACTGATCTTCTCCCATTTCTTCCTAAATCCGCCCCCTTGATTCAGACTGTATTTTCTCCCCCGTTTGGCTGCATATTTATTCAAACCCTCCTGAGTGTGAGCTTATTGTCCACAGCAGAAATGGAGCAAACATTCCATTATGTTTGTCATTATTATTAAGCATTGTTTTGGATGCTTTCGCTAATTAAATGTTTAATAATTAATGCCCCTTTACGTTTGCAGCTCTGCTCAACTTCGCATTCAGAGATTCCTATTGTGCTGGAAGAAAGCCAGTGGAAAATCCATTGTTTACAACTCCTGTAAAAGCCTGTCGAGGTAAAAACAACTTAGCCATCTGGAGCTGGAATACATTAGGGAGCTGTTAGGAGAACAAAACTTGCTAAAAAGCATTCCACAAAACATTCTGGATTAATTTTTTTCTCTAAAGTTCTCAAAGTTTTGTATTTTCTAATGGTAGCATATAGGTAAGCACAAGTGTTACTGTGTACCAGAAAGCAAAGGCCGACTCATTTAGAGGCTATTAAAGAGGAAGGATAAATCCTCTAAGGATCATCTATGGGGTTTGAAAGATACGGCCTACCTCCAGGGGTCAAAGTGTGTGGTGAGGTACATCCTTAATGGATCACAAGTCCATCATCAGCTTTAAGGACAATGAAAGTTAAAAATCAGAACAATGACCTGTCTTCTATACACAAGGGTTACGTTAACCAAATATTTTCGGTATTTGACCGAGAAATGTTCCTTGAGTTCCAAACTTTGGCTGAAGAAGTGGCGCTTGTGATTCTTGTCTCCAGCGTTGCAGCGGAGCATGGAATCAGCCTCCAGAACAACATCCAAACCCCATTAGAAATCATCAGCCATGCGAAAGTCCAAAACATCCCAACAATAGCCACTGCAGCAATCCCACTTATGACATTAAACTATGCACCACCTGGTGCTCATTTCAGTTCCATTCAGGCCACAGCAGGTGAACTGTTCGCATTCTAAGTGCGGTCGTTTAATTCTATAGCTTAAATTTTGTTCTCTGTTCAGCTTGTTCAGCTTGAATATTAAATCAAATGAATGAAAAAATTAATACTATTTGATGTTAACATTTTGAAGATTGCCGGGTAAAAATAGATTATGATCTGATTTTTATGACCCCGTCGGCCAAAATGATGGACAACGAAAAAAAGTCTAATGTGACCTGCCTGACCCATGCAGGGTCATGGAAGGGTTGGTGCCTGTCTCCAGCAGGGAGTAGGCAATCGTGGGCTACACCTTGGACAGTTCGCAAAGCTGCTCACCTCCCTTGTGCTGTCTGATCGCCTACATGTAAACAGCTTAAACAACATCCTCTAGACAAGAAAAACATTACTTCCTTTGCATTGTGTGTTTAATATACACTCACTGGTCATACTAGGTACATGTTTGGATTATTTTTTGCCGCAGTTCCTATTCACACTCTGAGTAAATGCAACAGGACCAGAGTTTCTCAACAAAAAGGCACGTGTACTAAGGTCTTTCAGCCATTGGACAGTTAAATGTGTGAGCGGGGTAAGTGGTTCTAATTCTAGGGATGTTGAGTAGACTGGAATTAGAGGACCTGAGTGGGGGGGTTGGTATAGTAACAGCAGGTCTTCAACATATTTTGGTGCTGAGCCATTCAATGATTTATAAACTACTAAAAGTATTTTGAAGTCTATTCTCTGAGCTACAGGGACCAGTGTAAGGACTTTAGAACTGGGATGATGTGCTCTACTTTCCTGGTTCTAGTGAGGACACGAGCAGCAGCGGTCTGGATCAAGTGCAGTTGTCTATTGACTTTTTAGGCAGACCTGTGAAGACCATGTTGCATTAATCAATCCGACTAAAGATAAACGCATGGATGAGTTTTTTAAGGTGTTGCTACGTCAGTCCTTTAATCCTAGAAATGTTCTTCAGGTGATAGAAGGCTGACTTTGATATTGCCTTTATGTGACCCTGGAGGTTCAGGTCTGAGTCCATAACTACACCTAGATTTCTGGCCTGATCAGTAGTTTCTGTCTGTATTAACTGGAGCTGTGTGCTAACTGTTGGTCGTTCCTCTTTAGGTCCAAAAGGAATTACTTCTGTTTTGTTTCTGTTAAGCTGGAGGAAGTTATGACACTTCCATCTATTGATTTGCTCGATGCATTTAATTAGCGTATGGATGGGTTCAAAGTTGCTTGGTGACATCGTAATGTAATGCTGAGTATCATCTGCATAGTTATGGTACCTAGTCTTATTGGTTGTTATAATCTGGGCTAGTGGGAGCATGTAGATATTAAATAAGAGGGGTCCCAGGATGGAGCCCTGGGGCACCCCACATCTGATTTCTGTTTGTTTTGATGAAAAGTTTCCTATTGAAACAAAGAAGTCCCTGTTGTTTAGGTAAGACTCGAAAAGTATGTTTTCATGAAAAATCTGAAAACGGGGGGTGGGGGAGGAGGGTTGTGTGGGTGGTTGAGCTGCCTAGCAACGGTCTGCCCTCTGTGAGTGCTTTTCTAGTTTGCTAAATGGTGGGGTCACAATTTGGTGTAAACAACTTGGAGCCATACGACCTTTTAGTGATGATTGGTGTAATGGTGTTACATCATGTCTCCCCATTTGATTGATGAAAAGAGCGACCATGTTTCCACTGAACCCTTTGCTGGATTAAGTTGGTATGGGAAATGGACTGATGGATCACATGATTAGATAGAAATGCTAAAAATGCTTATAACTGCCTAGTGTAATAGTTCAAACACCAAATATATCTTAATATGCATTAACATACACAGTGGAAAGCACTGCCACTATTGCAGAAACTAACTTCCACGGTTTTCTCTGTCTCCGCTCTTGGAGTACAACCAAACAGCGCTGGTGCTCCTGGATTGGCAGCTTTGCAAACACCAGCCAATAGCGTGCCAAGTAGCATTGAATGTAGGTAGTTTAACTTCCCAAGCTGCATTTTCCTTGCAATTTTTCAGATATGTTCTATGGAAAATTCCATACCATGAAGAGGCAGGGTTTCACTTTGTTTGCAATTTAGCAAATAACTGCAGTAGTTTGTAAAGTTTACAGCATAAAATGACAGCAGGAGAGGCTTGTGCTACCAGCTCCTCAGTGTAAACCTTGGTAACAAGTCAATAAACCAAGATCCAACCCTTTCTCTGCCTAGTAATCCATTTATGACTAATATTTTTGATCTCTTGTAAGACCGATAGCAAATATATTTTATTAACTTTTACAATATAATTATATTCATCCTAACACCCTTACCTTGGTATGTCATGTGCCGTATTTAGGTCATGAAAAAACACGATCAACAACTGAAGTCTGTTGATGATTGGTCAGATTCTTACCAGAACCTTAAATCCTAGCTTGATCAATAAAAACCTGATTGATCTTTGTGTGTCCTCAGTTGCCGTAGTTAAAGGTAAACAGGGAAAATAACTGGAAAGTTTAAGACCTTCCTACTGAAAAAACAGCTGCTGTAACACAGTGAATTTCAAGCACCGCCAACAAGGCCTGCTGTTTAATCAATATGCTGTGCAGGTTGGACTTACAGCACTTAAAACTTCTATTGATCTGTGTGCCTTTTGGCTTCCATAATTCACTATGACCCTGGACAGCCTTAGGATCTGCGCAGTAACTAAGGTTTAGACAGTAAGGAGAAAAAAAGCAGGATTTGGTACAAATTTGGCAGCTAAGGAAACAATGTATGGATTTAGTATTTGTCTACAATATATCCCAACTTGATTGTCCTTGGTTTGGCATGCAGGTCAAAACAATGATGCAGCATTGTTATAACATCCAACATGACTATGAATCTTATTGTCACAATACCACATGACACCAGGTGAAGGATATTTATTTACATCAAATTTCATCTGTGCCAAAACCTAAAATGTTTTCTACTGACATGCAACATGGCATGTGTCAAATGCCTGAACCCAACCATATCTCTTGTCACCTTGATTTGACAACTTGCCAATAACTTGGAAATGGTCTTTGCTGCAATGGCTCTATCAAAGGAAAACATAAACGATCCATTTTAGTTTTCCATGGCAAGAAAGCCAATTAGAAATCTTATTATATAAACATTGTTTATTTCTGTCTATACTCTTTACACTGCCGATCTTTGGTCTTGACTTAGAAACAGCACTGTCACAGGGCTTATAAACACAAGCTAGGAGCAATCTTTATAAATGCAGTTCCAAAAGACATTTGTAAATCCATTTAAAATTGGTCATTCTGAAAGCCACTTCTCTGATTAAGTATGTAAATGTTGAATAAAAAAAAAAAAACAGAAAGCGGAAGTTAATGAGCTGTTATTTCAGAACTGACTTAATGTATTAATAATGTTATTGCACATTGTTTTATTGTCTTGAATAACAGCGTCTTCCAAAATCATTCATACCCATTGAACTTTTCCATATTTTGTCATTTTCAGTGTATTTTACAGGGAATTCCAGATGATAGGTCAACACAAAATAATGGATCATTGTGTAGTAGGAGAAAAATGAAGCATGGTTTTCTTGTTTATTTTACAAATAAAATCTGAGTGTGACATGCATATGTTTTCAGCTTCCCCTGGACCAATACTCTGTAGAATTACCATTTTACTGGAATCACAGCTCCAAGTGTTTTTGTCTCTACAAGCTAGAGTCTAAAATTTGCAAAATAGCTCAAGCTTAGTCAGACTGGATGTAGAAAGACTGTGAACATCAATTTTCAAGTGTGATTATAGATTCTCCATTAAATTAAGGTCTGAACTTTTACTAGGCCATTCTAACACATGAATGGGCTTTGAGCTAATGGCCCTTTTCCACTTGCGCCTACTCGGCCTGACTCGACTTTGCACGACTTTGCACGCCTTGGCCTTACTTGGCCATGTTGGTTTTTCACTGCAGGGACTGGACCAGGTCAAGTGGGTGGGCTTCTCATGTGGTGGGTGGCCCTAGAGTACGTAGGTAAACGACGCATTTAACATAACAACAACGAAGAGACACGGTAGCGATTTTCAACAATCTGATTAGTCTGTGACTTTTGACAGACTCCAAAAACAAGAGACCCAGAAAAGACTGCGGGCGGAAAGGAGAAACATTCTGGAGAAGTACAGGAGAGTGGGGGACGCCATAAAGAAGCATGAAGTGGAAGACAGGATAAGAGCTAGACCACTTGTGAAGGTAAGCTAATGCTAACGCTAGCCTGCTGTAGAGGGCTATAAATACGCTAAAGCCCAGCATAAAGGTATGTAAATGTTGATGAATTAAGGTTTAGTCATTTCTATGCTTAACGTTTTTCAGATGACTGTCCTGTGAAGTCATCGCACCAGGTGTGAGCGCCTCTCAGTGGACGGATATTGTTGTTCCTGCTTGAATAGAAAATGTTTTTGTCAGACTGAAGGGAAGATGGCGTTGCCTTCTGAAAAGTTACGACTGTGATGTCCAACTTGTGAAGTCTATGGTGCTGACCTGCTGCTCTGCATTACCCATGAAACTCATGGAGAGACTTTTGAAAGACCTCATGGGTAGAACCTGCGCAAATAATACTGTGGATGTTGACAATGATGACAATAAGGACAAGGACTTTTAAAATATCTCCACTTTTGTGCCCAGATAAGGTGTATGTTAAAATTGCAAAACAAATCCTACAGTTAAATATATTTGAGTTGGTACGGTTAACATAAGTGCTGTCATCACAGAAAAGTAGCTTGAACAACTGCTTTGGATTTGAAAGCATTTAGTTTAATGTGGGTTTGCAGAATCCATAGCACATAGCATATTTTACTCCCCATCAATCTTTACAAATCTCTCCTATGATCTATCCCAGGGATCCACAGCCTGTGGCTGCATGGTATATAATCTAAAAATAGAAATACATTTATGTTTTTCATCAGCTTTGCAAACACCAAAGCAAAAAACTACCCACTGCAGTTTGCTTATCACTGTGGAGTTGGGGTTGAAGATGCCACCATCCACCTGCTTCAACCAATCCACTGTCATCTGGACAAAGAAGGCAGCACTGTGAGGATCATGTTCTTTGATTTCTCCAGTGCATTTAACACAATTCAGCCTGAATGGCTTTGTCAGAAACTCCTGAAGACACAGGTGGAGCCCTCAACAATCACCTGAATCAATGACTACCTGCCAAACAGACCACAGTTTGTGAAACTTAAGAATTGTGTGTGAAACCAGATAATCAGTAGCACAGGAGCACCACAAGGGACCGTACTCTCACCATTCCTTTTCACTCTGTACACCTCAGACTTCCAGTACAAATCAGAGACCTGTCATCTGCAGAAATACTCTGATGACTCTGCAATTGTCGGGTGTATCAGAGATGGACAAGAAGCTGAATACAGAGAGCTGGTGGACCGCTTTGTGACATGGTGTGGAAACAATCGTCTTACCTTGAATGTGAATAAAACAAAGGAGATGATTGTAGATTTCAGAAGAAACAGGGATGAAGTCAAACACTGTTTCCATGATGAAAGAAGAAGTGGAGGTGGTTGAGGAGTATAAATACCTTGGAGTTCACCTTGACAACAGACTGGACTGGAGACTGAACAGTGAAACCGTCTACAAGAAGGGACAGAGCAGACTGTACTTCTTGAGGAAGCTTAGGTCCTTCAAGGTTTGTAGCAAGATGCTGGAGATCTTCTACAAGTCTGTTGTGGAGAGTGTAATCTCTTCAGCAGTCACCTGTTGGAGTAACAGCATCAGAGCCAGGGTTTTTAAAAGGCTAAACAACCTGATAAAGAAAGCTGGTTCTGTTCTTGGGACGACTGTGGAACATCTGGAGATGATAATGCAAAGAAGGATTCTTCATAAAATCAAAAAGATTATGGACAACCCTGAGCATCCTCTTCATGAGACTGCCATACAACAACAGAGCATCTTCAGTCGGAGGCTTCTTAAGTTTCGCTGCAATACAGACCGCTACAGGAAATCCTTCCTGCCCACAGCCATCATCAGCCATCATCATCTATAACAACTTCTTCTACAAGTCTGTTGTGGAGAGTGTAATCTCTTCAGCCGTCATCTGTTGGGGTAGCAGCATCAGAGCCAGGGATTTAAAAAGGCTTCATAAAATCAAAAAAATGATGGACAACCCTGAGCATCCTCTTCATGAGACTGTCATACAACAACAGACTGTCTTCAGTCAGAGGCTTCTTCAGTTTCAATTCAATTCAATCCAAAAATACTTTATTGATCCCAGAGGGAAATTAAGTGTTGGTATAGCTCATATAATTAATTCTTTAAAGAGTTGTTATAGATGATGATGGCTGTGGGCAGGAAGGAGTTCCTGTAGCGGTCTGTATTGCAGCGAAACTTAAGAAGCCTCCGACTGAAGACGCTCTGTTGTTGTATGACAGTCTCATGAAGAGGATGCTCAGGGTTGTCCATAATGTTTTTGATTTTATGAAGAATCCTTCTTTGCATTATCATCTCCAGATGTTCCACAGTCGTCCCAAGAACAGAACCAGCCTTCTTTATCAGGTTGTTTAGCCTTTTAAAATCCCTGGCTCTGATGCTGTTACTCCAACAAATGACGGCTGAAGAGATTACACTCTCCACAACAGACTTGTAGAAGATCTCCAGCATCTTGCTGCAAACCTTGAAGGACCTAAGCTTCCTCAAGAAGTACAGTCTGCTCTGTCCCTTCTTGTAGACGGTTTCACTGTTGCGCCTCCAGTCCAGTCTGTTGTCAAGGTGAACTCCGAGGTATTTATACTCCTCAACCACCTCCACTTCCTCTCCCATGATGGAAACAGTTTTTGACTTATCCCTGTTTCTTCTGAAATCTACAATCATCTCCTTTGTTTTGTTCACATTCAAGGTGAGAGGATTGTTTCCACACCATGTCACAAAGCGGTCCACCAGCTCTCTGTATTCAGCTTCTTGTCCATCTCTGATACACCCGACAATTCCAGAGTCATCTGAGTATTTCTTCAGATGACAGGTCTCTGATTTGTACCGGAAGTCTGAGGTGTACAGAATGAAAAGGAATGGTGAGAGTACGGTTCCCCTGTGGTGTTCCTGTGCTGCCCACCTGGTTTGATACACAATTCTTCAGTCCCACGAACTGTGGTCTGTTTGTCAGGTAGGCATTGGTCCAGGCGATTGTTGAAGGCTCCCCCTGTGTCTTCAAGAGTTTCTGACAAAGTGAATCAGGCTGAATTGTGTTAAATGCACTGGAGAAATCAAAGAACATGATCCTCACAGTGCTGCCTGCTTTGTCCAGATGACAGTGGGTTGGTTGAAGCAGGTGGATGATGTCATCTTCAACTCCAACTCCACAACGATAAGCAAACTGCAGCGGGTCCTGATACTTTTTTGTTTGCTTACTCAGGGGTGCCAACAGGAGTCTCTCCAGGACCTTCATGATGTGGGATGTCAGGGCAACAGGTCTATAGTCATTGATGACTGATGGGTGAGTTCTCTTTGGTACTGGAACAAGGCAGGATGTCTTCCACATCACTGGAACCTTCTCCTGAGTTAGGCTAAGGTTGAAGAGGTGCTGCAGAATCCCACAGAGCTGCTCTGCACAGGCCTTCAGGACTCTGGGGCTGACACCATCTGGACCTGCAGCCTTGTTCCGGTTCAGTTTCTCCAGCTGCCTCTTCACCTGCCTCTTCACCTGACTTTTGGAGACAGACAAGTGGGAGGGGGAGGCAAAGGGGGTAGCAGCATTTCCTGACTTGGTTGAAGTCAAACTTTTGGAATTAGAATAGTCCATGGCTGAGGGGAAGGATAAAACATCCGAGGTGTAACAGGGAAGCCGTTGATCGGAGGAAAGTGGGATGTCTGTTTGGCCGGGAACAGGAGAGGAGGATGCTAAGCTAGTTTCTGAACTGAACCTGTTGAAGAATGTGTTCAGTTCATTGGCTCTGTCCAGACTTCCATCTTTCCAATCCTTCCTGTCCTTAAAGCCTGTGATCTTTCTCATTCCTGACCAGACATCTCTGATATTGTCCCTCTGTAGTTTGTTCTCCAGCTTCTTCCTGTATGCCTCCTTGCTGTCTCTGATCTTGACCTCAAGTTGCTTCTGTATACTCCTCAGTAATTCCCTGTCTCCCTCCCTGAAGGCTCTTTTTTTCTTTTTTAGCAGTTCCTTCAGGTCACTGGGGATCCAGGGTTTGTTGTTAGGGAAGCATCTCACTGTTCTGTTGGGGATGATGTTGTCCACACAGAAGTTTATATAGTCAGTCACACACTCATTCATGGCATTGATGTCCTCTCCATGTGCTTGGCAAAGAGTCATCCAGTCTGTGGTTGCAAAACAACCCTGCAGGGCTTCTCCAGCTTCTTGTGACCATTTTCTCACAGTTCGTTTTGTCACAGGTTGCCTCTGAACAAGTGGTTAATATTCTGAACAGAGAAAAACAAGATTGCGATCTGATTGTCCCAGAGGAGGTCTTGGTTTGGACATGTATGCATCCTTTATATTTGCATAAAACAAATCCAAGGTCCTGTTTTCTCTTGTAGAGCAGCTGACCAACTGTTGAAATGTTGGAAGTGTAGTAGAGAGCGAGGCATGATTAAAATCACCAGATATTGCCACAAATGCATTGGGGTGCTGTGTCTGTAGCTTAGCAACAACGGAACTGATGATATCACATGCATTGTCGGCAACCGCTGAAGGTGGAATGTAAACAACTGCCAAAATTACACTGGTGAACTCTCTTGGTAAATAATATGGACGAAAACTCACTGTCAAGAGTTCGACAACTGGGCTGTAGAGACGACACTTCACAGTAATATGTCCTGGATGACACTATCTGTTGTTGACTTCTACTCCACCACCTTTTCTTTTCCTGCTCGTTTTCAGATCTCTGTCTGCTCGTACAGTCAGGAAGCCTGGCAGAGAGACGTTGGAGTCGGGGATATGATCCAGCAGCCACGTCTCAGTAAAACACATAACACTGCATTCCCGGTACTCTGGCTGAGTCCTTGTAAGGGCTTGGAGTTCATCCATCTTGTTAGCCAGTGATCTTACGTTGCCCATTATGATCGATGGAAGAGATGGATTGAACTTCCTCTTTCTCAGTCTCCTTTTCGCTCCTGCTCTGCATCTACGTCTCCTCCTTATCAACTCATCAGGGATTTGTGGCTTCAGTTGAGGTATTATTTCAGCTTTTGCTATGTTAATCAGCTGCTCCCGGCTGTAAACCACATTGTTGCCATGGTTACGCATCATAACAAGTTGTCAAAAAGTGAAAAATTTACAGCATAAATCCTTCCAGCTTCACAGCACCAAAAACTAGAAAGTACACAGGTCAAAAAAAAGAAAAACGAGGAACCAATGTACAAAAAACCAAAACTTTACATGTAGCCAACAGAGCCACTCCAACATGCAGCCACCCAGAGCAGCGCAATTCTAGAATAAAAGTTTCGCTGCAATACAGACCGCTACAGGAAATTCTTCCTGCCCACATCCATCATTATCTACCAAGCCTCCTTAAAGAATTGATTATATAAGCTATACCAACACTTAATTTCTCTCTGGGATCAATAAAGTAGTTTTGAATTGAATTTCAATTTCATAATTATCAAATTCACTTTTATTTTACAGCTTTTTACAATGTTTACTTTTAGCAGCCAGGACAAAAGTTGCTATCTGATTTAAAAAAGTTTGCTGATCACTGATCTATCACATGATTTTGGAAAACGAAATTAAGAACCATTCAGTTTTTTTCTGTGATCACTCATTAACATTCAAAAGGCAAAAAAAGGTTAAGGTTGCACTATGGAATCAGCTGTAACAGCAGCAAAATTACAGGTACAAGAAACATTACATTCACACGAGAAAAATATAAAAGAAAACTGGATTAAATACACTATATGTACATTAAGGATAAAATTAGAAAAGTAAAGTACTGTGCAATTATTAAAAATAAAAATGTCATACTCATATTTGAGGATTGTGCAACTGAGCAGGATACTTTTAAAATATTTACAGAATGTGCATGTGTATTTTGCTGGTGTAAACCGAATGCTTTGGAGTTTGCAAGAACAATTTTTTTAATTTTGTGCGAACTCTAGTTTGCTGATTGTACTGTGAAAGTATTTTGAATATTAAACTCACAGTGCATTTAAAATTAAAGAATAGAAACAAATATTCCCTACAGTACCACAGTAAATTTAAGTGGGGACATGCATTTTTACACAAAAATAAAAGACTGTAGAATAAGAATAGATTTATATTATTGTTCATGGTATGCTTACCACATTTAGGATGAGTAACTTAAAATATGTTTAAAGCTGAAAGAAAACTCACTATCATCCATTATCGAATCCAGCTCAGCAACGGTTGTGGAAGGCATCTTTCCCTCCCATTACTCTCCGGTTGGTTGCTACTACGTTTTTCGTCTCGACCTGCTTCGCCATTGGGAATTTTTATGGTAAGGTAATCGGACTTCAGCTTTCTCATGCCTTGTCCACGCATAGCCGGGTATCTCACAAAACGCAGATATTTTTCTACGATTTGGCCTGTCAGCCACACGAAAATGCAGATTTACGGCACCGAAAAGGAAACTTTCTAAAACTCCTGCCAAAGTGAAGATTTGTATTATCTCAGTTTTAAGAAATAACCGGAGGTTTGAGCTCCGCAATGTTACTTTCCGCGACAAAACTGCTCCGATATCACTTGTGCGACCTGTGTTTACACTCAGAATAAACAGTGTTTATCCCCCATATAGCTGTGCTGGCATTATCGATTATCTATTGTCCAATCGCTTTTTGCTTGCTTGTTTTTACATGCTCAATTACTGCTGTATGTAGAAGTTAGAAAGTAGAAAGTTAGTCTGTGGGATAGGAT
Organism: Valencia hispanica; assembly: GCA_963556495.2. NCBI lineage: Eukaryota > Metazoa > Chordata > Actinopteri > Cyprinodontiformes > Valenciidae > Valencia > Valencia hispanica. The sequence goes on along the minus strand of OY747713.1, from coordinate 39,487,295 downwards.
TTGGGGGAACTACTTCCCCCTACAGGTTTGGCATGTCTATAAATGTGCTTAACAACGCACTTATGCGGTTAGGTGTGGACGGAGTAAAAAAAAAAAAAAAAAAGAGGTCGTGAGAATATTTGTTTGTTTTTTTTAAACCCGGCTATGTGTGAACATGGCCTTAATCTGATCTTCAGCCAACAAGCTCTGAAACGCCTGCACCTCCGCATTGGACCATGGCACTGGTTTTGATGTTGTTCTTCAGCAAAAACTACACGCCTCCAGTTATTGTAGTGAGTTTAAAAAATAGCAGTCTGGTTATTGTTACTTAAGTCCGTCAATGCAACCAGTGACTCCACCCTCCAGCCAATCACTGACCGACAGCCGTGCCAAGCAGGTCCAAAAACGCAACATTTTAACCACACAGCAAAGTTGGTACCAAAAATGGGAACAGCTTGGCCGGACTTATGCCAATGGAAAAGCCATGGAACCGGGGCCGAGTTGAGTCGAGCCGGGCTGAATAGTGGAAAAGGTCCATTAGCCATTCAAATACATCATTGCTTCCAGGCCTAATTGAAGAAAAGTTACTAAACAGCGTGACGGTGCCCCCACTGTGAAACAGTGGGGGTGGTGTGTTTAAGGTCAGGCACAGTGTTACTTTTTCTAAAAACATGTTTTGCATGAAGGCCAAAAAGTTCAATTTTGGTCACATCAGACCAGTGTACCTTCGTCGCGATGTTAAACATGTCCTTGAAACTTGTGGCAAATTGTAAATAGCCTTTTTGTATGGTTTTCTTAGAGCAATACCTTATAACTGATCATTGTACTGCTTGGTTCCTTCTCTGATTCATTTTCTCTTTGTCAGTTCATGTAGACAGTTATGTCATGGTGGATTTGCTACGGGACTAAAATAACTATTGAACACCTCTATGTTTTCTCAGTTTAAATATTTCTACTGAAGCCAGTACAATAGAATTAATACCACATCTAGGCAAAAACTCAAGTCTACATATACAAAGATACAAACCAAAGTTAGTTCACATATAAAGTATGGGTGAAAATTGAAATGACACAGACTATATGTATTGAACACATTTTACAGAAATTAATGAATTACTTTTGGGAAAAGCCTTTCTTGGTAGTGACAACTTTAAAACATCTGTAGGCTATAGAAAAACTGGTCACATGAATTGCAGAGGTGTGATTTTGACCCATTCCTCCAAACAAACTTCCTTCAACTCTTCAAGGTTCTAGAGGTCCTTTCTATGCACTCTGGTTTTAGAGATAGAACATTAAATAGGTGGAGTGGTCCTGTTAGTAAAATGATTTGTATTGAATTGAAGATATATAAAGCTAACTGAAGACCAGAGGGTCCTGTGCTGACTTTAGAGACTATTTGTCATGATGTGTGGTCAGACTCAAGCGCAGACAGGCAGAGGTGCAGTGTAGAGACTCTTTAATAATGAATCCAGTCAGGGAACAAACTTAGGAGGTTCAATGTCACAAGATTTACTAGGATGAGCAACAGAGAACGTATCACTGGACGAAAGCGGCAATAACGCTAACACTGACGACGATGATCTCGGAGGATGTGGACGCCTGGACGGGAGCCCTGAAGCAACGTAGCGTCAGAACTGGAGCATCAGGCGCCGACTCAGGAATTCGGGAGCGACGCGGGGAAGGAACAGGAACTTGGGTGCATTGCGGAGCATAAACAGGAACTTGGGAGCGTTGCGGAGCCGGAACTACGGAGCGACGCAGAGCAGGAACTTGGGAGCAACGCGGAGCAGGAACAGGAACAAGCCGGTGAGAAGACGGCGCCGGAACTCTGTCATGCTGGAGAGGGGAAGGAGGCGATCCCTGAACAGGCTGCTGAAGGCAAGAGATAGCTGTGGCCGTAAGGTCACAACGAGGAGCAGCTTCTTGAGATGGTGGCCAGGCCCCCCTGGAGAGGAGTAGGGGCGGCCGGACCCCCCTGGAGAAGAGTAGGGGCAGCCCATCGACTTTGTCCATGCCGACCCTGGGAGAAGAATTGCGGGGACAGAACACCAGCCTTGATCACCAGAAAAGTGAGTCTCTCAGTGGGGAAACGCTTTTAGCCGCCTCCCTGGTCAACCATTGAAGCAAGGTCAATTGAAGCAAGGTCAGTTTCTCATCTGCTGCTGAGTCCTTGTGACTGTTTGTACTGTCATGATTTGTGGTTGGACTCAAGCGCAGACAGGCAGAAGTGCAGCATAAAGACTCTTTAATGCTGAACAAACTTAGGAGGTTCAATGTCACGAGACTTATAGGATGACCAACAGAGAACAGATCACAGGACAAAAGCAACAATTCCGCTGACACTGACGACGATGACAAACGACGCCAATTCGGCGACAAGCATAGGGAGGAAAAAGGCTTAAATACACAGGGGAGGTAATTAAGGTGACAATAAGGGAAATACGGGGCAGCTGGAGGCAATTAACAGACAACAGGAGACAGAAACCGAGGTAAAAAGTCACATCGTGACACTATTGTCTTGTTTGGAAATCCACACTCGTTTTGTTTTCAGATTCCTATCAAAAATGTATTTCCAATCATCCTCCCTTCAAATATGTGAAGTTTGCCAACTCTGTTTGCTGCAAGAAACCCCACACCATGATGTTCCCAGCTGCAAACTGTGCTCTTGGCATGCTGCTTTTGGGTTGATGTGAAGAAATATTTCATTCCTTCCTCCAAACATAGTGTGCTCCACAAGCTTGAACGTGATTTTTACTCAGCAGTGGAGTCTTGCGCAGCAAGTGTTTATAGAGACCTTTATAATTTAGTGCATTACTTAGTGCTTTCATGGGAAAACCTTTGCATGGTATGTTCAGGTCGTTCTGAAGCTCTCTTCAAGTACTCCATGGCTTGTTAACTCTTGTGATTGTTTTTTTGACTCTAATGTCAGAAATCTAATCTAATGTCAGAAAGAGGCACCTGAATGGGGCTTGCGGTAAAATTATGTTCCTTTTTCCAATTTAAAAAGCTTACAAAGGCAACTGTAACCAATGCTATTAGTAGGCTTTGCAACGGGAACTTTTTTGTGCAGGTCACATTGCTTTTCCAGTCGTACAACTCTGTGCAATACTCTGGTTATTAGAAACCTTTTTCTAGGCTGCAAGTTAATATGACACCAGTTGATATTGATATGCACATAGCAGTAGAAATGCTTTCTAAACACTAACGGATTTCAGTTGGTTTTATGGCTTTCTGTGCATTCTTGGATATCTGTTTCTTCATGTGTGCAACACTTGTTCTCTGTACCATTCCAGTTTTTCCACACAGCTTTATTTTTGAAACTAATCCTCTTTGCATGCGTGAATTACTTGGGTTGTTAAAGACATCTGGTGTGAACTCAATTTCAATGGCTCCTTTCGAAAATGAAAATAGAGCTGAGAACAATGTTGACATGTACAAGACTTATTTTAACCACTACTGTCTTCTGTGTTCCTTAGTCTTAATGATTCAGTTTAACTAATGTTCGCATAAAAAAGCAAAACAAAAAAAAGCTGAGACTTTTACAAAACTAACATTTACACTGAGGTTAAAGTATGCACAAATAGTCTTTATTTAGAATTTATTTGATGACTTCTGTAGGCAATTGGCTTTATTGAAGGGGATCTGATTCGATGGGTTGTATATAAATGCATACAAACCTTTTCAGATTTTTATTTGTTAAAGCAATGTAATAGTAGCCAGTTACAAAAAGTCTAAAAAAAACCCTTGAAGTTTGGTGTTGTAATGGGACAAAATTTGAAAAATAGGATCAATAGTTTTTCAACCCACTGTAAGGAAATTGAATGCAAAACTAACTGATGGGAGTTTGAACATGGCTGATGGCCTTCACCACTAGCTAAAGTGGCTCTATAGCTCAGAAAAGAGTTAGTGCTAGCACTGACACAGAAAAAAACCACAAATAGTATGGTTTTGATCAAACCTAGTCACTAGAACTGGTTTGGTGGAAAAACCCTGATTACAATTTTTGAAAGCAGGGTTGCATTGTTAACAACTTTAATTTAAAGGCAGCTCAGATGTCTTTTTAACCACTTTTGGTATTCCACAATTATCTTGCAATTATCATACTACCACTATCCTTCAGCTAGTAATGTGCCATCCAATTACCTGAGCCCACACCATGCTGAACATAAATTCACCCGCTCTACAAAGGTAATTACGAAGAGTCATCATTACTGAGTTCATCTTGCGCTGAGGACACCCTCTGGCAGCCAACCAGAAGGCTCGGTTTGATGTGTAGTCATAGGCCGAGTATAAAAAGAACTGTTTGTTTTTGATAGCTCAGTATGTGACTGGCGCTGCCTGACAGGGACCGTTTAATTCAACTTCTACTATCATCATGGTCAACAGCACAGCACGCAGTCTTTCAGCACCATTACACACACTAATGGAATTACATGTAATATATCCTCCCTATGCAAACCTTTCTCTCCCCTTCACATGCAGCCTGGAACACAGAATTCTCACTTCGCTACCCCATCCCTCCGTTTCACATGCCTCGCTGAGTCTGCTCATCTTTTGGTCGATCTTCCATTTCCTTCCATCTCTTTGTCATAGAGAAATGGAAGAAACAAAAAAAATAAAAACACCCACTTGCTGTAGTGCTGCTTGAGTGCTGAGTGGGTGAGCCAAACAAACTCCAGTCCAACTTATCTCAATTCCTCCTGAAAGCCTTTGCCCTTCGCCTACAAACTTCCAATTCAACATTAGATATTAGAGTGCCGGCAAAGCGCCTGTGGTAAAACAATAAGCACAGGGTCTGAAAGTGCATCCGCAGATGCATCTCAGCTCCTCTGTGGCCTCTTAAACTTTAACCATGAACTTGAAACTTTAAAGACGAGACTGAATCCAGATTCAGGAGATTCCCAAGGCAACTTGCGGTAAACGTTTTCTAACTCACCCTGAGCTCCGCTTTTGTAAAAACTTGTTTGATAATCTTTTAGTTACACATAGACAATAATCACCTGCTTGTGAAACCAACATAGCTAATTACTCCTTTCACAAATGAAACCAATGTTAAAAAAAAGCAGTGTCGATTGGTTCTCAATTTTCCCTTCCACCTATGACCATGGCTGTCTATCAGTATTATTATCACTTTTTTATAGTCCCTGTAGGGAAATACGTCTTGCAGGAAAGTGTATTGTTAGTATTTTAATACTCTGAGCAATGATACTAATGCTGCTTATTGATACTGATATTTATGGTCATATCCAATGATGATACTCTCCATAGGTAAAAGTTTAATCTAACAACATATAATCAAACATATTACTATTGTCTAGAGGCACTGAATGTTCTGTGCAGTATCTTGGCTGTTCCTTGAACTGTGCTCAAATGGACAGAGATATCTGAGATTGTTCCTGGGATCTGCTGAAGTCAATAACTCCGCTCAGAGGTCACAGTTTCAAGTTAACAGAAGACCACTGAGGCCTTCAATTTTCACAGTCTCCTACCCGTATCTACCCTTTTCAGGTCTTTGCAACAATAGTAGAGTCCAATAAAATTTTCTTTCCCGACTCAGAAACAAGAGATATTGCAGTTATTTCAGCAGTTTGGACCATTGGTCAGAGAGCTGACTTTTGTATACAACAAAGCCTGGATTTTGCTGTTCCCAGACCCTTCAGTTAGATCAAAGCTGATTACCTTAAATCAGAGATGTTGCAACAACCTGTTCCTGCTAACTGCAAGTCAGCAGGTCAACTTCACACAGGCTGATGTAACTTTGACTTTGTAGCTATGCCTCCCTTTTAAGACACAGTTGTTATAAGTCAGCCAGCTGTCATGTTACAGGAGGTGGAGTATGACAAATGTTGAGATGGACGGCAGGTTGAAAAGGTGCTTTGGTCAGCTAGGTTGGAGTTTTAGTGCCTTGCAAAAGTGTTCTCACCACTTGAATTGGTTCAAATTTGATCATGTTCCAACCAGACATTCAGTGTTACAAGATTTTGTCATTGACTCACATACGGATGTTTTGAAATATGAATTGTGGAGTAGTGAAAAACATAAAAAAAGAGTGCAAATGTATTAAGCCCCTCATACGCCGATACGGTTTCAGAAACTTCAGAAGTCACCTAATTCGAAGATTGTGTAAAATGTAATCTCTGTAAAACCCATCTGTTCTGCAAAGGTTTGGAAACAGCAAACAAACAAACAAACAGCATCATAAAAGAACTATTAAACCATCTGAAAATACTGTGGATCCCTGGTATTCGTGGAGGTTAAGGCCACCCGTCCTTTGCTCAAATCCACAAATGTGCGAAACTCCCTCTAAAACACCGATACCTGCCTATTCTAATAGTTCCAACACTAACTTTACATTAATTCGCATTAATACGGATAGTGGAAACCGTCTTAGAACTACTGCAGAAGCTAGCATCCCCAATCTCCCTTATTTCCACTCTTGGGGTACAGGCAATCACTGCTAAGGAAAATAAATGGCAATCCTTGATCGGCTGCTTTGCAAACGCCAGTCAGTATCAAGTCAAGTAGCATTGCGCCTAGGTATTTCAGCTTCCCAAGTTCCATTTTCGTTCAAATATTTTAGATACACTCTACAAAAACAAACAAACAGTGAAGAGACAGGTTTTCTGCAAATTATTTGGCCTTGCGTTCTACAGAAGAATTCCTGATTAGTTGAATCTGCGAATCCTGAGTCACAAATAGATGGATGTGTACTGTAAAAAGAGTATGGCACAACTGCATCCTACCAAAATATGACCGCTCACTTAAACCAAGAAGCCGGCAAGGAGACCATTAAACAGAGAGGCCTATGGTAACTCTGGAGGGGTTGCAGAGATCTACAGCTCACGTAGGAGAATCTGTTGATGGACAACAATTGGCCATGCACCCAACAAATCTGGTCATTACAGAAAAGTGGCAAAAAAGAAAGGTTGTGTTGAAAGAAAGCCATAAGAAAATGTGAGTCCAAGTCTGCCTAACAACATACATCACCCTAAACAAAACATTCACATTGTGAATTTATGTTCACAGACGTTCTCCATCCAAACTCATTGAGCTTGAGCTATCTTTCAAAGAAGAAAGAGGGGGAAATTCTCTAGATGCAAAATTTGTAGATATCCCCTCCAAAAAAAACCCTGCAGCTTTAATTGTAGTGGAAGCTCATTTTATGAAGAATTGTGGGCTGAATACATATGCATGGCATGTTGTAACAATGTTGAAAAATGATTTTCTCTCTACTTCACAATTATACCCATCTTTATGTGTTTGTAAGGTGAAAACATTAAAAAAACTACAATAGTTATGAACACTTTCGGGATGCACTGTACAGCTTGCTCAGTCGTCCTAAAAACCCCATTTATGATATCATAGATTTCCTGGAACTCTACAGGAGATACAGCCTAAACTCAGGCGCTGCTGTGTTTATCATTTTGTAAAAATCAGCACACAGACAACAATTATGAAGAGCTGCTGTTCCACGTCAAGCTCCATCTGGCCCAGTGAAGTCACATGAAATCCTGTCAGGGCTTCTCATTTGTTTTCAGCAGAACACCTCATTATAACCCAAATCCAAGTGAAAACTCTCACAGAATACGTCTCTGGGGAGCGTCTTGTAGTTCAACAAAAAGTTTTTGTTGTTTTTCTTTCTTGCAAGAATTTGTTGTCATGCGAAAACTAAAAGTCTGTGCAACAAATTTCAAATTCTGATGTTCAGAGCTGACATGCAGCAGCAAACAAAACAAAGCGTGTAATCTTTCATGCATTATGGCTGCACGTACATGTGGACGTGTTCGCCGCACCTGCATGGGAGTCAGAGTTTGTCTGTACTCCGGGGACAAGGTGCTGTAATGGAGTATTGATGTCGCGGAGGGGTTGGTGAGAAGAGGGCGATAATTAGATTCTCTTCTCACTCTCTGTGCACTGCTCAGATACAGAGGGTTTCTAATGAGAGAGGAGCTCTTGCCAATAATTACCTCTGTATTTCCAAAAATCCTTCTCAGCACGGCGACCAGCCAACGCCTTGACCTCGAAGAACCCATCATTAGCCACTCTCATAATTAGGTGTCATTAGATGATCAAGCGTGTCGAAGAGGCGCGTTTTTTAAGTGGTGGCTTAATAAATGGAGAGAACGGTCATCCCAGTTCCTTATTCTCACAACCGCTGGCGTGCTTGAGGGGAACAACAGCCTAGCTGACTCTCAGGCTTTTCCTCTACGCATCATTTCCTCAGGTCAGGCACAGTTCCTTCCCTCCTTCGTTTCCCGCTGGCCTCTAATGAAATACTCCATACTAGGTGGAAGGTATAAGGCTGTAGAGAATTCACACGCACATCTAGTAAGTACTCATTGTACAAGATTGACTCCAAGCAGGAGAGGTATGTACAGTACGTGTATTTCCCAATGATACAGGAATCCTTAAAAATTCTGAAATTAGGACAAATTAGACCATGGGTGCTTGCGTATACATTCGTATTATTTGAACTTTTTCATATTTTCTCACATTACAACCATTGACTTTAATGCATTTCGTTGAGATTTTACGGAATTGACAATAAATAAATAAAAAAAGTAAAAAAAATGTAAGTGGAAGCAAAATGAGGCATATTTAAATTTTTTTTACAAACTAAAAAATCTCTTGTGGCAAACTCCAAAGAACTACCGGGGCGCTGCGCTGTGGCGACCAGGGCGGTCGCGCTGGGGCAACTTTTTATTGTTTATTGTTTTTAACGTTTTAGTTGTTTTGTAGGATTACATGTATAGTATTTTAATGTTGTACCTTGGCACTACAAGCCCGAGACAAATTTCCTTTGGGAAAATAAAGTTTTAATACAATACAATACTTGTATTCATCCCACTTTACTTTCATTCAATTTAGTTTATTTATATAGCGCAGATTCACAATAGATGTAATCTCAAGGCACTTTACAAGAAAAGTCATTTCAATACAATAATGCAAACATTCCTATCAGTTTAAAAGTTTTCTAATTAAGGAATCACCGCAGATTGCATTGAGTCATTGACTTAAAGTTGTGCCCCATTGATGCAGACTCCCCAACCTCAGCAATCCCTCATACTAAGCAAGCATGCAGAGATAGTCGAGAGGAAAAACTCCCCTTTAACAGGATGAAACCTCCAGCAGAACCAGAGCCTGGCTCAGTATGAGAGTCCATCTGCCACAACTGACTCGGGGTTTGAGAAGACCGAGCAGAGACACAAAAAGAGCAAAAAGAACGGAATAATTTCTATATTGAAGAAAGTAAAAAGTTGATAACAGGACACGGAGGATGAACAGTTACTGGGAGCATCATCGCAACTAGGTGTGTTCCATCATGGGTGCCTCACGATTTTGATTCGATTACGATTCGGGTTCTACAATTTGATTTATCAAATTATTTTGTTGCATATTTTTACCCCATTTAGGATTCTTTCTTAATTTCTTCCATGGCTACTTTCTACTCTAAAATCCATCCAGTTTCCATTAATTGAAGTATGCAAACCAAAATCCTGTCTTTTATTTATTTGAAACCACAAATCAAACCAATACATGTCCAAAACATGCTTCATAATTATATCAAGTCATATATTCAATGAAAAATAAAGGAAATGTGTGTTGGCAATCTAAATATAATATAGGGTGACCTTATTTTAATTTCCATAAAAGAGGAAACTTGGTCCAATCCTTAAACACATCAATCATATTCTGTTTACTCAAAGAAGACTTTTGACTTACATATTTAATGTGTTCCTTGTCTATGTGGTTGGAAAGAATAATTAAATAAACTTCCGTTCAGCTGTTACAAGTCAACCACTACAGAAATTACTTTAAAATCCAGATAGAAATAATAAACCCTCTGTATTAGAAAATAAACCTATAACAATAGGTTTTTTATACAGGACAAAAATTACCCAAAAATCTGGAATTATATTCTGAGAAAATAAGTATTATTTTTCTTTTCAAATTAATAGAAAATAAAAATCAGCATTCTTCAAGAGACACTTAAAGTCTATACTCAAGTCTGTTTTTTCAATTCTAACTTTGTTCAGCGTTTTCATAGTTTTTGTGTCAGTTTGACCAATGGGATGTTTGCCACCTGTCATACACAGAAACAAATCTGCCAGCTATGAGTACGATGCTCTACGCCACACATTAGTCGTGGAATGAAGGAAGTCTCCTTCGTGTTTCATGCTTAAAGCTACACTTAGGCTGACTTCTGGTAAACAGGAGCTGCTCTGCACTGCGCTGTGCTTGGGGAGGACTCCCCGGACAGCACCGAAAAAGTGGACATGAAAAGAAGATGTTGCTGCTAACATGACACACAACAACAAAGGTGCTTCTTTCACATCTAAGTGCAAAATATTTGCTGTGCTTTGTAAATTTTGTGCTGCATGGCTGAAACACTAGCTGCAGCATACCGTTTCCACCGGTCTGTCACTTAAAAATGTCTGTGCGAAATGCCTGCTTTTATGTTTATCTCATTTAATTATAATGAAAAATAAGCAATTTTTTAACACTTTTGATTCACCATTGATTTAGCATGTTTCACATAGCAATTAATCAATTTATGGTGAATCGGCACACCCCTAATTGCAACTTAGTAGGATACCAGACCAGGTGTAGCTTCTATGGAGAGAAAAACACTGGGAAGAAAACAAAGTTAACAGTCCAAATAACAGCAAATAATGCAACTGGAGAGTAGGAGAAGACAAAAATAGCAGAAGAAAGAAAAGGGGTCAGTCTGTCCTCGAACAGTCTAAGCGTATAGCAGCATACTGTAACTACAGAGATAGCTCGGGATGAGCTAAGCAAATCTAACTATAAGCTTTATCAAAAAGGAACGTTTTAATCCTGGTCTTAAAAGTAGACAGATAATTTCTGAAGAATTTATTTTGGAGTATCAGACTAAAGAGGCAGACACACTAATAAGAAACAAGAGTGCACCTCAATATGATTTAATCTCTGTATAAATCCAGCTGTCCTATGAGGGCCTCAGAAATTTGCTTAGTCAACAAACACAGCAGACAGGTAAGTGTTGTAGAACAATAGGTTTGGTTTGGCTATGAATGCCAGTTTGATAAATCCCAAAGATAATTAATAACAAAATTAATAATTTAGATCAAAATGACTAAGTCGGGGCACCACCTGATTATCAAGAATATAATTGCCAAATAGTTTCAGTCTCAGTTATTGCCTATGAATACCTGCCTAATAAGGCTTGGATATTAAATAACAATAGATGAAGGATTAAGTTCAGCACTGATGTTCTCGGACAGCATAGCTCTGCACATACATAGAATAAACCCAAACAACTTCTCTCCAAAATATTAGTTTATTAATAAAATAATTCAACCTTCCAGTTAAAACTATTTAATCCACACACTTCTTAAGCCAGTAACATTCAACTAAATTACTATGTGAAAAATAAAAAAAATAATGAAAACTAATAAGCTTTCAACTAATTAGGTTAACTTTTTTACTTATTTCTACATAGTATGTCTCATTTTCTCCCTTCTTACATATCCCAAGCATTCTCCTCTTTGAACCCTCTGCTTATCTACTACAGGAAATTCATTAATTTCCCCAGTGGTCTTCCTTTTCTAGTATCCCTGGCAGCTCCATATTCGTCATCCTTTATCCAAAATATCCACTGTCTCTCACAACACACGTCCAAACCATCTCAGCCTTGTCTTTTTAACTCCAGGTCAAGCTGACCTGCCTGTCAGTAAACTTGTTGCTAACCCTGTCCATTTTGGCCACTTCTGTAAAATCTTACCAATCTTCAGCACTGACACCTTCAGCTTTACCTCCTGTCACTGCCACTTTCTTCACACCACACATCACAGCAGATCTCACTCCCATCTTGTTAAACTTTCCCATTCACTTCTCCAGCCATCCATCTGTCATGAATCACCCCTGACACTATGTACTGCCCATTGCTTTGAATAGTTGACTCATCCACTCATCCTATCGACCTGGCTTTTAAGCATAGTCCATGAATTTTTAACAGGGATGAAATCAGAGCTTAGGAAGGTCAATCAAAAAGCTCTATAATAGTCTGTTTCTATCATTCCAACAGATTTTGATGTGAATTTTGGAGATTTTTTTACTGTTTGAATACCCAACTGCATTTAATCCTCAACCATCCTTCCTAAACTGTTACCCCTAGATGAAAGAAAATTGGTTGGGATGTTTAGGGATCACCAAGGTTCAAGCATGCCTTAAACTGGAAACGGTTAAAAACATCAGTGTTCCTGTCCAAAGAATAGTTTATTGCCACCGTCTGAAAGACTTCTGCACAAAACAGAAGGCCCAGCTCCAAATTTGATTTGCAAGGGCCCATTTAAACGAGCCAGTTACCTACAATGGGGGAAATATGTATTTAACACAGGCAAATCTTTGAAGTTTTCCTACTTACAAAAATGGATAGGCCTGTAATTTACATACACCAACAACTGTTGGTACAACTATTAGAAAATGGAAGAAACTCAAGATGACTGTCAATCTCCACTGTACTGGGGCTCCATGAAAGATCTCACCTTGTAGAGTATCAATGATCATAAGAAAGGTGAGGGATCAACTCGGAACTACACGGTCGGACCTGGTCAATGACCTGAAGAGAGCTGGGACCACTGTCTCAAAGGTTACGATTAGTAACACACTCCTCCGTCTTGGATTAAAATCCTGCTGCGCACACATAAGGTCCACCTGCTCAATTCAGCATATGTACAAGCCGGTCTGAAGTTAGCCAACAATCCTCTGGATGGTCCAGAGGAGGCACAGCAAAAGGTCATGAGGTCAGATGAGACCAAAACAGAACTTTTTGGTCTAAACTCCACTCACCATGTTAAGAGGAAGAAGGATGAGTACAATCCCAAGAACACCATCCCAACTGTGAAGCATGAAAGTGAAAAGATCGTGCATTTGGGCTACTCTTCTGCAAAGTGAACGAAACGACTGCACCGTATTGAGGAGAGGATGGATGGGCAACAACCTTTTTCCCTAAGTAAGAGTGCTGAAAATGGGTCATGGCTGGGTCTTCTGGCATAATCCAATAACCTTAAACACACAGCCAGGGAAACTAAGGAGATAAGGACCTAGGGTGGCCTAGTCAGTCTCCAGATCTGAATCTAATCAAAAATCTTTGGCGGGAGCTGAAACTGCTCAGCGCAGTCCCAAAACCTGAAAGATCTGGAGAAGAACTGTAGGAAGGAGTGGGACAGAATCCCTTCTGCAGTGTGCAAACCTGGTCAAGAACTACATGAAACGTCTGAACTCTGTAATTGTAAACAAAGGTTTCTGTACTAAATATTCAGTTCTATTTTTCTGTTGTATCAGATACTTATACATGCAATAAAATGGTTATTAATTATTTAAGTGAAAAGTTGTGCTTTCAGATTCTATCTCACAGTTGAGATGTGGTATGACAAAAATTTGAGACCTCTCCATTCTTTCTAAATTAAATCAGCGACGTATCAAATCCTTTTTTTACCCCCACTGTATGTGAGAGGTGTTTTGTGGTCAGTGAGGAAGAACATTGAGCTATTTCTTCACAATGACAATATGTATATTAGAAATGTTCAGTTTGAGACTCAAATCAAGATACACTGTACCAACTGGCAAGGTGGTGGGAGCATCATGTCGTTGACTAACAAATTGAAGACAACCCTTCAGCAATGCAAGACAAAACCAAACTAGGCTCACATTACAGTCCTTGTGCTACAGAGAAGCATCTGTAATTGTTTTTTATCTTTAAATAAAAATGATTAATTATAATGATTTTTTTTTTCTATGCTAGTTCCACTTAGGGCCATTGAAGGCCCTTTCAGTTCGCCACTGTGTATTAGACAGTGGAGGAAATGTTAAAGGTTTGCTTGGTTGTGAGATTCAAAAAAGCACCGCCAAACTATCTTGGGACTACAGAAAATATATGAGAAGGAAACAAGAGACACAGCAAGGGAGGAACATCAGTGCTCTGGTAAAAATGCGAATAAATCCCTGTTTTTGCAAAGTTTTGTTGTATAAAGGTTAATATCATATATCATAAATGCAAAGGTAACACATTACCACAAACTTTTGGTTTATATTAAATGTTGCTCTTCCAAGAAACAGGATGTGCGCTGCAGGAGGAATGAAATTCTCGGAAAGTATTTTATTCCTGATCAAATATTTACAGAGATTATTTAACTTTACATTTTCCGTAAGAAATAGTATGAACACAGATTGAAACATTTTTGGCAGCACCTAAAAGATCTCATTTGGATGGATGGATGGATGGATGGATGGATGGATGGATGGATGGACAGACAGATGGTGAAATGCATTGGGTTCCAGTGGATTCCTCCTTATCACTTCCACAATTGTTGATCAAATGCACACCTTTTCTTTCTGAAAGCAGCCTTCAGTCCCATCCCTCCTCCACATCTCAGACCTTGATATTGCTTTGAGTGTTTGCCACGGCACATTTTTGAAGTGGGGTTCTATTGTGATGTTATAGTCAATATCTTACCTCTAGTAGCTTTAGTGTTTGTTAATTCCAAGTTGAACACAAGTAAAGCAGGGTAAAAATTCCATAATTCATGTGACCTCTATAGGCTTCTACAGCTGATGTCCATTTCTCCCATTACCCATTACTCATTCTTAGTGCTAACCCTATGTTTTGAATGTCCATGCTAAGAGGTAGGTCTTCTGAACTGTTTCTGTGGTTTAAGAGGAGCCTTTAAAATTTAGACTTTTTGGTGGCACACTTCAAATACATGTACTTTTGTAACAGATCTAAAATGCATTATCCACTGTGGACCCCTGGTATTTTCGGGGGTTAGGGACCACAATCGGCCATAAATAGCTACCCCCTTTCTCCGAATGCTTATAACTGCCTTGTTAAATAGTTCAATCATGAAATATCCCTTAATATTCTTTAACATGCACAGTAGAAACTGTCTTAGCAGTACCAACCAAGCTAATGTTTACAGTCTTCCATTTTTGGGGGTACAGCAAATCCGCACCAAGCACAATAAATGCCGTTGCTTGATTGGCTGCTTTATAAATGCTAGCCAATAGCATATGAAGTAACATTGCAACTATGTATTTCAGCTTCCCAAGCTGCATTTTCTTTTGAATATTTTAGAAGAAAAAAAAGATTTGCAGTTATTTTCCCCGGAAAAATCCACAAATTGGAGAATCTACTGAACCATGAGTAGGTGGGGGTTTAATTTTCACACACCAGTCACTCTCTTAGCTCTGTAAAAACCTTTTTGAGGAAGTGAATACTTTTGTTTTCAGGTAGCGATCTGTACCACAAAGTAAAACAAGAACAAGGAGATTTTGGTATTTGTCTCGGGATTTGAATTTATTTACGTTCATCACTAAAATTTCCACAAATGATTTTTTTTTAAAGAAGAATCAGTAATAGCTTGTATGTGTTTATGTGTTACATAATGAAAAATATTCGATCCCTTATCCAAATCAATTAATTCAGGTGTTCATATCACTTCTGTGGCCACATGTGTATAATATCCAGCACCAAGGGATGCAAACTGATTCTACAAACATTTGGGAAAAGAATGGGTGGCTCTCAGGATCAGAGAAAAACCTGAAAACAAAAAGTTCAAACGTATTAGTCAAAGCCCCAAACATATATACCAATGATAAGTGTGTATAAAACATATGGTCATCAGTGTACAATCTTAAAGTTAAAGCCATTTGTTTCCATTACATGAGAATGGCAGCAGCTGGAGAGCCATACACGCTTCCTGGCTCATCAGTAAATCCCATGGCTAACTAACAGATAAATGAGACAATTAAGCATGTTCTGATGCACTTTGTCCTTCCTGTTAAGTGTTTTCCCAAAAATGTCTTCTCTTGCAGAACATCTCACTGCACTTTGGAACAAAACAGCTCATCCATCACCAAAATATTCACACTTAGGCACAAAGTCGGTCATTACGAGCCTAACTAATGACCAAAACTAACGATTAAAAGGAAAATAACCAGTTATTAAACATGTAGTCACAAAGAGACATACACATATATGGCCTCAAACCACCAAGCTGACTTTCTTTTCTTTATTACCCTCCCTGGTGACCCCATTCACACAACTTCAAGATGATTTTGATCTTGACCAAAATGCACTGAACCAGCAAAACCTCTCTTCACATTCCAGTCCCATGGCACACGCACACACGCGTGCCTGAACACGCAGTCACCCACACATGAGAACCCCTTTATGCTGTGTTCCAGATAGCTTGTGGAGATCAGTGGTATTCGGGTGTCACAGAGTAGCGTATTGATGGTGACTTCAATACATGAAGCATATATAGGAAATAGGTTTCTGCAAATATATCGTCAGGTGTATTTTGTCAGCCCGAGTGATAATTTCACCTGGAGAAGGCATTGGGCTCTAAGCAGAAAATGTGAAGCTTTTTAAATTGTGTAAAAATATCTGGGAAATGACAAAAATGAGTAGTATTTTAAATTGGTTTACCTTTTTTATGCATTATGCTAGTTTTCTGCCAGTAGAGAGGAGCAAATAAAAAAAGCAGCTGAAACATTCGGAGCGTCATTTTTGCCATCCTGGTGGACTGATGGCAGTGGGAGAGTAATAAAACACCTTTACACTTCATTGCCTCATAAATCCTAATATATTTCACAAATGAACTGCTGCATCTGCCTGCTCTCTTACTTAACTCCCTGTGTTCATTTGCCTTCGTGACGGCAGACAGATTCATTTACCAGTGCCCTCAGGCGAATGCTACACTGCCACTGGGACCCCACTGAGTCACTGTCAGAGGATTACAATTTTGCGTTCCTCTGTATCCATTCCCTTCCAATCAGATGGTGTTCTTTCAGCTGCTTTGCAAAGGTTCGGGGGCTCATGTATGTATAGGTTTGTGTCTGTATATGCGACTGTGTAGCACTTTTTCACGTGGGCGGAAGATGGGATGCCTCAAGGACTTGTTGCCATTCTGTTTGATCACTGCATGCACAAGTACTGCCTCTTTTTGTACCGTGAACTCAAATGATCATTGATTTTGCACAAGCTGGGTGTTAATTCTCAGTACCTTGGGGGAATTAAAAAATCTGGAGGATTATAGTTTGCAAGAAAGTTTGGTGGATATCACATATCACATTATGTTTCTGCGTGATTTGACTCAGGATTCAATTTGTTTTGCCTGATTTAGCAAGGAGGATGACCCACAGGCAGGATGATGAGTAACCAGGGATGATAATCAATTTCCCAGGGTATCAAAATTTGTTTGCTCTTCACACGTGATTTAAATGGGACACTTGTTTGATGCAAATGCACTCCCTGGGGTTCAATGGCAGAGATACATCTGTGTTACGGGTTTGCTTGGTGAGTCATCACGATGAGTGATGAGGACTTGGCAACACTGGCACAGCCATATCACGGTAGATTTGCCGTGGAAATGTGCCGTGGCAAACACTCAAAGCAATATCAAGGTCTTTTGCTGAGATGTGGAGGAGGGATGGGACTGAAGGCTGCTTTCAGAAAGAAAAGGTGTGCATTTGATCAACAATTGTGGAAGTGATAAGGAGGAATCCACTGGAACCCAATGCATTTCACCATCTGTCCATCCATCCATCCATTGTCTTCTGTCTGTCCAAGATCGGGTTGGGGGTAACATGTCCAGGAAGAATAATGTAGACATCCCCAGTGAGACTTTCCTGCTTATTTGGGGGGATTCCAAGGCATTCCCAGACCTGAACAAATATATTCAATAGTCCCACCAGCTTTTTTTGGATTTGCTCCAGAGTCTCTTCCTTGGGGGACATGCCAAGAAAACTCTTCAAAGGAAGGCAACCAAGAGGCAGCCGATGAGATGCTCAAGCTACTCTAAAATGACTCCTTTCGATGTGGAGGAGCAGTGGCTCTACTCAGATATTCCCTGGGTAAGAAAAGCCCCTTTTCCACAAGCGTCGACTCAGCCCATATTTAGTGTGTTTCCACTACCTTTGTCTGGGCCGAGCTGACCCCTTTTTTAGGACTACCTCTGGCTCAGTCCAAAGCGTGCCGAGGAGACCCAACACACCCACCTATGGACTGATTGGTCTGGTAAAGTGATGTCACTTTCACTCCTACCTAGGTTGTGGTAGCCACTGATTGGCCTGGCGGTTTGCGTGTGAAGTGTCCTCCTCGCCAACGGTTCCGCCCACAACACAGAGGCGAATTGCTAATGAGCTACTGCTGCTCTTCTGAAGCTATGTCCTAGAAAACGGCACAGGTTTTGTGATTTTGGGTAAAAACGGCATAATCATAATTTAAAGACCACCGAGACAATATTAATTGAAATGTGTCTTTCAAAGTGCTAAATTATAGTACCCATGATGGGGTTATGTAAACTCTGCAGATTACATCAGATATTTAGGCTAACAAACTAGTCATAGCAAAAATGTAACAGAACAAAATAAAAATCTAGCTTTGTTCGGCCAAATTACAGAGGGGTTCATTGTATGTATCCATTACCTATACAGTCTATCCTCTGCAGGGTTGCAGGGGGGCTGGTGTGTATCCCCAGCAATCATCGGGGGAGAGGCGGGCTACACACTGGACAAGTTGGCGGTCCATCGCAGGGCAACACAGAGACACACAGGATAAACAACCATGCATGCACACACTCATACCTAAGGGCAATTTAGAGAGACAACCTAAAAATCATGTTTTTTGACTGTGGGAGGAAGCCAGAGTACCTGTAGAGAACCCATGCATGCAGATGGAGAACATGCAAACTCCATTCAGTAAGACCCTGGGCTGGGATTTGAACCCAGGACCTTCTTGCTGTAAGGCAACAGTGTTACCAACTGTGCCCCTCTGTAGCCCAGCATAATTCATAATTCACCAGACACATTTAAAATGATTTAAACTGAGAAAGTTAAAATAAGAGTTCTTATTTGTTAGGTTTCCATCTCTTTATCACGGCACAGCTTTGCTTTAATAAAGACTGAGAGCCTGCATGTTTACCCTCACACTGTGTCTGTCTGCTATTCTGCACTTTCTGTATTACCGTCTGTCTGATCGCGTTTGGTTAACAAGGGGCACCACAGAGGACGTAAAGCGCACTCGAGCGTAATCTGGTCCTAATCCGAGCCAGAGGCAGCCAGCAGCTGGATATTAAAGTGGGATTTTGTTTTTTTATGTTCCTCTGCCTACCTTTGTGGCTGTGATGTCACTACCTGCCGTCTCGGCAGCAGAAAACAAGCAGCATTTAATAAAAAAGCCAACTTCCAACCCAGCGCCTATAAAAAAAAAACTAAAATCAAATCACGGGTGCATATATGAGCTCGGCAATGTTTAGTGATGTTTGCGTGCACTGACTCTACTAAACTGCCAGTCAAACCGAATTCCATGCACAACTTCAAATCAGCCCACTGTGAGTCACACCACAGCATCACGAAAGCGGCGAATGAAGGCCTCCCCATGATATCAGTAGTTGCATTCCTGCGAGTGTCTGTGTGTTCTCTGTTCTACTGTCTCTCTTTTGCCAATTTGCATGACAAGTGAGATAAAAAACAAAAAGAATACCGCCGTGGATAATTAATAAATCAGATCGAAATGATTGAACACTGGGAAGGCGTCGTTTCATTAATTGTCATGCCCGTCCTGTTCCGGTATCTTCCATCTCGGCGTTGCTGTTTGAGGCTCCTAATTAAATTGTACTCTCTGTCGATCGTGCTCATTACTCAGGCAAACCCAATCAGCGGACGGCAGCTGGGTCTGGTGATGTAGATAAACACGGGAGTAAATGCTGGTTGAAGAGAACGACGGAGGGATCACCCGGTTGCATGGATTGCGGAGACAACGTCACGGCTTTTCCTCCAGGGAACAGAAATCCAATGTATTTACTGCAGATGGAACAGCACTTTTACAACCGTTGAATCTTGATAGTTCAGCAATGGCTTGTGTGGAGTAGAGAAAAACATACGAAGAAGTTTGATGTGTCGGATTTTCTCAGCTCAGGCTCGACATCCTCAGTTTATGATGACTCAATACAGTCGAACCATGCAGACTTAAAAAAGCCACACTAAGTAAAATGATCTATATTAAAAATGCCACCCTATTTCTTGTAGTTTGTATGTAGTTTGTATGTTCTCCCTGTGCATGAAAGGGTTTTCTCTGGGTACTCCAGCCTCCACCAACAGTCCAAAAACTGTCTGTGCGTTGCCCTGTGATGAACTGGCAATCTGACCAGGGTGTACCCCACCATTCGCCCAAGGATACCCCTGTGCCCCCTCTGCAAAAGGCTAAGTGCCAAATTATTTTGCGATAATTTCACCTCATGCAAGATGTGGAAACAAACTGTGGTTTTGTACAGCTATTTAAAGAATTAGTTTAACTGTTTTTGTCAAAAAAAAAAAAGTATGTAATTGCTTTCATCTTAAATTGACAAGAGATGCTGAGACAAATATTGTTTCAGGATTGTCACTGAAATGAATGCTTGTAGTGTTATTTTCTTATTCTTATGAATGTCCCTCTCTAACAGAACAGCTGTTTTCAATCAACAAAATGTTGGTCAAGATCCACCACTGTTGGGTTTGGAAGAGATGTTGCCATTTTGATTAATGAACAGAACTTGAGAGCATTATTTTACAATTAAAAATTAATTTGAATGCATTTTGGATTATACTTTAAATCCGTCAGTACAATTGTATTGAATGGACTATATATATCTAGATATATATATATCTATATATATATATAGATATCTATATATCTATATATATATATAGATATCTATATATCTATATCTATATATATCTATATATATCTATATATCTCTATATATCTATATATATCTATATATCTATATATATATCTATCTATATATATATATCTATATATATATATATATATAAGTCTATATATATATATATATATATATAAGTTTTTTTTTTTTTTGCAAAGATCTTTCAGGACAACATTTGTTGGGAATTTGCTCCATATAATGTAAACTGAATTATACTGAATTGACACTATTTTCAATTTTATTACCACCGGGATCATTTTGAGTAGTATTTTGGCATAATACGTTTCCTTTACAAGCTAGTTAGCCCTGGCATTTTTCCCTAATCTGAAACATAAAAAGAATTGGAACTGGTCTCCCAGTTCTAGCATTTACTTTTTGCCAGAACTCACAAGACATATCCAAGTCATGGCTTCTGAGCTTGTGCAGATATCTACTTTAAAAGATACCCTGGACATGGAAAGACTCTCATACAGTTTTCTGTTAGTGTGCTTGGAGGCGTAAAAGGCATGAGGTCTCCGCAGTACTGATAGAGATCCCAGCTCTTGAGTTAGGCCACGCGTGACCCTTCTCCATCCCATACCAGCTCTCTCACCTAGACACAAGCCTGCCTCCAGCTCAGATAGAGTCCTCAGAGGGTGTGGGGGCAAGGATTTCAGCAGCTGAAATAGCACTTGCTTGTTACTCATCTGGGTTTTTGTAGTTTAAATGAAGGTCACAGTGGGAGAGCGCATTGCCCGGATGCAATTCCACAGATAGCCAAAATGCCAAACTGTCCAGGGAAAGCAAAATGGATTGGAGTTGTAGTTTTCAAAGGTATACTATATTACAAGTTGAAAGAGGTGAATTTGCTACACAGTTTCTAAAGGCATTCTTGCAGAGTACATGAAGAAGACAAATATCCATAAATCAAAATATGTGTAATCTGATATTAGTAGCCTATATATTGTTCTGTAGGGACTTTAGAGATTTGTTACCGAACATTAGAGCAAAAACAGCCTCATAAAGGCCAAGGAAAACAGACAGGTCAGGGAGAAAGTTGTGGAGAAGTTTAATGCAAGGTTAGGTAATAAAGCAATATCCACAACTCACAATACATGGCAGTTTTACTTATGGCAGTAGCCATATTAAGTCGGGGGGAAATGCAGAGATCCACATTTCCAGTGGGAGGCATTACACAACATGAAAATGAAGGTGCGCTGAGCGGATAAAACCAGTGTTTAACATTTTTACTTGCTGTGTGTGAGGGAAAACTAATACTGCATATCACCCTGAACACACCATTTCTATGGTATACACGGTGGTTGCATCATGATGTGGGGATGATTTTGAGTAAAGCTTAATGGGTGTTTATAGTTCTGTTCAAAGAATGCAGAAACCTGGTTAACAACTAAGAAATACTGTCATATTGAATAAATTAGAATATATGTTCCTTTGAGACTCGTTTATCAAAAAATAAACAAGTTACTTTTGATAATAACCTTTAAAGCAGGTATTAATTAAACTTGCTCACATTTCTGTATTTAGAATCTTTTAATCGATTTCTCGAACCAGAAAATCATCATAATTAACAGAAGACCTGAAAACATCAGTCTGTGTGTAATTTATCTAAATGTTTCACCTAGTGAGTTGAGTTACTAAAATAAATTGACTTTTAAATATTATTTTCACAAGACTGTAATTCCTATTTCCTTAAAATAGTTTAAGCTGATTGCTTTTTGTTGAAAATATTGCCCTGATGCAAAAAAAAAAAAAAAGCATAATTCCACGTCAAGCTGCAGCCTAGATGTGCATAGATGGAGCTAGCATTATAAAATTGGACTACATTCCTCCTGCAAATATTTTCAGCCTTGACATTGGTCCCAGGCGCCTTTAGACACCAGACTTTTGATTCAGCTGATTGGCTTTGAGCCTTCCCGCTGGAGCAGTTGGGGGTTAAATGTGTCATGGAGGGAACACATGGATGATAGGTGTTTGGGGTATTATTCAGTTAGTCAACCACACCCCCCCACACACATGCATTTAAAAAAAATCTCCCCAACAAAAACAAACAGTTTACATCCACCCCTTGGAAGAAAAGGTGTACTCAGTACCACTTTCCTGAGGAAAGATGGATAGACAAGTGATGCAATGTTTTGCCCGTGACAATCCTAGTCGATGCTGTGTGTATGTGTGTGTTTGTGTGGGTGGGTGGTTGCAGGCAGGGTGGGGTAGGTGGGTGGGTTTGAAAGTGACAGGGAGAGATGGAGAGAGAAAAAAAAAAAAAAAGTCAGTGAGGGAAGCAATAATGGACTTTTCTTGTCTGCACAGTGTCGGCTTCTGCAGATGGCGAAACCGGAGCAATGACAGACATGCTGATGAGTTTAACTGCTCTGGCTCAGAGTGAGAGAGGAGGAGAGACAGGCGAGACATTCAGCTCGAGAAAGAGGGAGGGGAAGCAGGGAGAGAAGGAAGAAAAGAAAGGAAGGAGGTGTGTGTGTGTGGGGGGGAGGGGGTGCTGATGCTCTTTAACTCCCTTCCGCATTGCCATTGGCAACAAGACCTCCGTCGGCGCTTTGACAGATGCATGGTAATGAATCCCGCTTTAGGTGGAACCCGCCACCACCTTTCCTTTGCACATTCACAATCTGTGCTTCTCTCTATTTTATCTCGCTTTCCTCACAACTCCTGTCTCTCTGTCACAGACATGCACACACCTATTCCCCATCCCCTTTACCAAAGACCAGAGGAATTAAAGAGCTGAGACAATTCACAAAGAAATTAGTCACTTACTTTAACTGGATTCCGGAGGGCTGCTTTATTTCACCGCAGCATGCAAAAAATGAACAACAAAATGTCTGAAGTCCTGCTTTTTGTTGTTCAGAGAGAAACTAAACAACAAAAAAGTAGCTGTAAAAAGCTTATTTGTCTGAAATTTTGATAAATGTGGATCTACAATATCTGATTTATTCTTCTTCTAGTTCCTTATTGTTGAGGCAACGAATAATTACTCAAAATGATTATAGAATGATTTAAAGTTAAAATTTTGTTAAACATACACATTTAATTAACAGTTATGTTCCAGATTCATGAATAAAAAATGTAAATGTATACTAAATATGTATAGGGCCTTCTAGGAGTATTCAAATAACTTAAAGCTGCTATACCGAATTTGGAAAACAACCCAGCATTAAACATTTTTTTCATGCCTCTTAACAACATTCTAATATAGTATTGTCATGTTGTGTATTTTAAAGGACCCAAAGGCAGCAAATGAAACTTAAAAATTATTTAATAATTAACAAAAACAAGGAACAGAAACTTACAGAACTTGGAGAACCAAAAATACTGAGATGAGGGAGGAA
The DNA here is from genome assembly GCA_963556495.2 of Valencia hispanica. Classification (NCBI taxonomy): domain Eukaryota; kingdom Metazoa; phylum Chordata; class Actinopteri; order Cyprinodontiformes; family Valenciidae; genus Valencia; species Valencia hispanica. Next base: position 39,463,225 of record OY747713.1, on the reverse strand, counting down.
CAACAGGAACTGGACAGGAATCAGGAACAGACAGGGAAAGAATGACAACGGACCAGCGAGTAGTGAGTGAATTCAAGCAGAATATATACTGGGGAGGAAGTGAGAGGAGACCAATGACCAATTAGGGGAATCAGATGCAGGTGAGAGGGAGAGAGCAGGTGGAAACAATTAACAGCTGGGAAGAGAGGTAGAATGGTTAGGGAGACAGAAAACTCTTAAGAAACTAGAAACTAAAAATAATATGTCTGGAAGGGAATCTAAAGGAAACACTGGAAAACAGAAGGAAAAAATAAATTAGTAAACTATCTAGAGGGAATAAACTAAGGAAACAAATGAGGACACAAACAAAAGGTGAAAATATCTAAGAGCAAGAAGAAGAAACAGAAACAAGGAAGTGCCAGAATAAACTAATAAAGACGAGGAATAATCTGACATGAAAACAACTAGATAAGGAAAATAACTAAGTTTAAACACAAACAGGAGGGACAAAACAAGAAAGCAGCTTGGGGCACAGAGGGGAAGAAAATCAAGTGGAAGGAAAAAACGCAAAAATCCACGGAACCTGACAAGTACACCCATTAATATTTTATGGAGATAACCCCCCCCCCCGAAAAAACGAATAAAAATAATAATAATTAGGTGGTTCTGTCACATTTGTTTACAAACCTCAGCCATGGTTCAGCCCGAAACCAACGATTGGACCATCTGCTTGTCTGTCTCACCGGACAAGAGTGTTTCTGCATTTACCTGGCTCCTCCACCCGTTACGCGTTCCAGCATTTTGCAACAGAACACCACTGGTGTGAGAGGTTCTCCGCTCACTAATGTCAGAGAAGGAGAAACAGCCGGCTGCTACCAAAGATCAGCAAAGATCGTGCAGTATTTCAATTTGACACAAGCCATGTAGCGGACCCAGCACATACTGTATGTGGGACCGTATACTGATCAAATGAAAACAAATGGAACTCTTCGTCTGTTTGGTCTATACAACGGGTGGTGGAAAACTAGCACTGCATATCAACCTGGACACATCGTCCCCGCCATGAAACATGGCGGCAGCAGCATCATGCTGTGGGGATGATTTTCTTAATGTGGGACAGAGAAAACTGGTCTGCGTTAATGCAAAGATAGACAGGAGTTAAACACAGGACAATCCTGGAAGTAAACCATTTAGAGGCTGCAAAAGACTTGAAACTGTGGTGGAGGTCAACAACTGTTTAGCCTACAACCAGCGCTCCAACAGAATGGTTCAGATCAAAGCATATTGAGGTGTTAGAATGGCCCAGTCAAAGTCTAGGACTGATTTGAAACAAAAGTGATATGCAAGATTCAAAAGGATCTGAACACAAATGTGGGCAACACCTTTCAGGTCGAATTCTTTAATAAATGTCCAACTTCGTGTTGTCGATCTCAGGAAATAAGGTTAGCAAGCCCACACATTTCAAAAGCTCAAACTGCAACTAAATCCCGTTAGCAAGAGAAGAAAACAAACGCAGAAGTGGATAAAGGAGAGTCTGGGCCGTCTGATGTATTGGTCCCTTCAACTCCTAACTGGCGCTCCCCCGCCGTGCCCCATCGTTCGTCACTGCCAACACCAGCTCATGTCTCACTTTCCCGAGGAACTGTGCATGTGAGCGTGTATCACGGGGGCTGAGAGCGAGGCAGATGGGCCGACTCCCACATGTGTTTGCTCTCCATCAGAAGGCTCTGCCAAGAGGTCTGAACTTGCGTGCCTCTGAGGGGAACTCTCTCTCTCTCAAAGCGGCCACCAGGTTGCTAGTTCAGAACCCCGACCTGCTGTTTGCCTCAAACTGCCATGTGGTGGTTAAAGCATGTGGAAGAAGTTGGGGTATAACGGAGTAGGAGGTGGACACACTCACAAAGAAGTGAAAGCACCTTTTTTTTCTTCCTTTAGCCCTTTATACTTGCTTATGTAACAAAAACCTTTAACCGGCTGCTCGATTTACCCATCATCCCCCTCCACTTGTCCATCAAGCATCCTAAGGTGACCTAAATACTCTGACAGCTCAATCATTCAAAATGACATCAGCGCCACAAGGTAAAAAATAAAATAAAATAGCTTTCTGGAATGACTGCCTAGGTTTAATTTAAATGGGACTTTTCATCCCAGTTTGGGAGATGACATTTTGCCTAATTGTTTTTATTTTAATTTTATCCTTTTTCCTTCGGGCATCAGCAGATGATGAACTAAAGAGAGCGAACGCTGAGCGAAGGGCTGAAGTGGCCTGCAGAGCCACTGTCCAGAGGGGAAGAGTCGTTTTGTTTGATGGGAGTTGTGTTCAAAGCCCCGCAGCTCGCACTGAGTTCAACATCTGCTCCTGTCACACTCGGGGACGAGTGGCAGAGCGCTGTGGCGTGCTGTGATGCAGCTTACAGCACACACAAGTACAGTCATGGTGAAAGATAAAAACCCCCAACAACTTCTACCTTTCATACTTAATATGTATCTAGGATGTGTTTGGTTTGAACCTAGTTTGATGTGTGTCTTTGTACATTAAATGGTAGATATATTCCACCCCTTAAGGGAAATTAAGTCTGTTGCCATCTTCCCCAGAGTTAGATGAGTGAGAAAAAGCATTCTGTAACCAGCCTAGTCATCTGGCAGCAGTCAGTTTGCTTTAGCTTAGCATAAACAATGGAAGTGAACGGTAACAGCTAGCATTTCACGTGCAAAAGTCATGAAATTCATCAATAATGATCTTAATTATTCCTGATGACCTCAATAATCATATCGATTGCAAATGAAAATAAGAAACACAAAGAAATTACAGGAGCCGATTTAGATTTGGGACTACATTACGACAAAGCGCCGCTGCAAGGCGCTGCTGCAAGGCGCTGCTGCAAGGCGCAAGGACATGACCCAGCCACCTAATTGATGAAACTCGCCGTTTACAGTCAGAGTGTTGTAAATGTTATACAGTAAACCTGGGCTGGAGATGACCCTGTCAGCCAGACGTCCCAATTATAGTAATTCATAATAGCCCAGTAACACCCAAGCAGTTAGAGTAAATAGAACATTACTTACAGCAATTGATGATGCACTTTGTTCAAATGGATGAGACTGCTTTATTCTTCAGACGCAGTACCATCTTTCTGGTAGAATGTTGCATTTTTTTCTTTGTAGTCCTCCGGTGTGAAATGCTCCTTGAAACCAGATATTGGTTTGTTTTCTCCACGAGTGTTGTTGGATGAATTCCCAGGGGAGCAAGCCATTTTCTTCTTCGTTTCACATTGGATGAAATTCTGTGAAACATCGTGTTGCTGTTAGTAACCATTTTCTTGCATTAGACTTATAATGTACTCAAACTGCGGCAGTAAAAACTCAGTGCAGCTCATGCATTTGTGTTTAAGGAAGTAGGTGTCTTTTTCAGGCACTGCGTCATGTCCTTGCGCCTTGTAGCGGAGGTGGTCGCAAGGTAGTCCAAAGTCTAAATCGGCTCCTGTACTTCCTTCATGTTACTTTTTATTGTTATTTGCAATTGATATGATTATTGAGGTCACCAAGAATAATTAGGATCATTTTTGAGTAATTTCTATGAGTGTTGCACAAGAAATGCTCGCTGCTACCATTCACTTACATTGTGTATGTTTAAGCTAAAGAAAACAGACTGCTGCCAAATTAGGAGAATGACTGGACTGATTACAAAATGCTTCTTCTCACTTATCCAACTCTGGGAAATATGGCAACAGACTAAATTTCACCTCAGCTGATAGCAACTTCATCAATTTTACATTTAAAGGGGGGGTATTATGCTTCTTCCAGGCACATATTACCCTTCTATAGCACACTCCAATAAAAATGTCACCTTAAGTCTTTTAAAAGTCCGTCATATATCCAAATCCACCTTAAAGAAATTTACTTCCGTATTGAACGCCTTGATTTTTGCCTGTGCCTCTCTGAGACCCTCCTACTCTTTCTGACACTCCTCCTTCAGTTCGTCACATACCGTGCATCATCGCAGCATGCACAGAGTCGGGAAAAAAATCCCACAAAAGACGTGCAGCTGCAGCTGGTGTGTTATAATTACTGCACCTGGGACTCAGCCGGAGTTGTGAGGGGTGGGGCAGGGGAGCTCTGCAGGGGCGAGGCTCTCGGCTGAGTACGTAAGGTCGGAGGAGGAAATGGGTGGAAAAGGCGGGGATAGGTGTGAGCAGGCGTTTCAGCAACCCTGAGAACTACCAGCAGAGACTCAAAGATTACTCTAAGATGAGTGAATGGGTCAGAGCAACGCTTCAGGCATGTTTTTAATGAGGGAAAGACAGGTTCTCAGGATATTAAGCTTCAGAAAGTCAATTTTGCATAATACCCCCCCCCCCACTTTAAGCTATTTACATTGACTGTATACACCAATCAGTTATAGCATTGTGACAGAAGAAGGGAAGAAAAATGATTATCTCTTTATCATAGCACTTTTAGTGTTTGGGAAGTATTAGTCAACAAGTATACAGTTAAAACCAGAAAAAAATTTTTTCTTCCCTTTACTGTTTTTTTTTGTTTTAGATCAGTACATATTGAAATTTTTTGGGGTATTTGTGAAATATTAATAAAGAAAGATAGAGGGAATAGTTATGTATTTTTTTATTACTGTCATCAAAGTCAGAGGTATACATACACTTCCTTAGTATTTGGTAAAATTGCCCCGAAACTGTATCACTCGGGCCAAACGTTTCTGGTCTCCTTCCACCAGCTTTCTACCATAGTTTCCTGGTATCTTGGCCTACTCCACTTGACAGAACTGATGGAACTGGGCCCTCTTGCTTGCACTTGCCTTTACGATTGAGGGGATGATTACAATTGAGGGGATGAAGATCAGGGGCCTCATTTATAAAAGATTGCGTAGGAAAGCACACTACCGGTTTTTGTACGTACGCAAAAATGGAAGTGCGGCGCACAAAAACTTTCCAATTTATAAACAGTGCGCACGCACGTCCTACACCTGCTTCCGTTTATAAATCAGAATCAACTCTAAAGTTGGCGCACCTTGGGGAACCCCTTTCCCCGCCCATATGATGACTATAAAAGGTCAGGTGGACGCCTCTGATAAATATTCATAATTTGATTTCCATGATGGCTCGAGAGAGGAGAAAAGCAAAAAAGCGTAACTTCACTGAGTGCGAGGTGGAGGTATTGGTCGACAGATCGCAAAAGATATTATTTGGTGGGCACAGCCGGGGCATCACAAATGCCAGAAAGGCAGAAGAGTGGCAACAGGTGGCGGATGCTGTCATGCCATTTCATTGGAGCAACGGACTGTGCCCGAAATAAAAAAAAAGTGGTCCGACATCAAAGTGGATGCCAAAAAGCCGCTCGCTCGCCACAGGAGAAGTGCAACTGCCACAGGAGGAGATAGGGGGGATGCCGCAGCTCACCCCCATGGAAGAGAAGCTGGCAGGCATCATAGGAGAGTCCCTCCTGAGTGGTGTGGTGACGGAGGCAGAGGGGGACACGGACACGCCGGTGTCCTTACCTGAACCACACACGCCAGAGGCTCCGGATGATGCAGGTAATTAATTTAGACATTTAGAATGAACGTGTAGACACAATTGATGTGAGACCATTTTATTCACTGTGCAAAATTATGTCTTTTTATACTTCCTGGATGTTCCAGCTGGGTCAGTGGTGCAGCTGAGGTCGGGAAGGCCAGTGACACAGCTCCTCGTGCGCCTCCCCGTAGCCGTGTCCTGACGGAAGAGGTCCTGCAGGTGCAGAGGGACACGATTAGTGCCATCTATGAGGTCGTGAAAGAGCTGAGGGAGATAAAGTCTGCTCTCGTAGATATCTCCGAGTCACTGAAAACCCTTGCTAATAAAAATATTTAATTGTGCTGTACCTCATTTCCCTTTTTTATCATAAGCGTCGCATCACTTCAACACGCTGGTGTAGAGCATCATCCTGTGGCTCTAACAAGGGACGCTGGGGCTCGATCTCCGGGACAATAATTGGCTCCGGTGGTGGCACGTTCTGGGTCAGTGCCATGTTGTGCAGCACAGCACATGCCCGAACAATCTTACACACCTTTGCAGGTGTGTAACACAGGCTCCCTCCTGTGGCATCAAGGCATCGCCACCTGCCCTTCAGCAGCCCGATGGCCCGCTCCACGACAGCCCACATCTGGCTGTGGCGCATATTCTACAATTGTTCCTCTGCGCTCCGAGGGTTGAGGAAGGGAGTGAGCAGCCCCGTTTGGAAGGGATATCCACTGTCCCCTGCAAGGTTAAGGAATAGGTTAGGCAATGTAGTGTGCAGAGATATTTAATTAACGAGCCTTACCTAAAAGGTTGGCTGTGAGATTCTAGACCTGTCTGCCACCTCCCACTGGAAGGTCCCAGTTGCCAGGAAACCGAGGGTGGTCAGTACTTGGAGAGGGACTGGGACGGCGTGGTTCCTCACCGTGCGCCTTTGCAGAGCCGGGCCTAAAAAATGAAAAATCTCCAAAAGCAGGTCACGGGGCAATCGGAACTGGCTCATGAGCCATTCATCATCATGGGCTAGTAAATCCTGATGGTCTCAAAAGACACGCTCAGTCCGGAGACGCCCTTACGCCATGTCCTCCAGCAGTGCCAGATGAGCCATTGTGCGTTTTTGCGCATTGGCACGTGTACTTTTTATATTTCACCATCACTAAATTGCCCGAACAGCTACAGGTGATGGAAATATTCTGAATATAAACTAATAATCGACTAGCAGTTTTCCACAAATGCCGTCACCTTAATTGTAATTATGACTAATTCATGACTTTATTTGTGCGGGACCCTTTGGCAGCAGGCTATCTGCTCTATATTTCAGTCGTTTGATTGAGTTTATAATCACATGCAAGTTTCTAAAATTACCAAAACATATTTTAGTGGTTGAGGTACCTATTGAAAATAAATACATCTCGGTTTATTTAGTAAATCCTGATTGTTTTTGTTTTATATGTGTGTGAGCCACATGCACTCCCAGGGCCCGATATCAGACATGCCTCTTTATTCATTTTTGCAAACTACTTTAATATATAACAGTTTATGTGAACGGTAGTGTGTGATTTTGCCCAAATATCTCCCATTTCTCATCATTTCTTTGGTTTCATTCTTCTCCCATTGGTGTCGCAGTTTCCCGTTCCTCCACATTTCCAGCGTACGCCAGGGTCAGAGTTGCCATAGATTTAGTGAACTTTCCCGGCAAGTTTGTTTTTTACAAATGCCAAAAGTTGACTATAATTGTCGTATGCCAGTTTTTGTATGTACGATGGCTTTATAAATGAGGCCCCAGGGCTTTGTGATGGCCACTCCAATACCTTGACTTTGTTGTCCTCAAGCTACTTTGTAACTAATCTGGGGGTCAGCTTGGGGTCATTAGCCATCTGAAAGACCCATTTGTGCCCAAGCTTCAACATCCTGGCTGATGTCTTCAGATGTTGCTTCAATATATCCACATGATTTTTTTTTTTCTCACCATGCCATCTATTTTGTGGAGTGCACCAGTTCCTCCAACAGCAAAACAACCCCACAGCATGATGGTGCCACCCCCATACTTCACAGTTGGGATGGTGTTCTAAATGCTTCAAAGCTTCCCCTTTTTGCCTCCAAATATACAGTTTATCATTACGGCCGAAAAGTTCCAGTGTTGTCTCATCAGACCACAGAAAATGTCTCCAGATTTTTGTCCCCATGTGCAGTTGCAAACTGTAGTCTGGCTTTTTATGGTGGCTTTGAAGTAATGACTTTCTCCTCCTAGAGGAACCTTTCAGCTCATGGTGGTACAGGACTGGTTTTACTGTGGATAGTAAAGCGGTCTTACCAGTTTCAGTCCCCATCTTCACAAGGACTTTTGCTGTTGCCTTGGGGTTCTCTTTCTGCTTTGCGAGCAGTATCATGGTTGGACGTTCCCCTGTTTTTTAATGCTTCAGAAATCTGGAAATTGCACCCGAAGTTGAGCCATAATTGAAGAGGGTCAACATTATTTTCCTAATTTCTTGGTTGAATTCTCTTGCTTTTCCCAAAATGTCAAAGAAATAAGTTCTCAGTTGGGTGTGGGTGGGTGTGCCTTAATATGCATCGACAGGTGCGCCACCAATTAACTCAGATGGATTCAATTAACCTATCAGAAGCTTCTTAAAGAGGCTATATGCAACTTTTCCCCCAAAATAAATGTAACAATAGGCTTTTTATTTGATCATTTATGACTCAAACATCTCCTGATGAGCATACTGACACCTTGTCAGCTCACAGTGGGTGCACCTATAAGCCTGTATCCAATTTTTTCTATTTTCTGTCGGGTCCGATTTTCCCGTGCTTTCTGCGGATGTGACGTCAAGCGCGTTCATGTTAAATGTTTCAGATCACTCTGCCACCACCGCTAGTCAGCACTCGCAAGCAGTTCAATGGATTGTGCGAATACACAGAAGAGACCAAGGACAACTTTGACACCAACAGTAACTCCACATAAGACTAAGAAAGTTAAACCCCTGACAAGTGCCCGAAAAAAAATCGAAGATTGAGAGCAACCGGCGTACGAGCGCGCGCTGCGAGAGGGAGCAGAAAGGAAGAGCAGTTCCGTTTTTGGCCACATGGGGTCAGTCGCGAGTTTAAATTTCAGAAAATTGCATATAGTCCTTTTAAGCTCAGGATGGATTCATCTGGGCCCTCATTTATCAAGCGTACTCACGCACAGATCAGAGCGTATTTCGTCTGTAGGAACAATTTTACGCATAGTGTGGTATTTACCATCTTGTACTTGTGTATAGAAATGTTCCTAAATGTAGGAACAGCTCCGAAAATGCGTATGCACAGCATCTAGTGGTAGAACCAGGGAACTGCAACACTGAACCAGGAATATTTGTCCCCACTCACTCCTCTGCCAATTAAGGAGCTCACGTTTGTCTGTCTTTTAGCAAAATAACTCAAAAAGTTAAAGACGGATTTGGATTAAACTTTCAGGAAATGTTAAAAAATTTTCCAAGGAATAAATTATTACATTTTTGGGGCTGATCATGCATGGAGATCCTGTGAATCGCAATCTCTGTGTGCTTTTTTCTACTAGTCACACCAAGCACTTTAGTTTAAAAGGATGTTTTTACACTTATAAATAAAAGGTTTGCAAACTGTACTGTGGAAACTAGATGGTCCTGCTTATCGGTTAAGCATGTTGTCGTTTCCATGCGTACTGATGCCAGCCAAAGCAGTGTCTCTATTATTCCCTAATTGTTTTCCGTTTGATATCAAATCATTTTTTCCCCTTTATTTCCAACAGGAACCTCTCCACTGTTCCCACCCCATCTACTGCCTTTGTCACATTCTCCCAGGCAGTGTTTTTTTTTATTGGTTACCCCTAGGCTGATAGAACCAAACAGCAATGTTCAGGGCAAATTTAACTGATTTAATTTGTTGAAAGAAGTTAAGTATTTCCACATAAATGAATAACAGCAAATGAAATTATTCTTTTCCGCATTTTTTATGTCTGCAGCAGGAATATAACTGCTGCGTGCTGGATGGGGGGGGGGACATGAAGCAGAGGAACCGCTGATAACAGAAGGCAAAAACTTTCAGTGTTGAAATGAATTTGTGTTAACTATGACAATTTTCAAAACGTCTGTTTATTATTACTACTTTTTTCCCCCCCACTTATGTTTCACCTTGATCTCTGTGTCACTGTAAATCCTTTATTCGCTCTCTTGGCCATTATTTTCGGGAAAAACGGAAGGACATCAGGCATGTGTCAGAGGATGTGGTGTGACCAAATATGGTTGATAGAGGGCGTTTCTGTATGCAAATGACGGTGAACTGGCACGAGCACCTAGGTACGTACATGTTGGATTTATCAACAAATGACTGCGGAGGAACATGGGTACAACTGGCCATCGTATATTTGATCAATTCTGTTCAAACAACATTCTAAATTTCATTGGTAGGATAGAATGTACGAGAGTTTCGACGAACTTTTCATAAATGAGGGCCCTGGAGTTTTCTTGACGTTTAAAGACACAATAAACTTACTGTAGGATGAAAGTAATTAAAACTGCATAACAATCACCTCTCTATTTATTCTGACATTTCACAAATATAAAAAAATGTGTCAATTTTTTAAAATCCAAAACAAAAAAGCTTACTCAGATTTGGTGTTTGTTAATAAAGAACAACAAATTATTTTCTGAAGTCTATGTAAATATCTGGTTTAGGAATATCCCCTCTCTGATTGATGCAGACAACTATTGAATGCATTTGTTACTTCAGGGCTAGACTATTGCAGTTCTTTACTATCAGGGATTTTAAAAATAGATGTAAAAAGCCTTCACCTTATCCAAAATGCTACAGTCAGAATTCTGATGAGAATTAAAACTTGAGATCATGTTTCTCCAATTGTGTCTCTCCATGATATAGCAAAGATATCTTCCTGATAAAAGGGAGTTTTCCTTTCCACTGTTTACCAGTTGGCATAAATAAATTGAACGTGACTGCATATATCAATAGGATCATGTTAGAATGTATGTAGTTGACTTTGAATCTGGCTATACGATTGGATTAAACTGACTATGCATTTCTGTACACAAACTACAAGATAATTGTTGAGAGTTAGTGCCATACAAATAAACTGAATTGAATCTGATCATTCTATACAACAATCCAATAACAATGTGAAAAGTGAGTACAAAAACTGAAGATACAAAATTCACTAAAGACCATAAAGCACAGTAAAAACACTATAAAAAGCCATTTTAAAATGAGAATAACAAACCTAATTACATTCTCTCAAAGTTTTGTTGGAAGAAGTCATTGGATCATACAAGTCAATAACAAAAGCAGACTTCACGTCGCTTTCGGTTGAAACTATGTCCAGCAGGCTTGGACAGGTTGAAATTACAAAAGGTTTATTTCTTTTCTTCTTTTCCATATGAGAGTGCACTGCGTCTTTAACGCTGAGCTCTCAGCATTGTTTCTTCAAGCCGACATTTAAAAGACTTTAGTTTTACTGAGCCGACAACAATGAAGCCATTCGAATTCGGTTGTCTTGCACGTGTTTGCATCAGCTCAGATGAAGGCGGTGTTTGTGGCGATTGGACTCAAAGGCCGCAGAGGTACTGTTTGGGAAGAAATTCAAAGGCAAGCGTTCAAACAGACAGACCCGCGGCCAGCGCAGTCACTGTAGGAGCAGAGGAGCAATGAAAGAAAACAAAATCTATTATGTATGATGAATGTGAATGCTGCTCTTTAAAAAAAAAAAAAAAAAAGTCTTAGTGAGGTATAGCTGTCCTTTGCTTTCCGAGCCGGTATCCTCACCTGTTATAAACACCTCCGTTTCAGCCTGGTGTAAAAGCTTACTCTTAGGAAAAACTACTATAGTTAAAATTTTTTTGATCAAGTATACTTCTTCAGACTAAATTGCAACATTTTTAGGTTTATTGACTTATACTTTATGTATACTTCAATAAACTAAAATTTGAATCAGTACATACTAGTACATACCTAGTACACTAGCAGTATAGTACTAAAATGTACTTCACATTTGTTTATTGAATTAAACTTAAGATGCACTTAAGGTATACTTCAATAAACTTAAAAATGTTCCCATTTAGTCCGAAGATGTATACTTGAGTAAATAAACTTCCAAGTATACTACTTTTTGCTAAGGGTACCCACAATGTACAATGTACAACTGCTGTCTAAAAGAGAGGCTTGAAACAAAGTTGATTTTACCTGGAGTTCCCTGCCATGGAACTTTATAACATGTAGTTATGTTACAAACACAAAACTTCAGTGTGTCATGCAAAGCGGAGCATAATAGTGACATTTATTGTGAAAATTATACCTGGATACTCACAACAAAAATGTTCTTAAATTTAAACAATTGGTGTCCAAACAAACTGCCACATGGAGCAATATTGTCAAGTTGAAAGAAATAAAACACATTTTGTGGTGATTTTTTATTTTTATTTGAATGAATCTTTTAACGAAAAAAATAAATAGTTGCTCTCAGTAAAGCCATCTCAAGCATAACGTTTTTTACTTTCTTTTGTGTTTCCTTACTATGTTATATTATAGTCCAAACTTTACTGTCCACTTTAGACACCCCTGATCTGTAACATTTCACAGTTTTGGCTGTATATTTGGGAACTGTAGCAACCTACCAGTAATGACCAGTAATGTAATACTTTCCAAAAATGTAGCAACTTCTTTAAGTCAGTGACAGAACATTTGCCAAAGACATAAAAAGTATTATATTATGCGCTGGCTAATATTGAGCAAACCAATTTAGGTCGCAAAAGCCCTTTTCTCTTTCTTCTCTAGAAGTTACCACTAAGTGATCAAACTATTACAAGCTATTAAAACTAATTAAATGATTAACTGAATCAATTTAAGCGCTGGTTAGAATGTTTCTCTGATGAGTGAATCTACTAAAAAAAATTCTCAGGAAAACAAAAAAGTTATATTTTTGTTCCATTGCTTTTGTGTCTATCATTAAGTTTTTATTATTTTATATTTCTGACATGCTATCACATAATCAAATAAAGCAAGGCGGCTGTATTTGTATAGCACACTTTCAATAACAATGCACTTCAAGGGGCTTTGGGTGATTAGGGTATAAAATAAAAGCAGCAACAAACCAACAGTAAAAGCATTGAACAGAACATTACAGACACATAACATATGAGACATAAAAACATATAACATTCCAGCTATTATTTATCATTTACTCAAAGGCAGTTCTACACAGATGGGTTTTTAGCTTTGATTTAAAGGAAATCAGTGTTTCAGCAGCTTTGCAGTGGTCTGAAAGTTTGTTCCATATAAGAGGAGCATATCGGAGTGTTCTTTTGCTATAACGGTAACCAGGAATATTGATTAACCAGTGAATGGACCATCTAGACACAGTTGTCTTTTTACTACAATCAACTGAGAAACAGTCACTGCACTCAGGTGATCTCCATTCAACTCTCTATGAGACTACTAGCACCAACTAGCTGGACCTCTCTTGAATTAGGCCAGTCACTTTATAAACAGGTTAACATTTTTGGAACAACTTTTTTTTTTATGTCACATATTTTGATGCAATTTATGCAAATAGTTTTCAATTTGACATTAAGGATGTTTCATTGTCATTGCTTTTCTCAAAAATGCAAGCATTCTGCTAGTCACAATTGATTTATAGAAACATTAGAAAGGGGAAAACATCCGAGTTGAATCGTTTTTTTTTTAACGGCACTGTACATTGACATTTACAGTTGGCAAGAGGTGAAATGTGAAAAAGGGATAAGAGCACTTTTGTTAGGAGCCTGTATTCTGAAAGCAATGCAGTTATCACCAACATAGGAAAAATTAACATATGGCAGTGTGGAATATTGTCTCAGTAAATAGGAAACAGAGGGAGCAGAGCCGGAGTGTAAAAAAAAAGAAGCAGGTGGGCAGGGAATTTAGTCGTTTCCAGAAGTGTCTTTGTCCTCTGTGTTTCTGCATCTGTCAATTAGGTAAGATCCTGCAAGGATAGCAAACAAAAGGGACGGGGGGACCTGGCTAAAGGTGGTTTCCGTGGCAACTGCTACTCCCTAAAACACTTTCCGAGCTGTACGCATTTCACCTGTGCCTGCGTCTTGCGACGATGGTTTTGCACCGCTACAGCCGAGAAAAAAAAAAAAAAAAAAAAGATATCCCGCCGAGAGGTGGTAAAAGATCTGCAGGGAGGAGCAGCCTGATGCATGGTGGTGGAGCTGCAGAGAGGACGGCACGGCGGTGGCAGTGACAGTGAAGGTGTCAGTGGGGACAGAACCGAGGCAAACATGGAGCATATGACGATGGAGTGGGATTCATCGGCTGGCTGCTCCGAGAGGCTCATTCGCGATGGTGGTTGGAGTCACGAAATCACTCCACATGTTAACCGGGATCCATTTATTAAAGGAAATGTTCCTATGGTTATTTAATCCACTCTGCCGTAAAGGCAAAAATAAATAAATAAATAAAAAAAATCAATGCAAACCTGCTGAAGGCTTCAACAGCAGTATAAACTGTAAATGCTCCCCCTGGTTCACTGATTACCGGAAGAAAATCTTTCATGCTCCACTTGTCTGATTTATAAGACGTTATTTCCTCATTTGCCAGACCTTTGTGTCATTTGTTGGCCTGTTTGTGTACGCGGGGAGCACTGAAGCGTGCACGTGCGGGCAGATGGCGCTCCAGCCAATTAGAAAAGCCAAGAGGAAAGGGAGCCATTAGCGAGCAATTACCTCTGATTGCTTCAACATTGTTTTGTTGGGGCTGCGGCGCTCTGTGAAATAACCAAATGCTGCAGCCTGGGCCTTCTATTTGGGCTTCTGTACTGTCACCGTCGCCGCTCTTGACCACGCAGCAACACAGCCCACAACATATCTGCTTTTTTTCACTCTGCCTTTTCTTGTTCGACGTCTCCTGAGCTCTTCCTCTCTCTCCTCATATTGTTTTCGCCTGAGCCAGTTTTGCCACCTCTCTCTATTTCACTCCTCATGTGTCTGCTTTTTCACTTAATGCTGCCTCAGCAAGTCTATTTTTCCTCCTGCCTGCTTCACTTACTAATTGCACATCTTAGTTAATTTCTGCATTTTGCTACAGCTATATAAAAATTGCCAACATTCGCTTTTATGGAATTGTTTTTTTTTTTGTAATATAGGTACAGAACCATGTAAAAGTATTGAAGCCAAATGAACCCAAATTCTGTCAGGTGATGAAACCAAATTGCAAAATCTTTTATGGTACACTAACTTTATAGTTATGAAGAGAAAGAAAATGAAGTTTTTCTTTCAGATTTTCTTTATTTAACTCCCTCTTTTTCTGTTCTAATGATATTGCATGTAGATGAGATATTTTTGTGTAAAAAAAAAAAGAAAAAGTGTCACAATATATTAAAGACTATAGCATACATAGTAAGGGGCCTAAATAATAATTTATTTATATATATATATATATATATATATATATGCAGTTGGTAGCACTGTTGCCTTGCAGCAAGAAGGTCCTGGGTTCGGAGTGTGTATGTTCTCCCTGTTGCGTGGGTTCTCTCTGGGTACTCTGGCTTCCTCCCACAGTCCAAAAACATGACTGTCATGCGAATTGGTTTCTCTAAATTGCCCTTAGGAATGAGTGTGTGTGTGTGTGTGTGGTTGTTCATCCTATTTGTCTCTGTGATGGACTGGTGACCTCTAGCTCCCTGACTGCTGGAGAGACTGCAGTTCTGTGGCTTTTGCTTTGTTTTCCTTCCACTTAATTTCCTTCCCCTCTGTACCCTGATCTGCTTTCTTGTTTTGTCCCTCCTGTTTGTGTTTTTACTTAGTTCTTTTCCTTATCTAGTTTTTTCATGTTAGATTATTCCTTGTGTTTATTAGTTTATTCTGGCACTTCCTTGTTTCTGTATCTTCTTGCTCTTAGATGTTTTCACCTTTTGTTTGTTTGTGTCCTCATTTGTTTCCTTAGTTTATTCCCTCTAGATAGTTTTACAATTTTTTTCTTTTTTCTTTTTTCCAGTGTTTCCTTTAGATTCCTTTCCAGACATATTATCTTTAGTTCCTAGTTTTAGAGTTTTCTGTCTCCCTATTCTACCTCTCTTCCCAGCTGTTGATTGTTTCCACCTGCTCTCTCCCTCTCACCTGCATCTGATTCCCCTAATTGGTCATTGGTCTCCTCTCACTTCCTCATTTCCTCCCCAGTATATATTCTGCTTGAATTCACTCACTTCTCGCTGGTCCGTCGTCATTCTTTCCCTGTCTGTTCCTGATTCCTGCCCAGTTCCTGTTTTTCCTCCCTCATCTCAGCATTTTTGATTCTCCGAGTTCTGTAAGATTTTTTCCTTGTTTTTTGTTACAATAAATCAATTAAGTTTTATTTTTGCTGCCTTTGGGTCCTTTAATATACCAAACATGACACTCTCCTCCTCTCTCTCTCTCCATCTCTCTCTCTCATCATTTCTGTCTGTTTGGCTCTGTCAATAATGCCAAAATGGTTAATGAGTAAATAAGGTAAGCTTTACTTATTTCATTTATTAAGTCTTCGATACAATATAACGATACACTGTTATTGAACTGTTTCGAATTAGCTTATATCTATATTTTAATAGGTATTATAATAGCTGTGAATAAAGGACCTTTTCTTATTAATTATCCATAACACATGTTAGAATCAGGGTTTGAAATACACCAAGGCTTTTTGCGATTTCCCAATTCATGTGCATGCACGTATATATTTTATGGCACTATGGTCAATCACATAAAAGAAAATCCTTTGGTAGTTTAACAGGTTCTGAACAAAAAAAAGGCAAATGCAGATCCACATGCAGTCCAACATTTTCTGTCTCATCATAGCCATTAAAGAACAACAAATCATGGAGCAACTTAGTTTAGAAACACTATCATCATCATCAAAACCAAAAAGAATTGCTAAATCCTGCTAAAGTAGAATGAACATCAGCTCTGATTTTTATCTTACCACAGCGGCCTGAATTTCATCTATCCATTCTTCAGAGTTTGGACATATGCACCCCAGTTTTGATTTCAGCCAGCAATAGAGTTTTTGGATTAATGCACACTGTACAGTCGTGGCCAAAAGTTTTGAGAATTACATAAATATTGGAAATTGGAAAGGTTGCTGCTTAAGTTTTTATAATAGCAATTTGCATACACTCCAGAATGTTATGAACAGTGATCAGATGAATTGCATAGTCCTTCTTTGGGTTAGAATGCCAGACTTGACATGTTAAAGGAGGGTGATGCTTGAAATCATTGTTCTTCCATTGTTAACCATGGTGACCTGCAAAGAAACGCGTGCAGCCATCATTGCGTTGCATAAAAATGGCTTCACAGGCAAGGATATTGTGGCTACTAAAATTGCACCAAAATCAACAATTTATAGGATTATCAAGAACTTCAAGGTAAGTGGTTCAATTCTTGTTAAGAAGGCTTCAGGGCGTCCAAGAAACTCCAGCAAGCGCCAGGATCATCTCCTAAAGAGGATTCAGCTGCGGGATCGGAGTGCCACCAGTGCAGAGCTTGCTCAGGAATGGCAGCAGGCAGGTGTGAGCGCATCTGCACGCACAGTGAGGCGAAGACTTTTGGAAGATGGCCTGGTCTCAAGAAGGGCAGCAAAGAAGCCACTTCTCTCCAAAAAAAACATCAGGGACAGATTGATCTTCTGCAGAAAGTCTGGTGAATGGACTGCTGAGGACTGGGGCAAAGTCATATTCTCCTATGAAACCTCTTTCCGATTGTTTGGGGGATCTGGAAAAAGGCTTGTCTGGAGAAGAGAAGGTGATTGCTACCATCAGTCCTGTGTCATGCCTACAGTAAAGCATCCTGAGACCATTCATGTGTGGGGTTGCTTCTCATCCAAGAGAGTGGGCTCACTTACAATTTTGCCCAAAACACAGCCATGAATAAAGAATGGTACCAAAACACCCTCCAACAGCAACTTCTTCCAACAATCCAACAACAGTTTGGTGAAGAACAATGCATTTTCCAGCACGATGGAGCACCGCGCCATAAGGCAAAAGTGATAACTAAGTGGCTCGGGGACCAAAACATTGAAATTTTGGGTCCATGGCCTGGAAACTCCCCAGATCTTAATCCCATTGAGAACTTGTGGTCAGTCCTCAAGAGGCGGGCGGACAAACAAAAACCCACTAATTCTGACAAACTCCAAGAAGTGACTATGAAAGAATGGGTTGCCATAGTAGGGATTTGGCCCAGAAGTTGATTGAGAGCATGCCCAGTCGAATTGCAGAAGTCCTGAAAAAGAAGGGCCAACACTGCAAATACTGACTCTTTGCATAAATGTCATGTAATTGTCAATGAAAGGCTTTGAAACATATAAAGTGCTTGTAATTATATTTCAGTACATCACAGAAACAACTGAAACAAAGATCTAAAAGTAATTTTGCAGCAATTTTCCAAACGTGCATTTGGAAAATTGAAGAACCCAGGACAAATTAGAATTAGCATGATTGACATAGCCTCGTCAATCAGTACAGCTCGACCACTGATGTATGGTCACAGCAGATTTTAACTTAGTTATTTTTATGGTAATCTGAAAATATTTGATTGTTACCAGTTCACATGCCTAATGAGGATGCTGGTGCTGCAGCTCCTCTCTTTAGGCCATCTCTCCTACCTTCTATAAAAATCAAGACATCAGAATAAGTGGTGCAAAGTATGATTATTGTAAACTAATAATACAAAACACAAACTAAATATCCTTATGCAAACAACTGGGCTACATCAAGTCATGATGCATCAAGAGTGTTACAAAAGTGTTTACTTGGTTAGCAATCACTAGCACAAAAAGAATTCTACTTAAATAACTGTGACTAATTTCCATGTTTGATTCTAACAGCTGTGCTGCTGCTGCTGGCTCCTTTTCTGTCTGTAGCTCATCTTTGCTTACTTCCAAAAAAATATTAATCAAATCAAGTGTGGAACAAACCAACAAAAAACAAGTCGCACATACAGCAATACAATAGTGTAACACAAACAAGCGGACAATAAAACCAAATCAACAAGTTCAACAGCAACGGAAGCATTCATCCTTCCTAAAGCAGCACTTCTCAAAGGGGGAGTACTGTCCCCGGGAGGAACGGGAGTTAAAGAAATTATTAGAGCTATGAGATATATATATATATATATATATATATATATATATATATATATATATATATATATATATATATATATATATATATATATATATATATATATATATATATATATATATATATATAAATAAACAGAAAATAACTAAATAAATCCAATTTTATAGTCAACATTGCTGTGTTTCCCACATCACGGTTGCAAATATTTTGTTCTTTTTTGGACTGTGTTAAAAAGTTATTTTGTTGCTTTTGTATTAGTAATTTTTAATTATATTTCTTAGTCAATGTGCTTACCAAGGATAACTAGTTTGATACCAACAGGACAGCTAAATAAAATGATGCATAAACCAGCGTTTGCCTTCGTGAATCACTTCATTTTACAAAGATAAATTCTTACCCATGGCCTCTCTGTAGAAAAAGCTAAGGAGTTGCAAAATTTTTTGTATGCAAAAAATGTTGCTAATGGTAATATACCTTCTGGTTTGGCGCTATGCAGTTTTCTGCGCATGCATTTGTAGAGTGGCCTCGATAGCAGAAGGGAGGGACCGTGTGCCCTCGGTAGCGACATAGTGACTCTGGCAAGGCGTTAACATACGCCTTTGACATTAATACCTTAATGAGGCGTTAGTGCACGACTTATTTTTTTATACTGATGGCTTGCCAAAACTGACTGTAACCTGAAAACCGAGTCAGGTCAGCGCTGATCAGAGTAGAGCACCCCCAGCCCATTGTGAGTGATTGAGGGAGCGGTGAGTCTGGAGCTGGTGAGTGAAACAACAAACTGAAAATATCCGGGACTGAAGCCCCGGGCAAAATCGGCTGACTACTTAACTGGTTTAAGACAAAGAAAATCTGCATAGTTTTTGAAAACCACACTGGGAGCACCGCAAGGTGCGATACTTGGACAACTGTTGCTGGACAACTGGGCAAAGCTGTTGCAGTTGATGAATTTAACAATTCAAAGATACAGTTGGGATATTCTATTATAAACCTTTCAATGCTGTAAACGTCTCCACAAATCTATCCCTCACCTGTCTGCTATGTTCCTTGGTCTTCATGATCCCGTTAGTTCACTAACAAACCTCTGAGACCCTAACAACTGTATTATTATTTTTTTCTCCCAAGAATAAATCACACACACAAGAAAACTATTGACTAATTAGGTGACTTCTAAAGGTGGTTGCTTGTATCTTTTTTTAATATAGGGGTATTGCAGTAAAGGGGGGTTGAAAACAAATCCAGCCCACGTTTTTACACAAACTCAGATTTTGTGGTCAAAACAAAAACTGAAAAGGTGAGAAGATGAGAAAATGTTAATATTTGTGCTAGGCACAGCAGTTCACTTGTGGAGCTTGATTACTGAGAACATTCTTCATTTCATCATGTTTTCACTGTTGGTAAATAAAATCTATTACATTTACCTGCAGACTTGTCACTAATCAGTCTAATCGGGCTTGTCGTTGAGAAATCCCACCATACCTTGATTTTTTTCTTCTTTTTCACCTGCATCACCGCTCGATTGGCAATTAGCTTTGCAATTCCCATCTCTGCTGCTGCTCCTACATCAAACCTGAATCGGTTTGAATCAAATGTGTATCAAAGGGAATTTACATGGGGACTAAATGGTATACTAGTGAGGGCTCCAGACCTGAGTTGCAAATAAAGGCTATGTGTGCAAACCCATTTATATTCTCATTTGTAAAATCTAGTCATTGGGTAAAAGATTGCATTTATCATCGCTATAGCTTGGATCAATAGTACGCTTGTGAGGCGAGGGGTTAGGCAGCAAGGCCGCGCTATGATAAATTGCAGAAATATGTGAAAGTACAGAAGGTCTTATTGGGAAAAACGAAAGATTAATATCTGTGGCAGTGTGATTTGACTGATTCTTTCATATTCAGAGCAGGCACATTATTTTTAAGTATTAGCAAAGGCCAGGAAACATCTCTTCCCTTAAATTTCATGCTTCTATTTAAATATGAGTGCTGCCCTGGTGGTTGCTGAAGAACTCACCGTGATAACAAAGGTTTTGCTGTACCTCTGAGTGTGAATGTCAGGCCTCGGTTGGAGCACAGATCTTTTTACGCAGCAAGAGCAGATGACGACGGGGCGCCTCAGTTCTGGGTTGAAATTGGGATGCTCAACAACAAGCTGCCTTCTTGCTTCTTGTTACTCTGTCCCTATTCCTGTTTTTCACCACCACGTCCAGTCCCCACCCCCTTGCTTTCTTTTTCCTCACATGCATTCCGTCTCTCAAGGGTGGGAGTAAAGTGTTGATTGGTAGTATGCTGAAAAATGGCTGGAGATTGGAGGCAACCTGTAGATCAGAGCTCATGTTGAGCACACGGCGACTTTCGGGTCCAGAAGGAGTAAAAGAGATGGCGTTACGGCGGGGGCCTGGACCACCAAAAATAAATAGATCTAATAAAATCCTGTCGAGCAGAGGAGCCGTTTCAAGATCACCCTTAATTGTTGTAAACTATTAATTCTTGGAGCACAACCAAAGTGTTTGCCCTCCTTTGGACAACTTCCGTTTTTTTGTCAGAATTAAATGTTTCAGTTAATCAAACAAATGTCAATATCAGACAAAGATAACCTAAGTGGAAACAAAATGCAGTTTTCCAATGATAATTTCCATTTTTAAAAATGGGAAAAATGGGTATTCAAACCAAACTGGCCCCATGTGAAAACATAATATACCTTACTATTAGGTATAGGGGGTTGTTCATTTTTAATATAGGGTCAAGTTGCTTTTCCACTTATTAAATGAAATCCTGAACTGAGAACTAATTTTTTTATTACTGATGCTATCGCTGTATAATATTACAAGTAGTTTCATGACCTAAAATATTTAGGTGTGACCAAAAAAGAAAGCTTTTACACAAAAAAGATTTTTTTCAACTATATGCAAACAGTCAAAATTATAATTTTCTCTGTTCAGAGAGATCTTGCTTTGCTCATTTTTTAATAAATCACACGTATCCTGATTAAACTGGTCTCTCCCATCATGACAAAGAATTCTGAAGCAGAGTTGTGAATATTTACTATCCTTTGATTACATTCCAATTTACCTGATATTGGCTAAAACGCTGACCTTAGTGCCTGTTAGCTTTTTAGTACCCATTAGTTATTCATGTTGCAAGATTGTATCCCTTTTCCCTGGTTACAAATGGTTTCCCAATTACCTTGCTTAAGAATGATTGTTATTTTGAAAAGTTTGCTGTAATTGAACAGCTGACAAAGCTTTTTAAAAGCAAAAACCACCAAAAGTCTACTTCATACTGTACCTACTTTTTAAAGGGATTTTAATGATATGCCTACGATGGAGTACAAGGGACCCTTGGAAAAGAAAATGAGAAGGAAGTA
Source organism: Valencia hispanica (assembly GCA_963556495.2). Taxonomy (NCBI): domain Eukaryota; kingdom Metazoa; phylum Chordata; class Actinopteri; order Cyprinodontiformes; family Valenciidae; genus Valencia; species Valencia hispanica. Next base: position 39,441,262 of record OY747713.1, on the reverse strand, counting down.
TTTTTGTGGCTGTTGCTCACGTGTAAGATTACAGACAAAACAAGAAGGTGCAAATGATAAGAAAAAAAATTTAGAAATGAAAAAGCAAAGTGGAGATGACACTGGAGATGCCTCGTGTAAATTAGCCTCCATCTATCTCACCCCATCCCGTACAGGCCAAATGTGACGAGGCTTCACATACAGCATAATACAAGGGTTCAAATTCAGCAGGGAAGTTGTCCGTTTGATTTTGTGATGATATTTTTGCTCTTTTTTTTTTGCAACTAAGACTTACAGTGGGGCAAAAAAGTATTTAGTCAGCCACCAATTGTGCAAGTTCTCCCACTTAAGAAAATGAGAGTGGCCTGTAATTTTCATCATAGGTATACATCAACTATGAGAGACAAAATGAGAAAAATAAATCCAGAAAATCACATGGTCTGATTTTTAAAGAATTTATTTGTAAGTTATGGTGAAAATTAAGTATTTGGTCAATAACAAAAGTTAATCTCAATACCTCGTTTGACCTCTGCCATTGCCAACAAAGGGTTACATTTTCTGTTAGTCTTCACAAGGTTTTCACACACCGTTGCTGGCATTTTGGCCCATTCCTCCATGCAGATCTCCAGAGCAGTGATGTTTTGGGGCTGTCGCTGGGCAACACGGACTTTCAACTCCCTCCAAAGATTTTCTATGGGGTTGAGATCTGGAGACTGGCTAGGCCACTCCAGGACCTTGAAATTCTTCTTATGAAGCCACTCTGTACCCGGGGCGATGTGTCTGGGATCATTGTCATGCAGAAAGACCCAGACACGTTTCATCTTCAATGCCCTTGCTGATGGAGGGAGGTTTTCACTCAAAATCTCACAATACATGACCACATCCATTCTTTCCTTTACACAGATCAGCTGTCCTGTCCCCTTTGCAGAAAACCAGCCCCAAAGCATGATGTTTCCATCTCCATGCTTCACAGTAGGTATGGTGTTCTCTGGATGCAGCTCAGCATTCTTTCTCCACCAAACACGACAAGTACAGATTTTTTCAAAAAGTTCGGTTTCGTTTCATCTGACAATATGTCATTCTCCCAATCCTCTTCTGGATTATCCAAATAATCTCTAGCAAACTTCAGACGGGCCTGAACATTTACTGGCTTAAGCAGGGGGACATGTCTGGCACTGCAGGATTTGAGTCCCTTGTGGCATAGTGTGTTACTGATGGTGGCCTTTGTTACTTTGGTCCCAGCTCTCTGCAGGTCATTCTCTAGGTCCCCCTGTGTGGTTCTGGGATTTTTGCTCACCGTTCTTGTGATCATTTTGACCCGACGGGGTGAGATCTTGTGTGCAGCTCCAGATCGAGGGAGATCAGAGGTCTTATATGCCTTCCATTTTCTTATAATTGCTCCTTCAGTAGATTTCTTCACACCAAGCTGCTTACCTATTGCAGATTCAGACTTCCAAGCCTGGTGAAGGTCTACAATTTTGTTTCTGGTGTCCTTTGACAGCTCTCTGGTCTTGACCATGGTGGAGTTTGGAGTATGACTTTGAGGTTGTGGACAGGTGTCTTTTATACTAATAACTAGTTCAAACAGGTGACATTAATACAGGTAACGAGTGGAGGACAGAGGAGCCTCTTACAGAAGAAGTTACAGGTCTGTGAAAGCCATAAAGCTTACTTTTTTGTAGGTGACCAAATACTAATTTTCCACCATAATTTGCAAATAAATTCTTTAAAAATCAGACCATGTCATTTTTTTTTCATAGTTGAGGTATACCTATGATGAAAATTACAGGCCTCTCTCATTTTTTTTAAGTGGGAGAACTTGCATAATTGGTGGATGACTAAATACTTTGTTATCCCACTGTACATTACTAAAACAGTTGCATTAATTTAGTATTAAACTTTTTAAAGTGCTTTTCATACAACAATTGCAACTCAAAGTGCTTTACAGAATTAAAATGACCCACAAAGACCACATTCCCATCCCTCCCCCACATAATTCTAAGCATGATCACAGTTATACCCCTCTCCCCCAGACCCAATCTTCATGCATGCACACACTTAAGAGCAGCAATAAAAAGGACATTGGGCTGAGTACAGATGAGCCAGGTTATGAAACGCCATCAAAGGAGCCATCTCCTCCGGCAGCAGCACATCAACTGCAGCAGCCAAGGCACTGACCATAGGAGGCAAGACCGAGACCCCCACCTCCACCCAAGCGCCACCTGGGGAGCACCCAGGCAGCCACAGTCGACCACCGCTCCAGAGGCAGAGGGCTCCCACAGAGGAAACACTGGAAGGAAGGAAGATTAAAATAACAGGTTACAATATTTAAATAAACAGTAGATAATTTGAGATTAAATAGTAAAACACTGATAAAATTTATTAAATAAAACACGCAGAGCAATTAAACAGACTACAATAAATAGTAATCAGTTAAAAAAACTCGGCTAAAAGGGTGAGTCGTGAGCCTGCTCTTAAAAACATAAACATTCTCTGAAGCCCTGAAGTTCTCCGGCAGCCTGATCCAGAGGTAAGGGCCATAATACTGGAAAGACGCCTCGCCATGAGTGAATGAATTAGGACTTTTAGTATTAAATCATTCCTTAGAATATGAGCTCATGTCCTTATTTTACATTTCATCTCCATGCTTACTGTGTTGGTTTTCTGTGTTGAGACTTTTCTACCAAATTACCTATCCGTCATAAATGTATTGATTAATTAAATAACTCAAACTCCAAGCTATGTTATGACTCTTCAAAACCCCCTCAGGCAGTCCAGGTCGCGTGTTTTATTGGTCTGTGCAGCCAAATTAGAGATGAAACCACTGATGTATTCGATCCAGCTAGGTGTGAAACAGCCTTAAATGATGCCTCGTTTGTAAATGTGCCAAATGCTGCTGGGGAATGGGAAACCTCTTTCCACCGAGAACAACAGGCCAGAGGCAGAAACACGAACATTTGCTAAATGTCAAATGACTAAAACAGCAGCAGGACTTCGTGTTCGTTGTTCTAAAGGAAAAAAAAGTAACAAGGCGGTTAGTGTTTGGGTGTAAAAAAGGACAGTGAGTGTTTCTGAAAGAGACACTGGATGGGAAGAAAGGTAAAGCAGTAAGCTTGTTAAAAGCAGTGCCAGTTTCCCACTCCTTCCCTCTCTTTCTGAGGACAGATTAGTCAGTGCACCATAAAGGTCACAATAGTGGAACCCTTTTTTTGGCAATGTCAGCAATGGGATTGGGCTGGCCTGCCTTCAAAGGGAGGGATTACCGTTTAGCTGGAAGCTAAAAGGTACTCCAATGCTGAAAGCCCAGTTTTCTGCTGGTTGCAATATTGAGATGGGTCCGGTTTGGTGTGCACAACTGGAGAAAGGATTTGGAGCACATAGAGAGCACTCTCTTATTTCTCAGACTAATGAGTGCTCCTGTCCCCTCTTCTCACACATTCAGAAGTCTTCTCCACATCAGGACAAAGACATCAAGTCCTCAATGACATACAAGTAGGCGGGCCTTTTAAAGGCAAACAGGAGCAAGTGAAACAAGGATGGACACAGCAGGAAGTCAGCATATTTAGAGGTGTCGTCAGTGGCTGGAAGATAACCCAAAGCGACTCTTCTTGTTTCTTTTCATTGCCCTCCTGTCATGTGCACAACTTAACCTTGGTTGTCACACTTACCTCGGGCACAAGCTGACATAAGCTTTGAAGATAAGTGCACAGAATACTCCATGAGGAACAGGAGGAAAAAAAAGATAGATATGTGATTAGCAGGAACAAAACGGCATGAAGCCACAAGGGTTAGCTGAGGTAGAGGTTGCTAATTGTCAACTGCAAATTTGCACTAATTGTATTTATTTGGCTGTTACCCCGCTGTGACTCATTGACTACCAATGTTATGGTTGAGCACCTGCGACCAAGTTCATTCCCCGGTCAAAGCTTACTATCACTTCCCGGTCCACAGGGTCCTTCTGTCAATGCCTGTTTAGGGGATGCCTGAGTAAGCAGCTCTTCTTCCCTCACTGGATCCACCGAATAGGACCAAACAGGTTTATCTGAGTGCATGTTTTTAAGAAAAAAGATATAAAAGAACAGCTTTTTTTCCAGAAAAGACTTCAGAGCCTCAATTTCAAGGCAAAAATTAATCATCCAAAAGAAACACCACAATATTTCATCTTAATCAGAAAGGAGAGCATCTCTTTATAAATGTAAAAATCCGAAAAAGTTGTACTCTAATGTAGTCAGCACTTAAATATAATCCAGTGCAAGCAATTACCTTCAGAATCAACTAATTCGTAAATACAATCTTAACTACCAGCATTATGATGACCAAGGAACAGATCAGAGGCTAGGGATAAAGTTGCTGATAGGTTTAAAAATAGGGTTATAAGAAAAATATAAGTCAACTGTAAACCCACTTGGACTATCAGTAGATTAATAGGCAAGGTGGAAGATTTTGTTATTAAAACTACTACCAACCAAAATTTCTTCTTTATGAAAGATGGTGAAAGTAAGTCAGAAGTGCCAACCTTTGCTCTGGTGCGACTAAAGCTCGCTTCACATTGTGAATTTTTCAGCTGTCGCAGACAAATCCTTCTTTGTTATTGGAGTTGTGATGAAAAGTGGCGCACATGATTCACAGGTCTGTGGCCATCCAGTGCGACGGGCCTTCCGACAGCTAATTGAGCGCTCATACGACCAAATCCAGTTTCCGTCAGTCTTCAAGCTGTGTAAAAACGATCTATGACTCTGGTCTGCACTCGACCAATAGAAATAAAACTAGTGATTAGAGTACAATGGGACAGTCAAAGTATCAACATTCACAACAAGGGAGGCTACCCGCATGTGGAGCAATAAAGAAACCAAATTTATTGAGCTTTGACAGCAAAGACAGTTTATATGACATTTTACTGTTGCCATCTTGGGTATGTGTGGGCTTTTAATGATGTATACTTTTCGGCGACATATGCTTGTGATGTTGGGGTGTCCTGCTAGAGCAAGACGTCATGCAGTTTGACTCACTAAAATCTTGGGCCATACTCGCCGCCTCCTTTCTAGAGCTCGAGCAGTGTGAAATGAAGCAATCATTTGCGACGGCTGAAAAACAGTGTGAGCCGGGCTTTAAATATTACTTTTTGGCCTATCAAAATCAGGCCCATATGAAAGAGTGGCAGCATCATAATATGCCGGTGCCTCACTTGATTAATCACAGGGAAGCTGTTTGGACCTGATGGGAAGATGGATGGAGTGATTGGCAATTCAGGAAGAAAATACAGTCTAAGGCTGCAAAGGCTCGAGACTGGGTCGTCTACATTTTGGCAAGGCAACGATCCTAAAACTACAGACAGATCTAGAGTGGAATGGTTTAGATCAGGGATCACCAACTTCAGTCCTCGAGAGCTGCAGCTTTTAGATGCATCCTTGCCCCAACACATCAGAATCAAATGAATGGCTTGTTACCAGGACTTTGGCAAAATTGAAGGCTTGGTGAAGCGGTAATTCAAGCATTTGATTCAGATGTGTTGGGGCAGGGATGCATCTAAAAGTTGGAGGGCAGTAGCTCTCAAGGACTGGAGTTGGAGACCCCTGGATTCTATCCAAGGTGTCCAAACTTTCTGAAAAAAATGGCAATAATCACAGGCTGCATGGTAAGCAGCAAGAAGGTTTCCAATACTAGCCAGGGTTTTTCTGCATGGGGTTTGAATGTTCTCCATGTGCATGTGGGGCTCTCTTCCGGTACTCTGGTCTTCTCCCACTATCTAAAAGCATGCATGTTAGATTTATTGATCTCTAAATTTCACCTTTACATCTGAGTGTGTGTGTGTGTGTGTGTGTGTGTATGTATGCTTGGGTGTTGGTCTTTTGTGTCTCTGTGTTGCCTTGTGATGGAGTGGTGACTGGTCCATGAGTACCAGCTCTCTCTCTTGCAAGGACTGCTGTAGATTGACACGAGCCCTACCATGAGTGGATGTTGAAGGTACGCATGGGTCACACATAGTATTTTAATTAGAAAGACCATTTTATTGTCAGTTTTTATTTGCACAGCCCTAAAACAATATTTTATTGAAACTAACGTTTACAAGTAGTCTGGTTTTTGTAGAGTGTAATTCATAAGCTGTTTTTGATCCAAAACTTAAGGGTGAAAGGTTTTCTGATTTGTCTAAAAAAACAAAAACAAAAAAAAAACAACTTTGTCTACTATCAGCAGCAAGAACTGGATATGGGTCCCTTGTCTTTCAAAAATGCTTAATTAACAGCCGTGCCCAAGTCTTCCAAGATTTTGGTTACAAGACGCATGCTTTCTCTCTTGTACCCAACGTTTTCCATTTTGAGATTAATTCTGTCAGGTAAAATGTTTCCCTTAAAATAACTATTTCCATCAATAAATTCCCAAACAAAATCCAGGACCGTATATGACCCCTTGACTGCACTTTGGACACCCCAAGTTTATGTGACACACCACACACACATACATACGTGTGTGTGTGTGTGTGTGCGCGCGCGCTAGAAGGGCTCAGTCAAGAGCTTGAGCTATTTTGCAAGGATAAATAGGCAGAAATGTCTTTGTGGACATACACGGTTCATAGAGACATGCTCCAAAAGACTTGCAGCTCCAAATGTGGGTCTTCAAAATACTGACAGATGCATGGCACATTTTTCTTGTGTTTATGTAAATACTATAGCTTTTCTTTCTCTCCAGTTACGGACAGTTGCTGTCTTTGCTCTATCACATAAAATGCTAAAAGCATACATGTTTTTTGCAAGGCGCAGTACATGTAGGCAGAGAATATTTTTAGCATCCCTCATGGGGAAACATAAACTGTAATCAGCAATAATACTCAAATTAGCACATTTCAGTTAATTCTTGTGTGATGGCCAGAATATATTAACCTAGATATTATGTGAAGAGCATTCTGCCTTGATTTCCCTCATCCTGATTTGTAATTTGTTTGTTCTTTGGTAGGAAAGCTTGTCAGCAGATATGGCTACTGAGCAGGCGACTCAAGCATTGCTTTGGAAAAAAAAAGAAAAAAACCCCAACTAAAAGTACTACTTCCTGCTAGTTAGGCAGTTTGTCATTTTAGAGATACGTACATTTCCTACAGTCCCTCTAGAGATAGAATCCCTTCAGTGAGTTCTGGGTCTACTTGGAGACCTCCCCCCAGTGAAATGGCGACTAAAGACATCCTTAAGAATGTTGATTTGATTTCCTTACTAGATCTGAATAATTCTGACTTTTGCTATTTTGTACTCCTATTTAGTAGTCATGCGTTGAAGTTTGAACCCAACCTACTTACATTTCATACCCGTATGCAAACCCTTTTATAATGTTATGCCATTGGGTATCATTTTATTTGTTGGCAATAAGCATTTTGATCAGTTTTGAAGATAAATATAAAAAACAAGCAGACGTATCTCATATAACTTAAAATAACATTTCGTAGAAGAATAGATACCGTAATTTTCGAATTATAAGCCTTTACTTTTTTTCCACAGGCTTTGGACCCTGCATCCTATACAACGATGCAGCTAATTTATTGATTTTTTTTTCCTGGCCTGGGGGGCACTATAGCAGGAAACATAAAAATGAGACGTGGGGAAAGATTATGTACCGAAGACGCTATCTGTAGTTTTTGTGCACACTCATCATGGAAAACACAAGAAGAAATGCAGCTTTTAAGTTAAAGGCAATAGAGCTGGCAGTCAAAGAAGGAAATAGAGCTACTGCACGTGAGCTTGACATCAATAAATCGATGGTGAGACGTTGGAGGAAGCAGCAGGAAGAACTGAGTCAGTGTAAAAAGACGACAAAAGCTTTCAGAGGACAGAAAGACACTGAAGAAGACAACTTCGGTGGCTTTGGTGAGGGAGAGGAAGATAGCAATAATTGTTTTTTCTGGTAGGCCAAAGTGTTTTATTTTCTAACCAGGCATGTCACTGTCATGTTGTGTTGATGTTGTGTTAGTACCGCACTGCCGATTTTCATGCAGAGTTTGAAAAAAAAAGACAAAAACAAAAAAACAACAGCACGTCTTAAATTAAAACTAGAAAAGCACTCAGAGATCGCAAACCTCCGCCAGGGCCACTTATTCCCCCACAACCCCATGTTGTGATCCATATTTCTAACTTCATAATTTTCCAATAAAATGTCTCTTAATCAGACGCAAGGCTGTGTTTGTGCTGCGGCAGCACTCATCCATCGGAGAGCAGAGATCTGGGGCTGCTGCGTGAGGGGAGCAACTTGTGAGCTCTCTGACATGGGAGAGGAGTGCAGCTTAGCACCGCTGGTCGGTGGCTGGATACACGCTTCATGTCAGATCAACCCCAAAATGTAATCAGTTGTTCCTGGTCCCATTGCAGGCATTTCCTGAAAATGTAATCGAAATCCAACTATAACTTCTTGAGTTATGTTGCTAACAAACAGGCGAAAACATTACCTTCTGGCAGAGGTAACAAAAAAAAAAAAAAAAAACATCTTCCATGTAGCGTCTTTCTGTGTAAATATCTCATGTTACAACATGAAAACACACAGCTGTATTCAGGTGCAGTCTATATATGTACAAAATGTGTTTTCTTTTCAAATGTAGCTGGCGAGGCTTATATTCAGGCTTGCTCAGGTCTGAAAATTACAGTAACAATGTAAAAGGAGTTAGAGGGTGGGTGAGAACAGGTTTTTATATATATATATATATATATATATATATATAAAAAATAAAAATAAGCATATTAAAAGTGATTTATAACCTTTACAATAAACAATGGAAAAATCTGTATATGCATAACAGCAATCAATCTGTGTTTAAAATTTTCTGAACAGCCTTTTGCCCGGTTCCACTCTTATTTTTATAATTTATCTTTGGTGATAAGCCCCAAGGGTCATGTTTTGTGGAATGAAGACCCAAATGCAGCAGAGTAAAAAGGACAATGATTTAGTTAAACAAAAGAACATGGAACTTACAGAACTCAGGAGGACCAGAAAATGTAGCGATGGGGAACACAGGAACCAAGAAGGGATGTTTGACGACAAACCAGCAAGTTGTGACTGACAGGGAAGAGCTTAAATATACTGAGGAGGTGTGCAAGTGACAGGGAGAAGGCTGAGGACTAATTAGGGAGAAGCAGTTACAGGTGAGAGGGAGAGGGAGAGAGCAGGTGGAAACAATCAGTAGCTGGGAAGGAATGCAGAATGGCAGGGAAAACAGAGGAAGGCAAAGAACAAAACAAATGGCAGATAAACCTAAGAAGACCAGGGGCCTGTACCATGAAGGTGGCTCAACAAACTCGGGGTTACAGGATTGGTTTTGAATCGACAAAACCAAACCGATGCAATCAGGCTTAATTGGTACCATGACGCAGGTTATCAACTTTCTCTGTCAACTCAGGCTTTGATCCTTAAGCCATGATTAATCCACAGGCGTGTGCACATAAAAGAGTGACGACGACACTGAACAACCAATCGCGTTCGATATGGATAGAGCGAGAGCTATCTAGTTTTCAACGGAGGAGCAAGAGATTATTCTCCAGAAATATGAAGAATTTAGAAATATTTTTCAAGCACGCAGTAACACTATCTGCTGCCAAAGCAAGAGAACAATCGTGGAGGAAGATTGCTGATTGTGTTAATGCGTGGGTTAAACAATTAATGTACATTTAAGTAGGCTAAGCATATTAAAATATATTAAATGCTAAAATGAAAATGTATTCGTGTTGATATATATATATATATATATATATATATATATATATATATATATATTATGTGTGTAGATGTATGTAAAATGTGAAAGTATAGGCTATTACATCCTAAGAAAGATTGATATTCATTAATTTTTAGATGCAACCCCAACTCCAAACGGTCTTGGCAGCAGATCAAGACAAAATATAAAAATATAATTCAAAGTGGTGAGTATTTACCATATGTTTTGTTATTTTCTTAGAACATTTAATCACAAACACTTGTTTGCAGCAAACAGAAAAAAATAAATGTGAAATAAGGAAAACTGGGGGAGGGCCACCTCCTCAAGATTACACTGTGGCAGAGGAGTTGGCTCTGAGCAACAAGGGGCGGCCGATTATGGATGGGATTGCATGTGCTGTACAGTCAGGGCATGGCTTCGATGAGTCACATTTGTTATGTGCGGCTCAAGAAGCTCACAGAGATAAGACATTCCTTCCGCGGAAAATCTGTATCTTTCATACAAGTACGCATCAGGAAAGTCAAATGGATTTTGTCTGTCCCTAAAAACTCGTTCTCTACGAAGTGCTCGTCTAACAATTTGCGCGGAGATGTACACAGGATTAGGGAGAAAAGGTGAAGCCATTGCAACAGAGAACAGACGCTGGGAATTAGTTACGTCACATATATATGTTTCTTTGCTCACAGCTGATTGGTCAAACTTCAGTCTGAGATCTTGAATCCAGAACATAACCTGCCCCGGAGCAGGTTAGCCGTGCAGCGTAAGATACCATGGCAACGAACACCGATCAAAGCCGAGCCACTTTCATGGTACCCAAAACCCAGGGTTGGTGGAAACTAAGCTGAAACATAGCTGGCTAGCCACCTAATCCGGCTTCATGGTACAGGCCCCAGGAAAGGAAAGACCAACACAAAATACAAAGAGGTAACTAGGAAATAAGATTGAGAAACTTGAGGAGGCAGACATAACAGAAACACAATAAACTTTAACTCAAAGACTACACAAACAACTAACATCATGACACCAAGTCTTTGAAGTCTTGAAGGTCTTCTTTCCAACAACCTAATCTTTTGCTCCCTGGAGTGGGGATGCTTGCTGGGTCACTTCAAAACATTAATATTACTTCCAGTCAGAAAAAAAACAAAAAACATGTTGCGCACATTACAAGATGACTTTAAACCTAGATCTGCCAGCGCAGGGGTAATTTTGGACCAAGTGTTTGCTCAGGTGCTTACCCAGGGCACCTGAGCTAGCACCTGGGTAAGCACCTGAGCAAGGTAATTTTGGATTGGTATACCAATATACAAGTCAGCTGTCAAATGGGCTGTGACTACCTTGGCGGCATTACGCGAGGGGTTTACCTACAACCCCTAGTGTTGACTCGATCCTTTCAGAAAACAAACAGGCATGGTAAGAAGGTTTTGTGAAGAAGGTCATTCATAACATTTCCTACAATAAACTCGAATACAGACAATTGGCTGAAGTAATCACTTCTCGAATACAAAACCTCCTCAAGGTGGGTATAAATTGACAAATTGTTATTCTACAGCAGAAAGTTCCTTTAGTATTAAAGTACCAAAGTTGCAAAAATACAAAATGGAAATGGGGCAAAATGACCAACACAGCTCTAGCTACCCTTCTTTACTTCCAGGTTATTTCCTTTGCAAATGATAAACACAAAATGAAACACTTAACACATTCATGTCAACTGGAAAACAGCTATAAAGACCACATTTCTTTGTTTATGAGTAGATATTCTACATAATGTAAGGTGGACATTTTCTTTAAAACATTCTATAGCTGTTGCCTAATCTTTTGTTCTCTCCTTTATATATGTTGACATGTCTAAAAAGAACAAATTAAATGTACCAAATGAAATAAAATAAAAAAATCTTGGGGAGTGCGAAAAAAAAGAGAAAAAAAAGAGATCTAAAAGATTTGCTGAAATAGGTGGGTAAATATTTGAAAGGTAAAGTTCAACCAGGGTACTTAACAAATACAGGAGGCTCAGAAATCCAAGGTAGGATTCTGTCGACCGACCAAGTCAAAGCGTTCTGAATTGATGTGGAAAGGAGCTGAAATTGGCAGTACATGCAGTGAATCCTCCTAAACTTTTTATTACTGAAATTTGCAGCGGGGACTGTGAGGTCTAATATATTTCCATTTAATATTTCCACAGCACCGAGCTTATTAATTTGGCACAGGGAAGCACAAACAGTAACAGTAAAAAAAACAAAAAAAAAAACAAGAACCAACGCTAAGAAACCGTGCCACTGGCAAAATGAATGTCACTGTCAAAGCGGTTGGTAAATGCTGTCAAACAGCAAGGTCACTTCTGAGGGGAAAACGTGTTTCTGATGCTCGGATACAGTCATCTTCCACACAGAAACCTGTTAGAAAACTATTGTTTCGTAGAATATTGAAACACGTTTTTGCCTACATATGAAAAACAAATTTTTTTTGTGTGTTTTTTATTGGTTTTATAATTACAAAAAAGATTAATAGAGAAAATTAAGAAAGAGATGTCAGCTCTGACCCAACAATAATGAGTGCACCAGCACAACAACAACAGTGGAGCACTTTATTTAGTCCTGCTTTATTACTTGATACTGAGAGTGTGTCTTGAGGAGTCCCTGTGTCAAGATCTTCATTAATTCAGTCTGCTTAGCCAGCTCGTTAATTAGTTTGATGTTGATGCGGGGGTCTATGCAGTGAGCTTCTCACTCCATGGAGACGCCGAGCTCAGCACGGCAGGGAGTGGGGAGTGATGATTAAGACAGGGTTGGCTTTAATGAACTAGTTATATGACACTCATTTGTGAGGGTGAGAAATTATGGGTTTTGCAGTATGAAAAATGACAAGATATTGCTCTTTGTTTTGTTATCAGCAGGCTGCAGCAGCAGCAAAGCTTCACATTGGAGTGAGTAGAGCACTGAAACTAAAAGGACCCCCATAATGCCTGCATGTGTTTGCGATACTAACTTCAGCTATTTCGGCATCTTTTTTCTCTCTCACTATCTGCTATGGCTCTGGCTGGATCTGATTTACCAAACAAATCGCTTTAATGATATGTCGGTGCAGCCACACCCCTCATGCTTTGTTTTCCGGCAGGTCTCAGTTCTTCGCTTTTCCAAATGCTGGAGTTCAAGAATAGCTTCGCACACATCTGCTTCATCTGCTTCTTTTTTTGGCACAATAGTCTACGATGCGTGATGAGTTTTCTGTTTTTTTTGTTTACTATGCCCATATGGAAAAGTCACACGGGTTAAACATGGTCTTCACACGGGATCACGTCTATGGCTTCACGTGGGTTTCACATATTTTTCACATGTAATCACATAGACTTCACCTGTAATTCCGCATGGTTTCATATGGGTTTCACACATTTTCTACCCATATGTAGGTTTTATATTGAAAAGAACACGTTTCACATGGATTTCACAGGTGAATGCGTTGGAGGAGGCAGCGGGAAGAACTGAGTCAGCTGTTTTTAAAAGACGACAGAAGCTTTCAGAGGACATAAAGACACTTCAGTGGCTTTAGTGAGGAAGAAGAAGATAGCGACCAATGACTTTTCTGGTAGGTTAAAGTATGTTTTATTTTCTAAAAAGGCGTGTTACTGTCGTGTTGTGTTGGTGCCCTACTGATGATTTTTCAGGAAGAGAGCAAAAAAAAAAAAAAAAATCATGTCTTAAATTAAAACTATTAAAGCACTCAGACAGCGCAAACCTCCACCAGGGCCACTTATTCCCCCACATCCCAATGTTGTTATCCATATTTCTAACTTCATACTTTTCCAATAAAATGTCTCTTAATGGGACACAAGGCTGTGTCTGTGCTGCCGCTGCGCTCTTCCAGCAGGGAGCAGAGATCCGGGGCTGCTGCGTGACGGGAGCCACTTGTGAGCTCTCTGATACGGGGAGAGGAGTGCAGGTTAGCACCGCTGGTCGGCAGTGTTCCAAGGTCTCCTTCTCACAACCCGGAAAAGAAACAACACGCACGTACTGTATGCGTTTCCGTTGGCGATCGCATAGAGGCCTGATGATCTCTAAGTTTTGCTTACAGAGACCAAATAACTTAAGAAGCTGCATCAGCAGTAACAGCATACCTGGATTCCCCATTGTTGTTTTTTTGCAGAAAGGTGGACAGAGTCCAATATGGCCGTTGGCGGCTGGCAGTGGCGTGATCGTTTTCAAAAGTCTCCGGCTTGCGTTTACATGACAACGAATCACCCGGCGTTTTCAGAACTCTCCACTCTGGAAGACGTTTTTGAAAAGCTGCGTCTTTGCCCAACCCCCCCTGTTTTCCCGTTGTCGTGTAAACGAGAGGCCGAATCGCAGAGAAAAACGTCAGCTTTGCTGAAAAACGTTGTCGTGTAAACAGCCCCTAGGATTGTTGTGTGATTAGCACTCCTACTGGCGGGAGGTCCGTTTTTTGGTCCAGTAACCATGGCTGTATTCCAACAATTAAACCTTTAGTGTTGTTTAAAGTTGAACATACATCTGATCATGATATCAAGCACATTTTTGCAAATGAGTTTTGTACCAATTTGTAAGAACCTGAAGGCAAAGTATCCTGACTGCAACCCGATGAGTATGATGAGACTAGGTTTAGTTTACAGAGTTGCACTTAAATCTCATTTGATGTATTTCTGGATGTAAAGTAGTACATGTGTAAATTGTTTCATAGCCAGTTTGTTTGTGACTGGAATACAAAACTGTAACAGAAGGAACTTAGACACATTTTTGATAATTTATTCATACATTAGAGAAATTATCTGCCACACCTTTAAGCCTCCACCACTGGAAGAGATGATGCATCATCTAATCCGGCCGTTTTGTGACATTCTGCTGTCATTTTGCAAGCTAGGATTTAAACTAATAACTTTTTTTTACCTTTTTTATGAGTTTTAAGAACCAGATTATGTTTTCCAGAAAAGTAATTACTTTTCCTCTGAAGTCATATTTAATAGTTTATTATATTACTGTGTGTAAAAGGATGAGGGGGGCAATGCTTGTAAATTAGACACCCAAAATGCTCAATTTCTGGTATTTTCTACTTTAGTTGTTGATAATTTGTCTTATACATTTTAACGTGGTTCTAGGTAATCATGTCTGTCCAAAAAACCTGTGCCAGCTTCATAAACTAAAAGCCTTGCTCTAAATATAAAATTAATTGAAGAGTGTTTTGCGCCCTGTGACACTATAGGTGCAGCTGGAACAGAGTCACAGAGCCCTGAACCGAGATCTGGGATTGGAACAGCCAGTAATGTGCAGAAACTGAAGGTGGGGTAAATCTTGAAGATGTCACTAATGTTTGACTTTGGCGAGAAACTTAAATAATTAATTGTGTAGGCCCATGTCTACACGGTCACGTTCATTGAGATCTTTTGAAAAGAAAAGGTCCTCAAAGTTAACACACATGTTAGTGTCTAAGGCACCAGTATTTGATTTATTTGTTTGCACTAAAACTGGATTGTTGAATACCTGCTTTGGAGCTAGCTACTTTTCTGCTGTCGTATTGGTATGTAGGAGCTTGATTTTTAATTTTTTTTAAAGAAGAGTCCTGTTTTCTGAGTGTTTTCCTTATTTCTCCTTTTAGCTTAGATGTGGCGTTCATAAAGAAGCAGATGACTAGGGGAGGGGGTTTTGTTTCTGCTGTGGCGCACAGGTGGGATGCTGCAGGCCACAGGTTATAGTCTCCCCAGATATTGCTGGTTGCTCTCCACAATGACTCGCTCGAGAACAGAAATGCCAACAGGCATCACTGACTCATCCATTCTCCCTCTGTCTTGATTTTCTCCATTTCACTTGTCCAGGGGAGTGGGTGGGGGGGGGGCTCTTCTCCTCTTTGGTTTGCAGCTCCCTTAGGGCACTGGCTCCATTTTTACACACAGCTATAAAGTGTCAGGGACCCACACAGCGAGCCACACCTTTTTCTACACATACGACCCCACAGACATGTTTCAAATAGTCACTTCTGTTTGTGGATGCAGTGCTGTGGGAGAAAAAGGATTTGGCCCCTTACAGATTTGTCCTGTCGTTGCTTTTCAGTCAAACTTTAATGTTACTGACTGTAAAAAAAAATCGTATCTCAGACAGAGATAACCTGAATACGTGCACAAAGTAGTTTTCAGATAATGATTGTAATCTGAAAAATGGGCCCCTTGACAGCCATCAAGTGTTTAAAATAATTGGCAATGTGTCTGTGGCCTCTTCTTGTCTGCTAAATTGTTTTAATTTAACCCCATTGGAAGGTTTTAAGTATGTTTTATGGGTCATGCCATGGCATCTAAATCAGATTTATCAGGCCTTTGTGTTGGCCCCTCCAAAATATAACTTTTTCCCTGTTAAAGCCATTCCAGAGGTGTACTTAATGATGTACGTGGGTTGATTGTCCTGCAGCACAACCCAGGTGTGCTTGAGTCTAAAGACATAAACTGATGGCCAGACATTCGCCCTCAAGATGTCAACCTATATATCTGTTCCTGCTCCAACACACCTGAATCAAATGGTTAAACTGCCTTCTCAGCAGGCAGTTAGGTTTTATGGGGTTCTGTTGATGACCTAATTATTTGATTCAGGTGTGTTGAAACAGACATGTCTAAAAGTTGCAGACCAGCTGGAGTTTGACACCTGTGCCCTAGACTATTATACTGCCACCACAAAGTGTTTAGCCTTTTTTATGCTGCTTTACCTTTACACGAGATGTAATAGGAAACAAACCTTCCAAAAAGTTTCTCATTAGTCCAAAGACCTCTTGAATGAGTCACGAATGCACAAGTTGTAACTTCTGTTCCATGTTTTTTCTTTTTGTTAATAATGGCTCTCACTATTGTTCTCTTGAGCCCCAAAGGTTTGAAAAAGGTTTTTAAAACTTTTATAGGCTGATAGATGTTAGTTGTTTTGTTATTTGAACTTCTTTAGGGCATGATGAGTTCCTTTTTGAGATTCTTTTGTCAACTTAGTGCTGTCAGACAGGTTACATTTTAAGGATTTCTTGATTCCATGGGTCCAACAGTAATCCAGGACTTGGTGTGGCAAGTGAATTAATCTCAGCTTCCTAAAAAACATGTCTAATCACGGTTAATTCATGAATTAACAGGAGGAAAATTACTTTTTACCATAGAGCCATGTTGGTTTGGATATACCCCCCCCCCCAAGAATATAAATGAAATCATTGAAATAAATCTGTAAGAATACAATTTTCAAGGGGACAAATACTTTTACACAGCAGAGCATACACAAACCTATCAGAGCATGCCTGCCACTCAGATTCTTTTACCCTTTGTGGACTAAAAGGAGGCAAGTAAATATTGAAGCGCATTCTGTTTCTTCTCAGTCTCTGTCCATCTGGATCCTCTGTAGCCTCCGGAGGACGATCAAGATGGAAGGAAGCTCCTATGTCCTCCATTGCCTCCAGACCTCCTTGCCGCCTCGGTCCTTGCACCTCGTAAGGTTTTTGACATCCACTCGTCCTTTTCGTCTTGACATTCACTCTCAAATCTCCAAGAGACTTAGGTTTTATGGATGCATTCTGAGTCGCAGCGGATTAATTATAAATAAACAGAGACGAAGCGGAGTACCAACCATCTCCTGCTGCCGCTTCACACAAAGAGACTTACCCCCGAGGAGTGGAGTCATTATGGTGCGGTCATTTAACAAATGCTTTTATCTAAAGTGAGCAGTAATGCACACTGTATTTTTAGCCTAGACCTTAAGGGGCTCTTTACAGATTGTTGGGATTTAAGAAGCAACATGGAGTTCACTCTGCAGCAAGCTGAATCATTGCCTGCTTGGTGTATTGTCTGTGCATCAGCCTCAGTCCATATGTAGGGCACATAAACATAGCCGGTGGGATGGATGTTCTATTCCATGTTGCAATCTGTTGGAAAATAAATATCTGAGCATGTCTAAGACCTCCGACGACTCTTGTGTGCTTGTAGAGGCTGTTCCCTGAGAGGGAATAAGAGCACCGCTCCTCTTGTCACAGCTCTCTCAGTACCTCTTTTTTTTCAGATGCATGTTTCTCTCTGGAGCTTCCTCAGACTCCGATATAAACCTGAATCAGTTTTTGTTGTCAGAGTCCTCCCTCGCTCAATCACTTTTTAATAACCCCTCTTTCTTTAATGAGTTCTGTTCTGTACACAGGGGGCAGCGGCTAGGGACCAATTTGTGATTTCACATCAGATCAGATCAGTGAAAAAACTTGGAAAATTAAAGGAGGGGCCACACATAGACAACTTCTTCCTCTTTTAGCTGCGCAGTCTAGAGAGAACCTGGCATCTCTGGGGAATAGCTGCGCCTCCTGAGCCACCATTTTGGAAGCATCCTGTGGAACAGCGAATCACCAGAGAGTGCTCCTTGGAGAGTGTAAGGGAGATAATGCTGATATGCATGTACCTGCATGAGGTTAGTTAACTTTGATAGTAGGTTTTGGCAATCAATCATTTTGAATAATTGCTTAGGGCAATTACTAATAGGATAAGTAATTTTATGTCAGAATTACCAAGTTTGGGGCACCATCCTGGGATCTAGGAAAATAATAATAGACAAAGAGTTCAGTCTCAGTTAATGTTTATGATTACCTGCCTGATAAGGCTGAGATAATTAAACAATAGATTAAGGAATAAATTCTTGGCAAGTTACTACACATGTATTGGAATAATAAATGACTTTCCAAAATACAAGAGTTTATTACAAAATAATTAAACTTTCAATCACAATGCTTTAATCAACAAACTCACTTAGCTAGTAACACACAACTAAACCACTAAGTAAAGAAGTATGAATAATAAAACCAACTACCAAAAGTAAAACAGTAAAATGGAAAAATATGCAAAGAAGTAGAAACAATAACCAATAAATTGATCCTGATGTCAAAGTTCAGTATGAATATGTTTGCTTAAAGACCCAGGCTTGTATAGAAATGTTTTTAGAGTGAAGCTAAGTTAGCTTTAAACTAATTGTAATTAGTTTAAGACTTAACCAGCACCTTATGGTTGGTGTTCAAACAACCAATTCACATTGCAAAGCAGATGTGAAAACAAAAACGTTATTTGGAGGGAGTAATACTTCATTCAATCATTTGCTGGATTAGAAATCAATAACCTTTGGAGAATTGATTCTATATTATGGATTGGTCACCACCATGATTAATCTGATTTAGTATTTTGACATACCAAGAAGGCTGTTTCAAAAGCGACTTATACGATTAGTTTTCAGTGTTTAAAATATCTATTTTAAAGCCTACCTGGATTTTGAATACTAATAGCAGTCTTTATTGTTTATGAACACTGGCGGTCTGTGAGAAGCAGGGCACACTAATTAGCACAAGCGTGCGGAGCTAAGGTATGTAGCTAAGGCCAATCTGTTTAGCTTAGCGGACAGAGTATCTCATGTTCCATGATTTAAAACAACTCTGTCAGTCAGAAACCTTTGAAAACCCTGTTTATACCCAAACAATTGAAGAATTAAATCTTACAAATATAGCAGAAACACAGTAAAATAGACAATCGAAACAAACCTTAATTTGTTTATCCTAGGCTCATTTATCTCTGCGCAGACTCAACCTTACTTGAACAATTCTTAGATCTCTATTTAAGGGTCCGTAGTCTGAAAAGACCAGCGATAAAGCAGAGAAACCAGCGGTTATAGCCAGTCAGTTAGCAGTGGCTGCATGTGGTCAGGGGTAATAGTGAGGCTTTGGGGTATGGCTAGCTAGCCACCATTAGCCAGAACTCAGGTCCTCCAGTTTGTCCAGCTCGGTTTGGCTCGGCTCAGCAATCTTCTCCCCCGAACCGATCCCTTTCATGGGCAGCCTTCGGCTCAGCTGCATTGGGTGAGCAGCTCAGGTTAGCAGCTCTCGGCTCCTGTAGCATGCAGCAGCGTATCATCAAGGCTCTCTCTCCCTCTCTGGTGGAGCATGTAATTCAAAGATTCTTTCCGCAGGGCTTAAACAAGTCAAGTTCAGGACTTATACTATCAGCCGGATACAGTTAATTTGATCAACGATCAGCAGGCCGTTGTGTTTGTTGGATCCAACGAGTTTGGATCTGGTCCCCTCCCCTTGCCAGCGAGGATGTAAGCCCAAAGCACCAATTTCTCTCCCCATGCGAGCCCAGTACACTCACGGGCAGAAGAGGACGAGAGTTGACGGAGTGATGGTGGGTGATTGTGTCCCACGAAGCCCTCCTTTTCCAGTAATCACAGCTGTATTCCAACAACTTTATACGTCTGGCCAGGCCTAATGAAGCTCTTTCTCTCTGGGTTGCATTCTGTAGCTGCTGGAACTATAGATGGATTTGGTAATAGGGTGACAGTTGTAACAGCCTTCGTCTTTCACTCTAGAACCTCATTTATGTCCTTAAAGCAGAAGCGCTGACATGACCAGCTTCACCACATTTTGTCAGAGCTCTGACCTCTGCAGGGTTCCTACACAGTCTGGAAAAGCATAGAATCTGAAGCATTTTCCAGGTCTGGATAAGTATTGAAAAAAGAAATGTGAGTTTGGAAAACTATTTGTATTTCCATAAAACTAAGAGGACATTTATTTTTTATCTAACCATTAACCCCTTACTGCTGAAATCTTCTTACAATTACATAACAAAACAATCTCTTTGTGCTTTTGTTGTACAAAAGGATTTTGCAGGTATTAATAAGGTGGAATGAACTGTCTTTTAAAGGGGGTAAGGGGTGGGTTAATACTTGTAGTGAGGTGTTTTAAAGGCCAAAACAGCAGCCAGTTGCATTGTGCGAGAGAGTACTCTGACAAGGAACCAGTAGGTATAAGATGTCAACAGTGACCCCAAAGGCCATAGGTTGTGGGAGCTTGGCAGATATTTTGATAAACACACAACAGAAGCTTTAGCAGCCCACACAGAGCAAAGTGTCTTTGTCACTGAGCATTTCTTAGCCGAATGATCACAAAGCCTCCTACGCCAGCAAACTATGTGAATAATAATAATAAAACGATCTGAAAGGGGTCATAGACAGAAAATATATATGCATTGTATGATTGTTGCTCCTTCTTTGGGATACAGAGGGTGCCTTAGTGAGTACAGTGAGTTGAATACCTTATGTTACCACGCCATGAGTCATCATTGAACTCACAGTGGAGACAAGTAGTTTTATGTTCTGGTCTCACATAAACACACATTATTTCTTTTTTCCCACTCAACAGTGTTAATCATGCAAATTAAAGTAATTAAGACTACAATGAAGGAAACACAACAAACGTGGTAGGAGGTGTTCTTGTCAGCTGAGATCAAACTTGCACATTACCCTGAACACATCATCCCCACAATGAAATAAGGTGGTGGCAGTATCATGATGTGGGGATGCTGGTCAGAAAAAAAAAACTGTTAGAGGCATATAAGCCTTGAGTAAGGGGTGGAGTGAGGATTTTTCTTCTAGGCGAACAACAACCCTAAACGTAATCAAAGTTCTAGTGGAATAGTTTGGATCAAAGGGAATTCATGTGACACAGTGGCCCAGTCAAAGTCTTAAAATAAATTATAATCCATAAGAACACTTGGAAATTGATGTTCACAAATACTCTCCGTCAGGTCTGAATGAGGTTCAACTATTCACCAAAGGAATAGGCAAAAATGTTATTCTCAAGATGTGCAAAGCTGGCAGAACCATAACCCCAGCTGTAATAGTAGGTAAAGGTGGCCAAGAAAGTATTTACTGAAGTGTGAATATAGTTTTTTATTCAGAAAATGGGGAGAAAATAAGCTTAGACATTTGAGAGCAACCTCATACTTAAAGTCAGCTACTGATCTGACAAATGACAAGCTGATGCCCATAACTGGTTCCTAGAAATAAGACTCCGACTGTCTTTGCATCATTCATTTTCCTCATCACACATGCTAGTCAAAGCAAACACCTGACACACTGCTTGACCTCAAGCCTCTAAAGTTCGCCCTTACTATTTTCTTACCTGCGATAGAACCTCTGGATAGATCAAGTGATCGTTGCAAAAGAAGAGTTCTTTTACCAGCTATATGTGAGCAGCATTCAACCACACATCAACCCCAGCCTCCACAGATTCTACAGTACATTGAAGAAGGCTTTGTTTTTGAAAGGGGATGTTAGAGTAAAGGTTAGCAGGAGACTAAGCACATTTAATGTAACCACACAAACGCAACGAATTTGGCACCCAGAGGGAATAGTATATTTGGACTTTTTATTAAACACATACAGATCGGCGAGGGCAAAACAGCAGTTCAAAATTTAATCAGCGAGCGTGACCAGAAAGGTGCAAGAGCATAAGCTGTGGCATTAGAACTAGATTGATACTGGTATAGTATATACAGTTGAGTATCTGAAACAGTGAATGATGATTACCAGACTCGCAGATTTCCTCATAGACACATTAAGCAACATTACCTCTGCTGAGGGGTTTTGATACAGATCACAATTTGAGTTTGGGCACTTTTTACAGCCAGGTGCAACATGACACAATGTGTGTGGATACTGTCATGTACCCTTTGGTTAAAGCACAAAATTACGGGAGAGTCAGTCCATTCCCTCTTAAACTGATGTCCAACTGTTTGGTCTTTGACTCTTTGAGAGTATTCTACCAGAAACTGTCCCTAGCAAAAGGCTAAATTTCCCCTTTTCATTGCCAAACACGTTGGGGTGGAACATCGTATCCAGCTCAGAGGAAGAAGAATGAGTGAAGAATGAGACAACCTTTTTGCAAGAGTTTTTGGTTAAACCTAGAATTTCTATGTTTTATTTTGTTTTCACAGCCAAAATAAAAGTTTCATAAATTAAGAAACTGTATCTTGATCTGTTCACATATTGCAGCAACTGTGTTAGTCCAGTTCCGAGGTGGTCCTGGTACCAAAAAGAACTTACGATTCTCAATTTTTGTGTTTCTTGCGAACAGATTAAAAATTGTACACATCTCAAACTGTGCTCTACAGAAAACTGTTATTAGTGTAAAATTACCCTGTTCAGTTCGACCACCCCTGACTCTTGATGCTTTTTGAGGCCATTTCTTAATACATGTGACTCAGACTCGAGCAATTAATTTTATGACTTTAGACTTGATTTGAAAAAATGTTCAAAGATTTTGACTTGACTTGGACTTTTGCACCATTGACTTGGGACTTGCCTTGGACGTGTACCTATTTACTTGAAAATACTTGAAATTTTGCCCACTATCTAAAGTTTAAAACATCTATTAATTCAAAATTGGGGACTTCAAGTAATTTCACACATCCCATCTTAACAAACGGAGACAGTCTCTGTGTACGCATGTGTTGAAGAGCTGCAGATCAGCCAATCAAATGACCAGATAAAAAAAAAAAGGCCAGCCTAACCCTCTCTATCTTTATATGGCGCTGCAGCCAATGACAATTATTCTCCAAATAGTAATTTCTTTGTGGTACATAAACTACAAAGTACTTGACCAACGCAGTGCAATATGTAAAAACACGCAAGAAGAGAATGGCAGACGGAGATAGGACAATGTCCTTTTGAAGTTGCATTAATAAATGGTAGGTAGTACTTTTTTGTGTTACAATCCCATTTTTCGGCTAAATTTGTTTTATTAGCAAATGTTCGGGCTACATTGATGATACTGTTTGGCCTTAACATGTATGCTATTTTTGTGATGCCATTTTAAATCTGGTTTTCCAAGTACATCCAGGAATAACGGGCAGCTTATTATTTGTTAATGCCCGTTTTGTTAACAGTGATACTGAAAATCGCTTATTAGAACTGTATGCAGAGTTTTGAGGAAAGTGTTCCACCTTAGCGTTGTTACATTCCGCTGTTGGGACGTCACTTACTTCCCCATCAAATCTGGGTTGTTGGTTTTTGTTTGGTGACATCCTTTCATATACATTGTATGCATAATTGGAAAAACTTATTAGAATATAATATAATAAATAATTGGAAACTTAATTTCCCTCTCGGATCAATAAAGTACTTTTGCATTGAATTGAACAGAAAACTAATATTCTTGTGATTCCAATGGCATATGCCAATCAAAGATACAATCATATCTGTAGACAAAGCAAACGCGTATACCAAACCACTCAGAAAGCAAAATAATCTGAAACTCACCGTTCGTAGCCTTTTATCATAGACAGAACCGAGCCATCTCAAACTAAAACGGTCAAATTTATGTCCCCCAATAAAATAGTCCACGACACGTCTGATGTCCACAATCCATCATTACCTGTTGCTACAAACCTTTTTAATTTCCTTCCCTATGTGTCGTAGTTTTCATGCTCTATATTAGCCTACAAATAACACAGCACTCTTCTTCTTTTAATTTTATGGCAGTTGGCAAACAACTTGATGTGCATTACTGTCACCTTCTGGACTGGAGTGGAGACCGAATAGTTTTAATCCCTATATTCTTAAGTAGATACCTGTGACTCTTAGAAATCTCAACATCATCTTGAAAATTACATTCCCCTTACTCTTTTTTAAATAGTCTTTAATCCTTAACCTTGAATCTGTGAAATTATATTTCAAAGGAAGACTATTTTTTTAGCTAAATTTGATTAATCTGTACAACACAGACGTGCGAGCTCAGAACTATTTTTTGTCAATTTTCTAAGTTCAGTTGCACTTGTTTCATCAGGTGTTGAAATAAATACAGATTTTAAAAAGAAAACATGGTTTATGATTTACATTGATCATATAGTTGCTATGTTGTTTTAAAAAAATGACTCGAAATGACTTGAAAATCGAAGTTTCAGATTTGGGACTTGACTTGAAATTTGCCCGACTTGAGAATTGACTCGGACTTGCCTGTATTTACTGGAGACTTGACTCGGGACTTGAGGATAATGCGTTGAGACTCACTTGAGTATAGCAAAACAATGACTCGGTCCCGCCTCCGCAGGCGTCTGCCACATTTGAGATTGTGGCATAACTGAACAGACCTCTGGGAGGTGCAGGAGGGGGGCACCATGGGATAGACTGGAAAGAAGGCAGTACAGGAGATTTTTCTTTTTTACGAGCAAATATGTTACTTTTGTATTGCTTATGGCTGCCAACATGCTTTACATATTTTTATTTTAAATACATTGTTAATATGAACACTACAACTGTGATGAATTTTCACAAGCACAGTTTTTTAGTGCCCCCTGCGCAATGTGTAATCTATATGGTTGGAGCTGGCCCATGTTTGTAAGGGGTCTTAGGCAGAGACAAGTTTTAGGTTTTGGATAGAACACTTTTTAAGCAATTAGAACAATAAACTGAACTTGACTGCATTGTTTAAAAGCTGGGATCAGTATGGGAGGTATGTAACTGACTTTGAAGTTGTCTGTATGACTACAGTATATTATCCAATTCCAGCAGTACAATCTGCCCAAGACAAAACAATGGATAAAGGAGAACGCCAAAAACAAACATCTTCAAGTAAAATCCCTGCAAATTCCCCACTGGGTAGTCAGAGGAGTTTACATGCCTCCTAGAAGAACAAACTAACTTTGGAACCAAAGAAAACTGAAATGAAATATTGTTTAAACCTGACTTTAAACTCATCAACAACTTTCTTCAGTTCTCCATCGAAAAATCATTTCTTTCAAGGACATGATCGATGACCTCCTTAGGTTCATGAACCCAGGGCTCAAGTGGGAGGAGTTAGGTAAAAAAAAAAAAAAAAGTAATGGATAAGCTTGGGTAAAAACCAACCAAACAAACCAGGAACCTGCGTTTCTAGGGGACCTTAAATACAGAGATCACCTGAGGAAGATTTCAAATAGAACTGAGGAAAATCTAAGTCAGTGTTTTTCAACCCTTCTCCTCAAGGCACAATGCCCTGCATGTTTTAGATGATTCCCTGCCTAATTTCAAATGGTGGCTGATTAACATGCTTTTGCTTAACTGCAGTCATCTGAGGCAGGCATGTTAAAGCAAGAGAGAAATCTAAAACATGCAGGGCAGTGTGCCTTGAAGACCGGGGTTAGGAAACACTGCTCTAAGTCACAACCCCAGACACTCAAGCTAACAGATGCCACTGGTAAAAGAAATGTATGATTGTTAGACATAACTGTGCTATTTATGAGTTATGAAAGAGAAATAATAGTAAAAATAGAGAATTTGGTTGATGGAAAAATAAGCTTTTTAAATTAGCTTGTGTTTAATTTAAATATATAAGAAGAAACTGCTCTTAATGTTGAATAATTATTTGTGGTGAATCTTTGTTTTGATTGATAAAAGTCGTGGTTTTTCAAATGAAGTCTTGCCAATAATCACTGATTGCAAATACTTAAATGAACATGACATTAAAAGTATATGAAATGGTAATTAACAGTAAATGCATTCATTCTTTGTTGTTTGAAGGTTATCGGCCAAAATTCGTATTTAATAAAGCGAGAAAAAGACAGAGAGTTGTCCGGTTAATCCCAGGTTAACCAAGCTTTTTTTTCCCCAAGTTTGAGCAGGAGCTAGATGAACCAGAACTGGAAGTGTGAAATGTTGTGGTGATTTGTTTTTGCAGTATCTCAGGACACGAGATTCTGTCATACCCCTAAAAATAAGCCACAAACGTCCAGAACCTTCAACTGAGCGAATAAAGAAGCACAAAAAAACACAATTATATTTCATAAAATGTTTGTGCCTGGAACAGAAAGAGCTAGAGCATTCCAAAACAGAGAGCATAAGATCTAAAGTACAACTCTAAATTGGATGATTAATTTTCTTTAACCGCAGCAGTTATAGCAACAAAAGCAAATCCTCAGCTTTGCAGACATAAGCTGAATAAGATTCAATTAATGCAGTGAAAACCGGTGCCAGATATTCAAAAAGCACAAAGCTGCTGAACTGTTGTGGACAATCAATGCGGTAGAGTGAACAGCAGCAAAAATTATTTGAATCGATTTGAAGAGCCGAGGTTTTAATGAGATGTGTTGTCACTGGTTTTCTCTGAGGTAACCATTTTCAGTGATTGTATGTGCCATGCATGATTCATACTTGATACTAATTGACATGAAGCAGCCCCGTAGCTAACACACGTTCGGTATTCTGCCGGGGGAGACTCCTGAGTGGGGTGAATGCTTGTTGCACTGGTTGAACTCCCGTTGTGTGATTAAAGGACTGCCTTTAGTTGGCCGCTGTTCCAATGGCGAGACGCTTGAGCTTTGTTTTGAAAATGCAGCATTTTTGTGTGCGCAGCACAAAGAAATGCTGTGCACTAAAAAGCACAACAATGTATAATATACCGATATACCTTGAGATAGTTTTTTTGGCAGAAGAGTAAAGAAAAAATAAAAGAACATTTTTGCTGTGTGCATATCTTCTTTTTTTCTGAAGCAAAGCAGATTAAAATATGTCCTTAAGGAGAGTCATGCGGTTTTTGAAGAAAAAAATATCTTGAACCAGATTATAATAAATGTCTTACCCTATTATTCTTTCCAAAGGTTTTAAATTCTTAATAGGTTTGTGTCATGCCTTAGGCAATGTATGCTATTTTTGTATCTGGCTAAAGGTAAATACGGAAATGTTTAAAACTTCCTCTAATGTCTGACTCCATCCACTAAATATTTCATTCATTTTTTTGGAGAAAATAATAATGATAATGTGATTCTTTGTTGATCCCTGGGGAAATTTTAGTTTCTTCCCACCTCTTGGAGATTAGAGGTCAGGGTCTGCTTTACAGGAGCATCCCTGGAGCCCACAAAAATCTCTTTGAATAGCTCAAGGACAATCGAGAAGTGCAGACCGGTGAGGTCTTAGCAAATTCTCCAGCTTTAAGAGATCATCTGGTCTTGTTAATCAGGACACCTAACCATCCTTTGAGATGGAAATGGGATAATATTCCCCCTCAGTTTGCTGTCAATGCAGTTATTGCTTGACATGAAAAAAAAAAACGGTGTGGGACACTGAGAGAAAGCACAATCACATTACAGCAAAGCCCCTGCCGGTCTTATAAATATGAAGGTGTAGTGTTACATGAGGTTACAAATGTCCCAGTCAAACATAAACAGACATAAATGCGTGGGGGATTACCAAGAATTTGGAACATTTAGATATCTGAAAGATGTAACAGAATGTAGCTTTAGTATCCATAATGCTGCACTGCTAATAGAAATAACCTTCAATGACCACTGGAGATAGGTAGCGGGGGGGTACCCTATAGACAGGACTCTTGTCCATGATGGGGCCAACACAAAAACATAAAGCACAAATAATGATTCACGCACAAAGACATACCCATGGGCCTTTTGAAACCTTTAATTTTAGGACTGTTGGAGGTAACCATAATATAGCTGAACACCCTGAATGCAAAGGGAGAACATGCAAACTCCACACAAAAAGGTGGCACTTTCTTCTTGTATCTTATCAAGCACAGAGGTTCTGTTGAAGTTTCACTGGTATTGGTTAGACACTGGATGTGAAGGTTTAAGTATAAATTGGAACAAAAACTCAGAACACTACACAGGAAACGTTAAACTGATATTATTTTTTTGAAAGGGTAATTTATTTATATTATTAATTTCAGTCAAACTTCTATATTGGGTTGGACATGGATAATTTTATTTCAATCATTTCATTTTGTTACACAGAGAAAGATTTTTCTAATATTTAAATATGAATTTGCACTTCATCTCATTTCAGGGGCGTTTCATGGACCTGGAAACATTGGGGGCTGAGCCCACACCCTTTTAGAGGAATCTGTGGGAACCTACGCGACAAAAAAACCTTTTTATTAAAGCTTTCATGAGCATTGTGACACCTTGTTTAAAGCCAAATACAGCAACATGTACTTTAAAATGTTTTTATTTTCAAACTTAAATGTTAATGTAAACAAGATCAATAAAATCAGTATTGATATTTACAGTGGCTTGCAAAAGTATTCGGCCCCCTTGAACTTTTACACATTTTGTCACATTACAGCCACAAGCATGAATCAATTTTATTGGAATTCCACGTGAAAGACCAAAACAAAGTGGTGTACACGTGAGAAGTGGAACGAAAATCATACATGATTCCAAACATTTTTTACTAATAAATAACTGAAAAGTGGGGTGTGCGTAATTATTCAGCCCCCTTTGGTCTGAGTGCAGTCAGTTGCCCATAGACATTGCCTGATGAGAGCTAATGACTAAATAGAGTGCACCTGTGTGTAATCTAATGTCAGTACAAATACAGCTGCCCTGTGACGGCCTTAGAGGTTGTCTAAGAGAATGTTGGGAGCAACAACACCATGAAGTCCAAAGAACACACCAGACAGGTCAGGGGTAAAGTTATTGAGAAATTTAAAGCAGGCTTAGGCTACAAAAAGATTTCCCAAGCCTTGAACATCCCACAGAGCACTGTTCAAGCGGTCATTCAGAAATGGAAGGAGTATGGCACAACTGTAAATCTACCAAGACAAGGTCGTCCACCTAAACTCACAGGCCGAACAAGGAGAGCGCTGATCAGAAATGCAGCCAAGAGGCCCATGGTGACTCTGGACGAGCTGCAGAGATCTACAGCTCAGGTGGGGGAATCTGTCTATAGGACAACTATTAGTGGTGCACTGCACAAAGTTGGCCTTTATGGAAGAGTGGCAAGAAGAAAGCCATTGTTAAAAGAAAACCATAAGAAGTCCCGTTTGCAGTTTGCCACAAGCCATGTGGGGGACACAGCAAACATGTGGAAGAAGGTGCTCTGGTCAGATGAGACCAAAATGGAACTTTTTGGCCAAAATGCAAAACGCTATGTGTGGCGGAAAACTAACACTGCACATCACTCTGAACACACCATCCCCACTGTCAAATATGGTGGTGGCATCATCATGCTCTGGGGGTGCTTCTCTTCAGCAGGGACAGGGAAGCTGGTCAGAGTTGATGGGAAGATGGATGGAGCCAAATACAGGGCAATCTTGGAAGAAAACCTCTTGGAGTCTGCAAAATACTTGAGACTGGGGCGGAGATTCACCTTCCAGCAGGACAACGACCCTAAACATAAAGCCAGGGCAACAATGGAATGGTTTAAAACAAAACATATCCATGTGTTAGAATGGCCCAGTCAAAGTCCAGATCTAAATCCAATCGAGAATCTGTGGCAAGATCTGAAAACTGCTGTTCACAAACGCTGTCCATCTAATCTGACTGAGCTGGAGCTGTTTTGTAAAGAAGAATGGGCAAGAATTTCAGTCTCTAGATGTGCAAAGCTGGTAGAGACATACCCTAAAAGACTGGCAGCTGGAATTGCAGCAAAAGGTGGTTCTACAAAGTATTGACTCAGGGGGCTGAATAATTACGCACACCCCACTTTTCAGTTATTTATTTGCAAAAAATGTTCGGAATCATGTATGATTTTCGTTCCACTTCTCACGCGTACACCACTTTGTATTGGTCTTTCACGTGGAATTCCAATAAAATTGATTCATGCTTGTGGCTGTAATGTGACAAAATGTGGAAATGTTCAAGGGGGCCGAATACTTTTGCAAGCCACTGTAGTAAGACAGGATGATAAAACTAGTCAGTAGGTAACCATTTCCCCCCCTGACAAGAACAAAAGATAGTTCTGTGTCAGGTAGCATGGTGGACCTCTGCGTCTGCTGCTCTTCTTCTCCTCATTCTCTGTCCTGACCAGGTCATCTGTAAACCGAGTATAACACCAGATTTCTTTTATCATAAAAGATGTAATCAAAAGGTAATCAAAAAAGGGAACTGACCTTTGCAACATGATTAGCATTCAAGTGTCATTTTATTGGGAGAAATTGGCTCAATTTTATAGTTTTATCTAGAAAAGCATTTGGAGAGCGCAGACCTCTGCAGAGGCAGCTCAGTCCCAGTCAAGACAGCATGTTTTGCACTCAGAACAAAAGTAAAACTGTTGATTTAATCAGTGCTGTAGTCTAGTTTAATTTAGTGGTATACTCTGATTTTTTTCCTCACAAACAATCATCAGTCAAAATGTTAAAATCAGTCATTGATTAGTCAGTGATTTTAATCCTGCTCTGCTTTCTGCAGCTGCTCCTTCTGTTCCGCATTTATGAAGATGCCGACATTATCACTTTTTGTGTAGATAATATTTTAATGAACGATTAGAAAGAGAAACAGCTTTAATTAGTTAGAACTATTTATGGGTTTTGTGTATTTTCGTTTATGCCAATCTTTAAACCCCATGTTGTGTGTCTGATGTCTGTCACTCAGTCTAGGCCCCGCCCCCTTTGTATTACAGCCCTGCTTTTATTTTGGTGTGACACTCCAAAATCATCACTGGCCCCCATTTAGCCCTCTTTAAGAACTTCCTGAATACACCCCTGCCCAGTAGTCTCAATGAAGTATTTTTAGGCTTATATAAATATTATTACCTATTATCATTTTGAATATGACACTAAATTAAACTCACTTTAGGGTTTAACACAGCAAGTCTGACCCACATAATTCAAACTCTTAGAAAAGTCATTGTTTCATTCCAACCTTTTCCACGTTGGTTTTGTTTGTTCTGCTGCTGAAAATTATTTATATTTATATATATATTAAGCGAGGTTAGAGGAGAAGCACTTCAGTCAACACATCCGATGATTTTAAGTTTTTCGCCGCACAATTTTAACTTATCTCGGTAATGTCTGACTTTTTTTCTCACAAACACTGCTGTCAGAAATCAGAAAGGTTTTTATTCCCATGTGTGAACAGGTTCACAACTTTAGGAAATTGCTCCTGTACTTTGTGCAAACATAAAATAAACACTTCTAAGCATGCAATAAATAAAAATAAAATTAAAATAAAATGGGGTAAACAGATTAATATATACATGAGTGCAGGTTATGTCGGGAATGAGCTGCCTAATGCTCACATAATCTCTAAGACATGGCTACAGGATTTAAATGAATTGTTTGTTTACCTGGTTTTTTTTGTGTGTTTTTTTTCTTCTACGTGTCCTGTCTGGCAGTGTGGCACTCAGAATTGGTGTCTGAGTACCAAGTACAAGCCGAACAGATTTACTTTCTCAAACAAAGCATTACAGCTTTTGCTATTGTACTCCACTTGATATATATATATATATATATATCTGAAAAATCTTTATTAGAGATTGCTGTGGGTTTAATTACCTGACACGGAAACGAAAAAAAAAACAAGAGAAGAAAGAAATAAGATGAAGAAGAGAGGCAGGAGAGGTAGGAGTGTGAGTACAAGAGAGGAAGGGGAACAAAAAAAACACAAGAAAAACAACCCAGTCCTCCACATCCGCAAGACGGCAGAGAGGTGGGAAAAAACCAACCAAAAAAAGGAGCAACATTGACAAAACAAAGCAAACAATATGAACTAAGAACTGCACATCCACAACACACAAAAATGGGTATATAAATACAACAACGTCTCTGAAAAGCTCTTGACATCAATTTTTCAAGATCTATTGATGATAACCTCAGGTCAAGATTATATCTGTAGACACCGATGTCCCCACACCTATGTGTGTGTTTGAGCATGCTGGTGCATATAAGGTTTCCCCATACGAGTGTTTGATAGCTGGTGTTAGGAGCCGTCAATCCGCCCTACAGGAATCGATGCAGACATGAAGGAGGTCGGGGACACAGACGTCCAGAGGGCCCCAGAGCCTAGGAGCGCCAGGCGGAACAGGTAAACAGCACCTGTTTACCTGTTTTAAGTGTTGGCCCAGAGTTTTTCTGCCTTTTAATAGCTACCACAATTCAAGAATTGTCCCTCTTAGTTCTGTCAAAAAGATTGTCTTGATGTCCATTGTCTGTCGGGATTGCTCAAAATAAGAGTGAAGATTAAACACCGGGGTGTCGGCCAGTTAAACACAGAGGATTCTTTATTTACGTACAACTCCTGTCTGATCGGTCATACCGTCGTGGTTTTGTTGCATTCACAGAAGCCAGGAAATTACTAAACTGCCTTCTTCATTAATGTTATAGGGTGACTCAGTGAATATAAAAGTATTCCTTGTAGGGTGAAAAAACCCATTTGGGGCTTGATGAGAAATGTTCGGGGTTGGAGCCGGGGATGCCGGAAACCGACTGAAAACCGACTGCATATCAAATTATGGATGTCCTCAATCAGCTCTATGTCTACTCATTAAGAAGATCCTCAGACACTTATACTTCTCCACTTGGGGTTACTCAAATCCAACCTGAAGATGACAATCACCAATTTTACCTAATATTTAGCAAGCCCTTCTTGATATTCATTATCCGTTTTTCATCTTACTGTTCATGTTGATATTAATTTGACACAGAGCACCTACTTAAATCCACCTAATCCAGCTCAAAAATCTAATCAGGTGTTAATGCGTTAATCTATACAGATGAATCTGTGTTGATTAATTATATTTGAAAAGGTTAAAGTAAACCTATTGACATTCACCTCAGAGTTGCCAGTGCAACATTTTAACATATTCCTTTACCCCACCTTTTTTATTTTGCTGCAAAGAATGAAAAGTATTTCGCTGCTGAATGTGTGGCCGTTTGAAAGAATTAGATATAAAGGGTTTCTTTTTCTTGCATGATGTTATATTTACCATGGTGACACATTGTTCATTTGCCCAGCTCACTCCTAAACCGAGCTGCTAAATGAGGCACAGAATGGCCCTGGCACGTCTGTGTAACAGCCTGGTCTGAAACCGACTGAACCGAGAGGAGTCGAGAAGTGATGGAAAGACAATCTGTTCTGACCTAATGGTGTCATCTGTTGTAAAAAAAAAAAAAGGCTGAGCTGTGGTCCACGGCTGCCCTGGTCGCATTTTTCTCCTTCGGACTCCGCAGGAGATCCAAGTCGTCTAATCCAAGCCAGTGGTGGCCCTTACTGCTGCAGCTGTTTACAATCATTAGCTGGCCCCTTGGCTGCAGTGACAATGTCACTACTTTTCAAATACAGGTTTACGTGGCAGTTGTGTTGTTGAGTAAGAGTTAGGCTTGAGAGTGGTTACATCAGTTAAGCAATAAAGAGTAAACACCTGATGGCCAGGATTAATCCCACTCCCTGCGTGGTAGTTTATATTAAATGCAAGAGTGTGTAGACCATCTATTGAACAAAGTTGGATATAATTACAGTTGCACAGATGAGTTTTTAGAAAAATAGATTAAATTAGGAATCAGAGAAGATGATGGAGTGCTCCGGGCTGAGCTCCACTGGCTCCT
The DNA here is from genome assembly GCA_963556495.2 of Valencia hispanica. Lineage (NCBI taxonomy): Eukaryota > Metazoa > Chordata > Actinopteri > Cyprinodontiformes > Valenciidae > Valencia > Valencia hispanica. Next base: position 39,407,526 of record OY747713.1, on the reverse strand, counting down.
GGAACAGTTAAGAAGTGAGATGACATATGGTCAAACATCATGCCAGTGGCATAATGATGAAGGGACAATAATGATGGCTCTCAGCACTCCATTCTCCATTTCAGGGCCGTGAAGCCGCAGAGGAACATGTGTCTGGCAGTGTTTTCTGATGAGACAGTTGTTGTTTTGTGTGGCTTATGTGAGACAATCAGTCAACCCATTACCCTCTTTTGTTCCGTTTAAAGCTGCTCTAATCAATTCCCGTCTTTGATCAACTATCTGATCTGTTCTGTTGTGAAACACTTTGTAGCATTAACATTGATTCATCGAATTAACAAGTTGAAAGTACAGTTTATATTCACTCATTGCTTTCATCAGCTGTAGCTTTCAAGCCAAGCATTCAGCCAAGAGGTATTCTAAAAGGTTTGATGAGAAACAAAGAAGTTAATGTTAACTGGATAAAATAGGATTACACAAATAGCAATTCACATGGCAGCGACTCAACACCTCTAGGCATCTAGACATGATGAAAATGACTTGCTGAAATGGAAAGCGGAGCATCAGAATTGGAAATAAAGGTGATCAAAGTGTCCTTTATCGTAATATGATTGTTCGTTCCAGACTAGTCTCAAAATGCAACAAATCTGCTGGATTTTTACCCCAAACATCTCTCGCATTCACAGAGAATGGTCTGAAAAAGAAAAAAAACCTCCAGTGAGAGGCACTAGAGTGGGTGAAAATGCCACATTGATGTCAGAGGTTAGAGGAAAGCAATTTGGTTTGAGGTAATAAAAAGGCAGCACTAGCTCTAAAAAAACTCCCGGTATGCAGAATACCATGTTTGAACATCGAACCTTGGATAAGATCAGCTACAGTGGGCAAAGATCACACAAGGTGCCAGCCATGCTATCAAAAAACAGGAAACTGAGAGTATAAATCACATAGACACATAAATATTGTACTATTGGAGATGGCATAATGGTGTAGGGGATATTTTCTTTGCACAAAAAATCTGTAGATGCTAGGTGCTATCCAGAGGTTGGCCTACAATTTTTTGTTGTGAGTGATTTTGAATGACTGGGTCAAAAGAATCCGGTCATAATCTATTTTTACCCATCAATTTTTAAAATGATTATACCGACATATTCAGTAGTATTTAATTTCAATTTACCAATATTCAAATTGCACAAACTGAACAGAGAATTCTCATCGTGCCATCACACATCGAGGAGATTAATAGGCTCATTTCTCTACTTGAAGGGCTTTGAAACCAGCAAGACTCTGAATGGCAGCTTTTCTGATCACTTCAGTGGGAGGAAATCCTTGCATCCGTTACTTCTGCATCAGTGCTTAGGTTAAGCTGCAGCAATCTGTCATCGCCATTCTGTGTCTGGTGGAGTTACAGATGCGCTCCATGCCTCAGTAACTCTTCAACGCGATTTTTGATAGCGAGATGCATTGACTACAGTGTCCAGACGATGCACAGATGGTCTCATGGGAATCGTTTTTCATATGACTAGGTGCAATAACTCTTTGCGTTAAGTTGAAAATGTCTGCGCGCCTGCACCAAGTGGTCAGGGGTGTGAATTTTTCCATCACAGTTTTTCTTTTTAAACGGGCAAATATTCTGTTAATGTGACCCCTGGTGCTACCTGAGTATTGTTGCTGAATATGTACAAACCTTCATTGCTTAGTATACCAATGTTCTGATAGCTACATTCAGCAGAGTAATGATTCATGTCCAAAAACCTGAATCATCTCAGAATGATTTCTTTAAAAATAAATTGAGTTTAATGCATTCTGATTGTCTCCACAGTCATCAGACCTCAATCTAATAGCGGACCGTTGGGAAGTGATGAAACAGAAGATTTAAATCATGAATACGCACCCAACATATCTGTAGCAACTGCATGATGCCATTACATGAACAAAATATCTATCTATCTATCTATCTATCTATCTATCTATCTATCTATCTATCTATCTATCTATCTATCTATCTATCTATCTATCTATCTATCTATCTATCTATCTATCTATCTATCTATCTATCTATCTATTGTTGTATTCTACTTTTTTGAGGCTATTTTTTATTATGCAGTACATATGTTTTAATTATATCTTTTTTAAGCTTTAGAAGTAATAGGCCTGTTTATATTATTCAGGGTAGTAAAACATGACTCTGTTACCAGTATTTTATAGGGTTGAAGGTTTTAAGTAAACAAACTCTTGAGTAAAGATATGAATTGAAAGCAGGGAGGATCAGCTATAACTCTAATTCATGTTATAACCCAGTTCATGGTACGGTCAGGAGACCTGGAGAAAATAAATGACCTGTCAAGATGTAGAAGGAGGAGAGAGGAGTCATGTGATATGTTCTTTGTTCTTTTGGAAATAAAAATGGTACAGCCTTGTAGGAGAGCGAGTCAGATCTTGTCTGGCTCCCATCTGCAGGTGCGTCCTTTTCAAACAAGATATCTGTTTGTGTTGTTTTTACGCTCTGTCTCTCAGCTCTGGGTCTTATTTTGAAACAGGGTTTTGGAGTTCGGCGCCCCCACCTCTCTGAGTAAAAAAAAAGCGAGTTCCAGAGCATACAATGAGAAGAAGCCGACACTATCTATCTATCTATCTATCTATCTATCTATCTATCTATCTATCTATCTATCTATCTATCTATCTATCTATCTATCTATCTATCTATCTATCTATCTATCTATCTATCTATCTATCTATCTATCTATCTATCTATCTATCTATCTATCTATCTATCTATCTATCTATCTATCTATCTATTCACATCATTCTTCCTAAAGACCAACATAGATAGATGGAAATATCTTTGGAGAGGCTTAAACGTTGTCACTGTTTACAACTATATTAAACTACAGACTTCCCACAACCTGCTGTGCCAAACTTCCCACATAAACAACTCCCCCCCTTCCAAAAAAGAAAAGAAAAAGGAAGTAAAAGTTGAAACATAAAATATTTTGAAAGTGATTTTTATTACCCTTTCTTCTTCAGCTCTCCTCCTTTGTAATAATTAAATACTGTACATGTGCCTGTTACCTGTATTATATCTTACAGCTCTAAAACAGCTGCACATTTTAGATGACACTCTTCCTACAGATTAAAATACTTTTAGTGAAATAAAAAAAATAATAACCAGGATTATTTTCAGATATATAAAGCATAGAAGAGCAAACTGCTGCCCCTTCCCTACCTTTTCCTGCACACCGCCAGTCAGTTGGCTGAAAGAAGGCTACAACACTTAAACCTCGCATACCACAAAAGAGGAATACGTCCGTTTGTGTTCATACAATAACATACTACTAATATCCGCTTGTTATACTCCCATTGTCATTGAAGCATGTTTACTTCAAAACTAATATTACATTTAGAAGCAGTGTTCTTCAACAATTCTGCTTAAGTCTGTGTATCAGACTTAAACCAGTAATTAGTTTATGATATATTTTGGTTTTAATTGTTTTGTATTTCTATGTTACGACCCTTTTTACTTAAGGTCATTCCAACGCGAGAATCTCATACTGACCCTTGCTTACATCAGAGTGATCGGAGTCTTTTCCATCCTCCTTCACGTGTCTGTGCACCGGATGCTTCCAAACTCTAACTCCAGAGAGAGAGAAAAAAAAAGAAACTGCCTGGGCTGCAGCCCAACACAGACATTGGCGGCCAGTTGGGTAGTCTGCTCTGCCAGACCCTTGTGCAGGATCCCGCCACCATAGCTTTCACTCTTCCATTTTTTTTCTACCTTTAGTATTGGGGTCACGTTTCTCTGCTTTGACAGAAAAGACTTCTTTAGAGAAAAAAAGGCACCCAAACCGATCCTGATAGGTGATGTCTAGCAGCTGATGTTACTGGGTGATGGTTCACGGTGCTCAGGAGTGGAGGAAGACGAGGCCTGATGGCATGTGGGTGTTTAGCAGAACAGGAAGCTTCTGATTGGCTTTGACTTTACGCGCAGGTGTATGTGCTTTATGGGCATTTTGAGATGAAAGGATAAATGTTGCTCTTCTTCTCTTTAGGCGCCTGATAAAGGTGATGCAATTTACTGAAAGAAAATCATCAACACAACATATCAGACCTTTGTTAATGAATAACGATGGCAGAACACATGGACCATCAAACACATCCTTTCACATCAACTTAACTTTGTACAAAGCAGCTCCCCCTTCCTGCCAAACAGCCGATTGCTAGGTGGCTCATTTCAACACGACGCTGGTATTCTTTGCTAACGCTTGAGCAAGCAATGATCGTGTGTGTCTATGTGTGATTCGTGATGGTAGGGCGGCGCTCTAAAGGTAGATGAGTGACCCACTCGGAAAAGGTCACCCACACTACAAGGCTGATGTGGTGAGGCATCCTCCACTCAGCAGCTAATTAAATGTCAGCAAGTCAGTCTGAACAAAAAAGGAGAAGCAGAGGGGAGGAGAGAGTCTGAGGTAAAAAGTGGGAGCGAGACAGACAGGTAGACAGCGAATGGACCTTGCTGTAAATGCCATGTGTTACATAAAATTTGACATGTTGGCAGCTTCGAATTCAGGAACTAAAAGGAAAGAAACTTTTAGAGACATTCGATTTGTCCAGGTTCCTTTAGTTTCCATTTGCCAGTCGCTTTTTTGTTACATTGGTGTGAAACACACCATTTAGCCCAAAAATACAAATTAATTGTTGCAATTACATCTGTAAATCTTCTACCAGCTCTGCACATCTAGAGATGGAATCCCACCGCCCCCCCCCCCCCCATTCCTCTTTGATGAAGCTATGTCAGGTTTAATGGAGAACATCAATTTTGAAGTCTTGACACATATTCTGAGTTGGGTTTAGATGTGGCCTTTGACTGGGCCATTCTAACTCATGAAAACTCTTTGATCTAAACATTTCAATTGTAGCTCTGACTGCAAGTTCAGGGTTTTGTCCCACTAGATGGCAAGTCTCTGCCCCAGTCTTCAGACTGAAGTCTCTACCAGTTTTTCCTCCACCCTGTGTTTAGCCCCATCCATCTTTGAAGCTACTAGAACCTTTTTCCCCATCTTTGTTGAAGAGAAGCATCCCCATAGCATGATGCATTTTCTATTTAGTTGACTTCTAGAAGAAAGTGACAGCACTAAGAAAGAAGTTATTTTATTTTCAGAATACACTTTCCACTCTTTTAGATTTTTATTTGAAAAACTTTTGGAAACCATGCATCATTTTTCTTCTATTTTATAATTATGTTTTAGCTTTTTTTCAGAGGCTGCACAGTGGAGCAGCTGTTAGCACTGTGGCTAACAGCAAGTCATTGTTTCAATTCCGACCCCGCAAGGATAAAGGTGTCTAGACGATTGGATGGATGGCATTAGTTTTTGTTGATCTACCATATAATCCTAATTAAATACTTTCTAATTTTTTTGTTTGTGCATACAACGTGTAAAACTGGTCACTTCTGGGTTTATCAATATTGTTCTAAGTCCATATTCCAAAACATCATTCATTTTCTTTAACTAATCTGGAAAACAGTCTCCATGAGTTTGGGCCAGCTGTGCTGTGTGTATTTTTAGATTTAATGTTCATTCTGGGGATACTAGTTGGGCTGGAACTGATTTTATCGCATAGTTGCTTAGCTCAAATTTGTGTTTGAGGGTTCTATGAGAGCAGGGTTTTTTTTTTCTTCCAAAGGGAGATACTGGAAGCATCTCCTTTCCCCTGAAAAACGCTACTGAATAATTCACTATGCCCCAGTTTCTGCCCATTAGGTTGACACACTGCTGGAACTCTCTTGCCTGGAGAAATTGACAGCTTCCTTACACACACAAACTCACATGCTCACACACTTTTAACAATTTTAGTGCTTTGAAAGAGAATTTTCGCTCCAGTAGTATCAGTCAATTCTGTGATATAATTATCCACCTTGGCCTCTTTTCTTCTCCTGGTTTTTTGCCCCTTCTTATGGTTTCAAAATGTTCTACATGTACATCTTACATGAGGCTGCAATATTTATATTCATACATTGTGAGGGAATACGAACAAGAGCTAGTTTTGATTACATTGTTGACTTAACTCCAACTGAAGAACAGAGTAATCGTGCCAAATTTTTATTTTTGAATACAAACATCCTGTGGTCTGGGTGTGAGTGTAGCCTCCTGGCGGTCCGCTACAACATCAGCCAGATCTTAAAGGCCCTATACCACCCCCATTAATATATTTAAATACATCCATCCATTATCTGTACCCTCCCATCCTATGCAGGGTTGCGGGGGGGGGGCAACACAGAGACACACAGGACAAACAACCATGCACGTACACACTCTTACCTAAGGGCAATTTTGGAGAGACCAATTCACCTAACAGTCATGTTTTTGGACTGTGGGAGGAAGCCGGAGTATCCGGAGAGAACCCACGCATGCACAGGGAGAACATGCAAACTCCATGCAGAAAGACCCCAGGCCTTCTTGCTGCAAGACAACAGTGCTACCAACTGCGCCACTGTGCACCCCCATATACTGAGTTTGTGTTTGGGTGGTTTTGTCTTTAGAGTGAACTAGTCTTCGTTTAAGAGTGTTTCCAGATTTGCACTGGAATATTGTGTTCGGAAAAAAATCCATCTTAGTTTTTCAGACACACCAGCTACATAGGAGATGTTCTTCCGCCTCTTATTCTCCTCTCCTACACTGGCCTGAGTTGATTGTGTTCTGGAATTCCTAGATGCTTTAAAGGAGGGGTGGCAAGTAAAATCCACTTTTTAAAGCTTTTCATCACATTCTTGTGCCATTCCCTCCTTAAAAACATGCCTAAAGTGTTTCTTAGGTTAATTTATGTATGTTTGAGTAATATCTATAAACTCTCGCAGCCGCCATGTTGAGCACTGAACGCCAGGGTCCTCCTAGGAATGCCCCAACCTCCCAGCAACGCCCCTAAATTTTGATTACTGCCCACGTCTCTCCACAGTCCTCCCTCCCCCACTCTGAGAGCACTAAAGCAGAGCGTCGTCAGCAGCAATCAGGTAGCACCTGTGGAGAGTAGTAGCTCTTGAAAGAGCCGCTGAACGCGCTCCAGTTCATCCAATATTTCACTTTCAGGGTCAGAGACGGGATCAAATGCATATGCTTGTACCATGTCCTGCGTGGCCATAGTAAACCGAAAGATATGCCTGTCTTCCAAAAGTCCGGCGCACCGATGCTACAGTTCTGTAATGCTTCGTCCCCATGCGACTGGAGAATGTTGTGATGACATTGACGGCAGCGTGTTGAAGGGGGCATTTCTGAGACTCTTAAAGAGACATGCAGCTAATTTCAAGGCGTTCAGTGCGGACATGCTGTGAGTGCAAAATTTCAAATAGGTATTATAAATCATTTATTGAATGTAAAATTTTTGATGTACTGGACCTCAGGATTGCTCTTTCTTCATAAGAAGAACGTGCCACCCCTCCTTTAACATACGCCGAGTTGGGATATCCACAAACTTGGAATGCATTCTTGATTTGTTGGTGTTCTTGGTCCTTTCCTTCCCTCTTTGTGGGGACCTTTTCACCTCAGTCCTGTATTGTTCTGACGACCAATAGTTTATGTTCCAGTGGGTGGTGAGAATTGAAAAGCAGGTATTGGTCTGTAGGTGTGGGCGAGTTGAAGACCATTCTATCCTTGCTTGCCAAGGACAGAATCCAGAGGAAACTGTTTTCTAGGCTTGTGGTGCTTACGTATGACATCACAGACTTTTCGCGCCACTTTGCTTGCACATGTCCTCATATGACTTCAGTGCTCTGTTTTCCACTTCTACCATGTAGAGATTCGCTACAATTGGTACAAAACCGGGAATTGGTTCCACAGGAGAGGAACCTAATAACTAACCGATCTGCCTCCCATTCTGCTTTTAGAAATCATTGGAACCACCAGTAAACATGCAGTCTGAGAGCGAAGGGCTCTGTTGGGAACATATGGAGCAATCAGATCTCTGATGTATGATGGAGCGTGATTATTAAGGGCTTTACATGTAAGAAGGAGGAACTTAAATTGTATACTGGATTTAACAGGGATCCAATGAAGGGAAGCTAAAAGAGGAGTAATGTGATAGCTCTCTTTAATATTCATCAGAACTCTTGCTGTAGCATTATGGATCCACTGAAGGCTTTTAATTGCATTTTGTGGACTTCCTGATGCACAGACTAGTTTTTCAGCATCACTCCTGGACAAGATGTTTATAATTTTAGCAATATATCAGAGGTGGAAGAAGGAAATCTTGGAAACCTGTTTAATACAGGATTTGAAAGTCGTGTCTGGGTAAAAAACAAACAAAAAAACACGTTTATGTTTTTAAGGCCATCCAGATTAAGTGATTGACTTTTTTTCAGAGCTTCTTGTCCAAAGACAATTTAGCAAAACTTTTAGAGTCATCCAGGTTTTAATGTCTTTCAGACATGCCTGTAATCTACCTAACTGATTAGATTCATCGGGATTTATGGATAAATATAGTTGTGTATCAGCGGCATAATTGTGGAAATTTATCCCATGCTGTCTAATGATTCTACCAATTGGAACCAAATATATAGTAAACATTTTTTATCCAAACACGGAATCCTGTGGTACTCCACAAGTAACCCTCGAGTGTGAAGAAGATTTATCATTTACATGAAAAAACTGGAATCGGTCGGACAAATGATTTAAACCAGCTTAGTGCTGTTCCTTTGGTCCCTTCAACATGTTCAAGCCTTTCTAAGAGAATATTATGATTGACTGTGTCAAAAGCAGCACTGAGATCTAACAAAACCAGAACAGACACAAGTCCATTGTCTGAGGCCATGAGAATATCATTAGTAACTTTCACCCATGTTGCTTCAGTGCTATGATGAGCTCTAAAACCTGACTGAAACTCTTCAAACAGCTCGTTACTGTTTAGATCCACACAAATACTGATCAATTTGTAATGTTCACACAAAAATTGGCAGCACAACATTTTGGCATATTTCCAACCAAAGGAAACAAGCAAGCAAATAAAAATTATTTAGAATTATTCGTATCACAACCATTCCATTTACTGTGCTAGTTACATAGACTTTTTTGTTCCGTGATGTCATTTCCATATATAGTAAAGATAAGCATTTTCTCTAATTGGCTTAAAAAGTGTCTGAAAATACAATTAAACATAATTCTTTAATGTATTTATATTTGTCCAAATTCAACAAAATGTTAGTTATTTCTTCATTTGATTTGTTCTTCTTCATTTATACTTGCTTTGTGTTGAAACATATTGCTGGGGAAAGACTTTGAAAATAGATCATGTTTATGGTGTTCACAGACCAGTTCCTAAGTAATAGTAACTGTGTCTGGTTTTGGAATATAAAACGTTCATCAGGTTTTATTTATTTATTTGCTGATTATATTTTTTTTGTTTGTCTCTTCATGCCATAACCTTCTGGTCATTGGTTTCAAGCCAAATAATGTATGGGTTCTAGCGAATGATTTACTGATCCATTTACACTCTAACCTTCATCTGTGATCATGGGATATTGATCGTGAAGGAAAGAACGAGATCCGGGTTCCACGCTGAAATGAGCAGCATTAGTTTGGAGTTTAGTTGTGAAGCACTGCCATCTGTGAACAGCTCAGAGTTGAGCTGTCCCCATGGAAATAGGTTAGTTAAGGTGGTTTTAGCATCTTATCACGATGTGCCGTCCTTTGGTTTTCTGGGCTAACCCACTTGGAGGAGACCCTAGGGCGAAACCACAACTCACCTCTGAACTGGGAATTTTTTAGAGTCCCTAAGAAGAGCCTTAAACCTCTTTTACATCTGTCATTTCTAACTTCAAAGCCTGTGGGGCTTCCTGTTAGAAAGTTGAGTTTTCTGACATTTTAGCCATCATGCAGATCTTAATTTTTTGTAAATTTCCAGTGCAAGTGGGGCTCTCTAAACAAGTTGAGCAGAAAGGTGGTCTCAATGCATGTTTCAATATAAAGACAGATGGAATAATTACTGACAAATTTTATATGTTCTTCTGGAAACACTTAAAAGGAACAATTTTATGATGCCCCAGTAAAATCAGATATAGACACCTCAATCACAGCATTTGTTAATGATATGTACTGGAAGTCTGGCTGAAGTGATGTCTATCTGAGGTCTGCTGTCTATTATGTCTGTTGCATCACCAGGAAGACACACTATGAACTGTACCGCCACTATTTAGTAACCAGAGGTTTGTGCAGTGCTTTAGGACTGCACTATAGAAACTGCACATCATTTTGTTGGTCACCACTCATGAGGTCAAACTTTGGATTTAAAATTGTACCAGGAATGCACGCCCTATAGATTCTTCTTCTAATACCAACTGATATACAGGCAGATTTGATTTGCAATGAGATCCACTAATAAAACCCCACTGAATGCCTTCGACCTCAAATAATAATAATAAGAAGATGATGTTAGCAGCACCATGCACCCCAAGATACTTTTCTTAGGCACAACCTTTGTTTCCTTATTTTTTCATCATTGTTATATTCCTATGCAATTTTTTTGCCATTTCTGCATTTCATACACCATCTTTATACCTTAGAGACCAGCTGATGCTCCAGTATGTTCAATGTTCTCTGCTAAAGTGAAACACAATCGACAGAAGTCAATACAACTTATATCCAGCTTCCTGGAATTCACTATTCAAATATTGAGCACTGCTTAAAATTTCAACTCCATTTCCTAGTTCCTTTCTGGTGATGCAGCCTGTGATATATTCAAGCCCAATAATTCATGTGCAGATATGAATGTTTCATTATGGTGGAGGAAATTAAACTGAATTAATGATAATCACACACAGAGCACTGATGCTATTTAAGGCCAGAATTATTTAAAACAAATTTTTTTTTAAGGGACAGTGATGTGCGTGAACCAAAATGAACTTTTTAGTTAATCCATTAATGACATAGAAATATGTTGGATTTAATCAATTTAAGGATACAGATTTATGACTTTTGGTTCTATTTTCTTTTCTTTAATAATTTAATATGTTGTGCTCCGGTGTCTGGTCCTGTTAAACACATATTGGTTAGGTCTTATTGCTTTTGATTCACATCCTCTTTTCTTTGATGCTTCATTCTGTTCCCTGGTTTGTTGCAGTCAGTCTTGCTTTCTGATCTCACCTAGTTTCTTCTTACATCACCAGCACTATGTCAGTCTCCATAAATACTCCTTGGTTTCTTTTATTCACTGTCAGTCCCTTGTTGTTTTTCCCGTCTGTTATACCTCGATTGTGTTTGGCAAAGACAGTAATATTTTTAGTTTTGATGTTTGCATAAAAGTCTCTTCATCTACATTCCCTTTGTGCCGCTGAAATGCTCTACCTACAGTATAGTCCTGTCCGTGATTCCACACCTCAACTGTAATCTGGACATTTAAACTCTGATGTGATCATACTGTGATTCAGTTCAATTCAGTTCATTTGCAAAGAGCCAATTCACAACACATGTCATCTCAAGGCGCTTTCAAAATAATTTAAATCCAATCATACATATGTTTAATCAATCCTTCAGTTCATTACGCCAACCAGTTAAATAGTTTTCTATCTATGGAAACCCAGCAGATTGCATCGAGTCATTGACTCTCAGCATTCACTCCTCCTGAATGAACCAGTAGCAGCAGTACACAGTCACCTGTGTTGTGTGTTGTTGACTTCACAGCAATCCCTCATACTGAGCAAGCATGTAGCGACAATGGAGAGGAAAAACTGCCCTTTAACAGGAAGAAACCTACAGCAGAACCAGAACCTGGCTCGGTACGAGTGGCCATCTTCCACGACTGACTGGGGGTTCGAGAAGACAGAGCAGAGACACAGAAAGGACAAACGAACTAATGTAGTTTCTATTTTAAAGAAAGTGAAAAGTTGAAAGGGAAAACGTTCAGTTACCCTCCAAGAAGGCCTAACATCCAACCAGACCAGGTGTAGATTCTATGGAGAGAAAAACACTGAGCTAAATCGAAGTTTACAATTGAAATAACAGCAAATAATGCAATTGGAGAGCAGTAGAAGAGAAAAGTAGCAGAGTGAAGAAAATTGGTCAGTCTGTCCTCCAATAACTTAAGTCTATAGTAGCATAACTACAGAGATAGCTCAGGATGACCTAAGCCACCCAAAATATAAGCTTTATCAAAAAGGAACGTTTTAAGCCTGGTCTTAAAAGTAGACAGGGTGTTAGGAACATATGGAATAATCAGATTTTTATGTATGATGAAGTCGATTATTAAGGACTTTTTATGTGAGAAGGAGGATCCTAAATTCTATTTTGGATTTAAAGGGGCTATATGCAATTTTCTGAAATTTAAACTCGCGACTGACACCTGTGGCCAAAAAAACGGAACTGCTCTTCCTTTCTGCTCGCTCTCGCAGCGCGCGCTCCTACCCCGGTCGCTCTCAATCTTCGATCTTTTTGGGGCACTTGTCAGGAGTTAAACTTTTTTAGTCTTATATGGAGTTACTGTTGGTGTCAGAGTTGCCCTTGGTCTCTTCTGTGTATTCGCACAATCCATTGAAATGCTTGCGAGTGCTGACTAGCGGTGGTGGCAGAGTGATCTGAAACATTTAACATGAACGCGCTTGATGTCACATCCTCAGAATGTGACAATCCGACCCGACAGAAAATGGGATACAGGCTTATAGGTGCACCCACTGTGAGCTGACAAGGTGTTAGTATGCTCATCAGGAGATGTTTGAGTCATAAATGGTAAAATAAAAACACTATTGTTACGTTTATTTTGGGGAAAAAGTTGCATATAGCCCCTTTAACAGGGAGCCAATGAAGGGAAGCTAAAACAGGAGAAATGTGATCTCTCTTTTTAATCATCAGAACTCTTGCTGCAGCTTGGATCAACTGAAGGCTTTAAATTGGTTTTGTTGACTTCCTGATAGTAAAGAATTACAGTAGCCCAGCCTTGAAGTAACAAATACATGGACTAGTGCATGATCAAATTTGGATGTTTCTTTCGTATGTAAAAAAAAAAGAAAATAATCATAAGCTTTTAAGGCTTTTATTTGCAAATGTTTTAATTTTACACCAGTAGTCTACTTTAACAGTTTTAGGTCTTCTTTAGAACTTTTCCATTGTAAGCTGACATGCTGTATATTGAGAATATAAGGTGGAGCAGGTGTTGGCAACACTGGTTCATCTTGGAAGCCCAGCCAGGTCACTCCCTGCATGTTCTCCGGTGGCCACCCATTGGAGACGTAGATCAGAGCCCCGGTTTCTGAAAAAGCTACAAAGTTAATTGCAGTTTTTACTGCAAAGGCTTGGCAGCCGTCTACACTCAAGGTTTGGAGGTTTGTTGCTATGGAGTGCTCAGAACACAGTCAGTACATTCACATGCACATCTTAATCCAGCTTTTGGCAACCAGAATGGGAGCCTTTATCCCAGTTTACATGTCACTCAGAAAATCGAATTATTGAATACGCCCTTTTACGTTGGCATTCTTCAGGTTGGCCAAAAGCAGGAGTCTCGAACTCCAGTCCTCGAGAGCTACTGCCCTGCAACTTTTAGGTGCATCCCTGCTCCAACACAGCTGAATCAAATGACTGAATCAAATGCCATCAATTTTGGCTAAAGCCTGGTAATGAGTCATTCATTTGGTTTAGCTGTGTTGGAGCAGGGATGCACCTGAAAGTTGCAGGGCAGTAGCTCTCGAGGACTGGAGTTCGAGACCCCTGGCCTAAAGCATCCCACAAATAGTAAACAAATGCGGGTAGTAGTGAAGCAGACGGAGAAAAAGGTGGATATGCACAATGAGCAAAAAAATGGACGACAACAACGCTGCAGCACAGTATATTTTGTAAGTACTGTACTGTTTGATTGCGTTACTCTCGTTGTTGTTGCTCGTTCCGGTGTAGTTCTTCCAGCTTCTGTGGTCTAGTCACTTCCCGATGGGGGAGTGCCCAGGCTGCTCGGCTAAGCTGCCTCTGCTGTTTACATGAAGAAAAATTTGGTTTCAAACTACATTATCTGGGTGAGTTAGCTCAATTAATACTAGGCCGGTTTGGTTCGACTTCAGTCAGACTAAGGTGTATACATACATTTCAAAGGCCTGAATACAGCCAGATTAAGGTGGCAATTATGTTTTCTCTTACTGCATATAAACACATTGAGTGAGTCCCACAACACAAGACCAAACGAGGTCACAGGATCACTAAAATCAGGTAGGATAGCTCTAAGAGGTGATGCTGGACTGGTCATTGCCACAAAATTTTGTCAGCACAATTTTGTGTTCTCTTGATGCGTGGCAGCTAGGGTCATTGTTAAGTATTGCCCTTTACAAAGAGAGCAAACTTCTTTAACTCTGTTTCTAATAACTATAATAATTTAAAAATCCAAAATTATCTGATTTATGTAGTCAATCTCGCTTTACTAGAGCTATCCCCTCTTCTTGAACCCCCCCTCCCCCACCTTAAATCCATAAATCTTTTTTCTTTTCGCCTCGACCTTTTCCTGTCCATCCATTTCTACTTCACCTCCTCTCAGTGTCTGTTGCTGTTCTTCAAACTCCAATGATGGGGCTGTCCGTGCGTCTCTTTCTAATCTGTGTGTGCTCATACAGTATACCGAGCTCAACAACGAGCTGTCCACCTACGATGAAGCTAGACTAGGAGTTGTTATGAAACCCAGAAAATCACACATATTACAGTGTGCAAATATGCGGAGAAACAGCGCTAGTCTTTAAAAGCAATACCGATTAACTGTAGTCCACACAAGCAAGTCTAACAGTCCTTAGCTAATCAGAAAATCAAAAAAAAAAAAAAAGAAAATCTTTAAATCTCCTTAAAAATGCAATTGTCATAGTAGAATGTAATTTTGTAACCCAAATTTATGAAGACAGTGAGTGCAAATTAATAACATTATGGTAATGTTTATTCAAGAATAACTGAGTAATGCTTGAATGTGTCTTAGAAATTGTGGAAATTAAAATGAGAATGGTGAATATGCTAGCTTAACTTAATTTAAGTTATCATAGCTACCCCAACAGAAGAAAGACTGTAGATTCAGGGGTAAATGTACCAATATACAGGTCAGGTCAACAATAAAAACCCTAAAATACAGTTTGAAATATTCTCTAAAATGTAATGAAAATAATTCCTAGTTTATCAGTTTGGAGAGTCCCACATTTATTCAAGCATTGAATGGCTAAAATTACACATAGGTGTAACACATTTGTTGGAAAAAATGAGAACACCTTGGTAGGATCAATAGAGCTAATATTTCATCATGGGACTTGACTCAGGGTACTGTTGATATGAAAGTGCGTGTGTGTAGAAGTGTGCAAATAGGAAACATTTGCATTTCTAAGAAAAACATAAATACCGGACTGAAGTTTGCAGAAGACAGAACCCAGACAAATACCACGACTTGTAGAATAATATTCTTTGGGTATTTGAGTCTGAAAATAAGAGCAGAATTGGACCCTGTAACACGAAAATGTCCTAGTAGTAGTAAAGCCACAAAGAACAGACTGAAAAATAAAAAATAGTAGGGGGTTATGCCAAGTAAGTCCAGATTCTGATCTGTGATGTGAATATTTCAAAGTAATTAGAATTAATTGATTTTATATATAACCATAACCATTTGCTCCAGGAGCTGCGTATGGATAAGGTTCGCTTTCAGCGCTACTATAAATGTGTAGTGATGTCACTGCAGTAAGACACTCTGATTGGCTGACACTCGGGGGACGAAGCAAAAAGTTAAGCAAGCTGAACTTCTGTGTTGCTGGCTTTTGCCGCTTTGAAGCTTGGAAAGCAGCAAAAGCTTAACAAATTCCCGTGGCCAAAGCATGCAAAGCACCGCAGAGACTCTGACGGCCTCAACCATAGACTTAACATGTAATCTTGCTACTCTAGGTGTTGAAGTTTTGGGCAGTGTGAATGCTATATTATACTCTACACACAGTGTGAAGGGATTTAACCTTACGGAACCAGACACTGGTACTGAGTAGGAGGTACTGAAGAGGATAATCTATGATTACAGAATTTTGATATAATATTAGGAATAGGATGGTGAGAGAGAGCTCGAGCATGGCACTGTTCTGGGTGCATGCGTTATCTTACATTCTGGCCAACATGCTTATTAAATATCCAAACTGCCTGAATGACTCCAGTCTCATCTTTGTTAAAGAAGAAGCTATTTTTGTTCCACAACAGATTTCATTGGGATGATGTGTGGTGACTTGAAATGGGCTGAACATCTCACAGTTGAAGAAATTATGTATTAAGGAGTAGAGCAAACTTTCTTTTGACTGATGTCAGAGACTGATAGATGGCTACAAGCCACTTCTCACTGAAGTTATTTCAGCCAACAGGGTAAGACTATCCATTAGGGGATAAGTTGTCTTGACTTTTTCATCAGAGATGAAAAATGTATTTTTGTTGATAACTTGCTGATAACGGAATACTTAATTGGGGTGTCAGAATGTATTCACATGACTATATCGCCTTTGCAATAACATTGTGGACATTAATACAGCAAAAGACTGGAATGCAACATTTAGAGGCTGTCATCCACCTCTTGGATGGAGTCTCACTGGAGTAGATATCACCTGGCCTGGATGATAGTGACCATTTACCAAGATGATGAAAATCACTTAGTAGTTTCATAATATTTTTCCTGATCTCATGAAACCGTACTCCTAAATCATAACTTACTTAAGTGAAAGGCTAAGGGCACATTGCTGTCCCGAGGGATAACATGGTCAATTACCATAACGGTAAAAAATTCCAAAGGAAATTCAAGAATTTCCACATCAAATTGGTTTTTTTTGACAGTTGTTTTCTGAAAATCTAGTGTTTAAAGCAAGATAATATAATAGTGTTGTTTCTTACTGTTTAGTTGCTATCACAACTGTTAACGTAAACTGATAACTCTCCAATTTAGAGATGATTACCAAGTAAATTTTTTCAATCATCAAAGTCCAGCCAATGAGCTGGGCGTCAACGACTAACTGAGTTGCACAAGGAGACATGAGGTTAGGTGAGTCCTACTAGCGGTGTAACTAGGCGAGCTGGATCACCCCAACCAAGTTGGACAATGTGGTATCACTGAAAAGTCTTGCTAGTCCTTTTTAACTGTAGGTGAGCGCACAAGACAACAGGAGCAGCCCCACCCTCTTTAAGAGTCTGCAGAAAAGGAAGAAGGTTGGACAGAGAAGAAGACGAGTGCAGGAAACCTTGAACGCTGTGATGATCACAGCCGTGGAGTTCAGCATGACGTATGATATTCCTCATGTGCTAACGCGTCATTTATCAGAAACGTTTTTGCAAATCTTCATTTGATCAGTGGAAATAATGAGGCACACACCATATGGCATCAAGAGTAATAAACCTGGAGCTGTTAGTCTTTTTGCTTTTACTCAACATAATCATAAAAACAACTTGCTCTATGAAGAAAAGCCTCCAGTTTTCAAAAAGATGAAAAAGCTCTTGATTAAAGGTTCAAAGGTTTATACATGGAAAGCTTCACTGGTGTTTACTTTGGGTGATGGGGAGATTGTGGGGGAATCCAACATTATTCCACCGTTGATGACTTTAAGCGTCTATAAGAAGAGCACCAGAACAATAATTGCTTAAACAGTCAAACCCCTGAACCAGGTCTTTTGTTAATAGTTTTCACCGACAGCAGTCTGTCAAACGGCTGAGCTGATCCTATTTAGAAAAATAATACTGGCCATTGATTTTCATGAGTTAAATAGAAGAAATTCCATTCATATTCAAGTGTGGATGGTATAGAGCACAGTGTAATTAGTAATTCATGCCAACACCTCGTTCTCCAACAGTGTACTGACGTTTGCTCTTTATCAAAGCCTAATTACACCCATATACCTCCAGACACCGAGCATTACTCAGTTTTCTTCTCAGAACTGTGAATTTTTTCGTACAAGACATGTGCCGTAACTGAGTCGGCAACGTCTGCGTGAGTCACAGAAGGCTGTGAACACTCCAGTGTTTTCTAATGCGATAATTGGAATTAAGAAATATGTTTACATAATGCAAGTAAGAAGGCATAACTTTAACTAATCATCTACAACTCCAATATACCCCTATTAATTAGCTTGCCCCAAAAATGCTGTTTATGTTGCCACAGTTGGTGTCATGTTCTGAGATTTGTTATTTAAAGGTCACTTGGAGCTACTTTATGCAAAACCATATGGGGAATGAGCAGTATTTTCATATTCTACTGTCTCACACTTTCAAATGTGATAAAATATTTAATTGCTGTTTAATTATATACAGCCATTTTACCCATTACAGTTAAGCCGAGAATTATTCATAGCCCTGGCAAATTTATAGTATTGTTTTAATTTTCCCAATATTGTGCATTTTTTCCTGACTGGTGTATTATCAGTGGTTTGAAGTGGCCCAGCCAGAGTTCAGACATGAATCTGATAGAGAATCTGTGCATGAACCTAAAGATTAGGGTGATGGAAGGAGGCCCTTCAATCTCAAAGAGTTGGAGCTCATCACCAAAGATAAACTGTCAAAACACCAGTGGAGACATACAAATAGCTGGTCAACAATTATAAGAAGAGTAAAGTATTTTCCATTATTGATTTAAGAAGGTCTAAGTAATTTTTCACTTGTTTTGTTTTTTTATAAAATGTTTAAAAGCAGATTTTTTTTAAGCTGACACTAATTTTACAATGTTTTAACAATTTGGTTATCAGAATCAGACCTCTTGGTTTAAATGAAAAACGTAAGCTGCCAGCAGCACAAATAATTGTGGGCTTCGCTACAAGCATTGTTTTCTCATAAATACCCATGAGCAAACTTGCCAGTGACAGAAACTCAGCACAACAGAACAAAGTCTATCACGAAGATACGTTGGAAACCCATTACACACTATGTGGAGATACTCACAAATAAACAAACAGTGTAAACGTGCTTCATGGGTTTTTTCTGTGCTTTTTCCCCTCCCCTGACTGTTGTCAACGACCCCGTTTAGAAATCCTCAAGAGTCAGCTCTATGAACACAACAGGTCATCTGAAGAGCTGCTTCCTTTCTTCCTTCAAAATAAGACTTTAAAACATATACAGAGAGTGTCAAGTTTGAATTGCTCCACTTGCTACCCGGTGTTCATAATAAGGGATTTCCTCTTACTTTACCAGACTAATTACCATGCTAGCAGCAACTGGATAACTGGAACACATGACACGGCTAATTTATATTTAAGTCCACTTCTGTTTTGGTGAACTAGCGTAAAAAGGTTGATGGTGCAAATGTTTTAGGTGTTAGCTCTAATTTAAGATAGATCGTAACTTAGAGTCTATGAGACTAAGAGTCTGTGAAAACCACAAAAAGGTTACAATCTAAATCGCTGCAGTTAAATAACTTTTGATATGTTATCTTTAAATTGACTGGGTTGCTCTTTTGGCATAGAGGATAATTATTTTATTTTTAAATATCAATTCAGAAAATTCAGAGAGAAAATGTACGGTACAAGGAGCAAGACTAATCATCAGTGACATAAACTACCAATAATCAGGCGTAGAAGAAAACATGAACAAACATATCTGAAAATGTGTTACATTAAAGAATAGAACACAGACAGATTCCACAGGTGTTCATGCTAATTTCTGTGTTGTCTATATGAAACAGAAGCTTGAGTTCAGTCTATGAGTGTGGTCAAACCCTTAAGGCCCGTCCTACAGAAGAGCCATGCATCTGTCACCACTATAACGCACAGTACAAGACAAAACAAAACAAACACAAACACACTCAGGTATTTAGGTAGTGACATTTGCACATTTATTATTAAGCCCATTATTAAGCCAACTGGTCAGCTGACCTTAAGAGTCGGTGAAGGAGAGTAAGGGTGAAGCAAGTTCAAGAGCTAGGGTGGAGCAAGGCCATTAAGACATTGAAAAACAATAAAATAATTTGAACTCAATTCTTTAGCACTTAGGGAACCAGGGAAGAGCAGCCGGAACAGGAGGAATGTGTTCTCGCCTGTGTGATCAAACTAAAAGGAGGCAGCTGAATTTTTGGACAAGCAGAGAGTGATAAAGGAAAGCCTGTCTGACTGCATAACACAGCTTGTTGCAATACTCAAGGTGTGTGGCAATAAAGGCATGAATACTATTTTCAGACTCCAGTCTGGACAAAATTGTCTCGATCTTTGGCAATTTGTAATAACTGGAAAAAGCTTGTCTTTGCTGACTTGTGTGTCCAGAGGTGGGTAGTGACTAGTTATATTTACTCAGTTACATTTATTTGAGTAACATTTTGGAAAACATTTACTTTAAGGAGTAGTTTTACTGCACTGTACTTTTTACTTTTACTTGAATAATTTCATCATACAGTATTGCTACTCTTGTTTTAACCAGAAGTGCTCCAGACACAGACACACAGTTTTTCTTTTTGTTAAAGTGAGACCTCTTGTTTGTTCAAAAGCTTTGTTGTTTGGATGTTATTTACTATCTGCTGAACCTATTGGGGCATTTGGAAGCTAAGAAGATACAGTAAACACTATAAAGTGTCACTGGAAGTACTGTACCGTGTTCTAACATACACATATACATTACCTACTGTTAAGTATTAGTTTTATAAGTTTTATTTAAGTACCAGAATTTTCCCTAACTTCATATTTTTGTTTGTCTGATGGTGTCATTTTAAAATAATAAATCATTTGTTATGACCAGGTACTCAGTACTTGAGTAGCCTTTTTATCAAATACTTTTTTTACTCTTACTTGAGCAATTTTGTTGGACGGCTACTTTTTACTTAAATTTGATTAAAATTATGCTGAAATAGTGCTACTCTTACTTGAATACAGTTGTTGGGTACTCTACCCACCTTTGGTCAAATCTAAGGTCGCCATCTAATTTGACCCCCTAGATTGGTGGACGTGGATTTCAAATATAAAAAAATCTAAGTGAGTATGGTACTGAGGCCCCCAGGGGACATGGTGGGAAAAATATTTTTAAGGAGAAAAAAAAAAATACATTTTGCGAGATCATGAGAAAATTTTGCGTTATCCTGAGACACATTTGCATTATCTTGAGAAAGTTTTGCGATATCTCGGGAAACTTTCTCGTGATATCGCAAATACTGTTGACTGATCACATTTGACAGGAGGAGCCATGGAGGAGGATGTCCTGCAGTTCCTGGAGTCACGACAGATCCAGCTGTCTGTCACTTACATGAAAACCATGTCTACAGCTAAGCACTTTATGTCCCTATATTTAAGGCCAATCTCAAAATAAAACTCTATAAAGCTCTCCCGTACGTGAGTTTCTTCCATTGTAGCAGTGCTGCAGCAAACTGACCCAGAAATACAGTACAAATGGTTGAGGCCGTCAGGTTAAGTACAGGAAGTAAAGGCTTTTCAAAATTTTCTCAAGATATCGCAAAGGTTTCTCGAGATATCGCAAAACTTTTTCGAGATATCGCAAAACTTTCTCAAGATATCGCAAAACTTTCTCAAGATATCGCAAAATTTTTGTTTGTTATTTTTTCTCACCCTAAAAATATTTTTCCCACCATGTCCCCAGAGGGGCTCAGTAGTATGGTGGGTATCACAACGGCTAGTTGACTTTATCCTTTTCGTAATTTAATTTACATAAAAAATTATAAATTCATCACAATTCATTGAGCTTTGTGTTTTTTCAAAGGATTGTAGACTTGACAATTGTGAGCATAATAATGACAATAATACACATTTCTAAATGTCCTAAAATTTAGCCCAAGGGCAGAAAATGAAGATAAAAAGTCCTCGAATAGACTCTTGAGGCACCCTACTGCCTAAAGAAACTGTAGATGACACAAACTCAGGATGGCACAAAAAGTTCTGTCCTGCAAGACCAAAACCACCCCAATGCTGCACATTTAACACCAACACAGTGCTCAAGATGAGAAATTAAAATGTCATGATCCCAGTTGCAAGGTCTAAAAGCACAAGCACAACATAAAAACAAGCATCCGTAGCTAAAAATATATCAGCAAAGCCTCTTAAAATAGCAGATTCTGTGCTGTGAACCTTTTTTAAACCAGACTAAAACACCTCCGGAATATCATTTTTCTCTAACAAATGAACGTATCTCTATAAAAATAACTTTCTCCTGCATTTTTGAAAACGTCTTTACAGGGTGAGAGAGAATAGGGTCACAGGGGGACCCAGGAGGTTTCATCTGATGAAGAATCTCCTTCAGAACAGTGACCCAGGCTCAAACTGGTTAAAAGCAGCAGAGCAAAATGTTGAAATGGAGGGCTTATATGACAGATGTGAAATCAGTGATCTGGTTCAGGAAACATCTTCAACAAAAAATTTGATAAACATCTCTCAAGCTGACTGACTGGGCCACCTTATGAGTGGAGTTGATACTGCTAAAGAGAAGGCTTGCCTTCTGACAACTAAAGAAATCCAACTTGTAAAATATGATTTCTTGAAACTGCCATGAAAGACCTCGGAGCAACAGGAAGGAGTACCTAAAGTGTTCCATCTGTGAGACCTACATGTATAATTTAACTGACCTTTACATACTTGTGGACTTGAGATCAACTTTTTATGTACTGCAGGGCTTTTCATGCTGGGAGAGCACAATGTAAACTGTATAATAGATCAGCTTCCATCCATTTAGTTGCCAGAGGGGATCACAATGCAAGTTACTTTTTTTATTTCAAGTTCATCAGGACTCAATTGTGTATTCATATTTCTTGGAACATCAGCATAATCTTGGTTTCATTATCAACTACTGCATTAGTTTTCAGTCGGGGTGAGTGCAGATTGAGGCAGTGCCAACATACTATGGTGTATCTGGTTGAAGGCTAAGGCAGTTCTGGTAAAGTAAGGTTTTCTCAATGTTTAGAGCCATAAAACTTAAAGATGTTGAACATTTGAAATAAATCCTAATCAACCTTTCCATTAGTTTCAAAAGAGATATATAATTTTGAAAAACATTTCTGACAAGATGATGTGTTATCTGCATCAGTGGTGTTTACTAGACTTGTTTTCAATCAGATTCAGACTGTTTGTTGTTAAAAAGAAGACCTAGTAACATGAATATCCCTAATAAAAGTGTAGTCGCATATTCCAGTGAGACATCAAAGAATGGAGTGAGCTTCTATATTTTTCCGAAATACCCATTTGTGAGAGGGTGAGAATTATATGATTGGAACAACACGAGGCTGGGAGACATAAGTGGGAGATCAACAGCCAGACCATCCGGACAACCGCTCTTTCCAGTGGTGAGACATGAGCGTTTTTTTGAGGCAAACAACTGAGCTGTTTAAAGTGGTTATGAGAATAAACAATGCATACATTTTTCTCCTCATGCAGTAGCAAGCTGGAAAAAAATGACAGCAGGATTTGAACAAGTTGTAAGAGTTTCTGGTTCTTATAGCTATTTTCTATCATTATCACATACGTCAGTAATCCCAAACAACACAGACAATGGCTGTAATTTGCAAGCAGATGTCATTTTCCAAAAACTAAAATTAGGATTTTATTCAAATCTAACAACACCAGTCTTGCTGTAAATGCAGCCACAATTAAAAGATATTTTAATCGGATGCCTTTCTGTCAGAATTTAGGAATATCATTTAGTTTCTAACAAAAAATAATAATTTCCATTGTGACCATGGTGTTATCCCAGTGGTAGCTGAGATTGTCTTGTGAACAGAATGTCTTCACACTAAAGCAAGTTTCGAAAACGTTAATAGAACTGTCTATTGACTACAAGTCTGACTACAAATGAAAATAAAGAGGTAAGAAAATGAGGATACATGCCCTTGAAGAACAAATTAGAAACCCTAAGAACATAAAAAATAATGCTTAGTTATTGTAATGGAAAAATTCGCAACTCCCTTGCTCTGACATGCACAGTATAAGAAGCATATAAAAAATAAAGCAAATTCAGCCTGCTCAACCTTCTCTCCAGAAACATTTAACACATTTCACTTTGCGATTTTCCAGCAAAAGCATGTGATTTTTCTGGTTTTGAGATAACATCTCAAACATTCTCTCATGGTACAGCAGTGGGAGTGTGAACCTGCATTTGTTCCATCATAATATGCAGAATACATTTTTCAGGTTAAGATGAAGATGAATACTTATGAATAACCTTGTTATGGTGCAACACAGAGAGAAAGGAGTATTGTATAATTTTCTTTGAGAAGGCAATAAGGGTATTTTTCTACATAGCAAATAATTGTTAGCTGATGGTTTTCTCTGGTTTTAACACATTATCGTGAACATTAAAAATGGGTTTTTACCAATGACATAGGCCTTAAATATTTATAGAAAAAAACATTAATAAAGCCATCTTCTGAGGGGAAAACAGAAAGGACAACTTCATGAGCGGAATGCATGTGCGGAAGATTTAAAGACATTTTTCATGCAAATGGGGCCCTGAACAAAGCTATATAATTTATTATTAAAGTCTATTTATTTCAATTCTAATTCAAATTCAAAAATACTTTATTGATCCCAGAGGGAAATTAAGTGTTGGTATAGCTTATATAATTAATTCTTTAAGGAGTTGTTATAGATGATGATGGCTGTGGGCTGGAAGGATTTCCTGTAGCGGTCTGTATTGCAGCGAAACTGAAGAAGCCTCCGACTGAAGACGCTCTGTTGTTGTATGACTGTCTCATGAAGAGGATGCTCAGGGTTTTCCATACTTTTTTTGATTTTATGAAGAATCCTTCTTTCAATCATCATCTCCAGATGTTCCACAGTCGTCCCAAGAACAGAACCAGCCTTCTTTATCAGGTTGTTTAGCCTTTTTAAATCCCTGGCTCTGATGCTGCTACCCCAACAGATAACCTGCATTTATTCCTCATTGCTTAGGCTGCATTTGAACTAATTATACAAGTTTAAAGAAAACCCATCCTCAATTAAACGCTTTTGCTCTTGGTACTTCTGAGAGAATTTGTTTCTTTTTCAAGCATCTGATGTTTGTTTCCTTGTGTGTGTCCCTAATGTGTATTTTTGCCTGATTTTAACTACTGCTAACTCACTGCTAACCTTGATTAGAGAGAGTGAATCTGCGTTGCATTGCTGAGTTCCCTTAAACGAAATAAGGAGTTTATATTTAACACATAGCATTTTGAAATACTATAAAGTAGTATTGTGTAAGTCACAAGTGATTTTGGCAGCTTGTGCAATTATTTATTTTGCGCACATAGACCTGTGGAATATGCAAAGAGACCAGTGCATATTTATCTGCGGTAGTGGCAAGTTGGTGCGTGTTTTGCTTTTGAGCAATTGTAAACTTGGCCAATTGGCTGCTTGAGATTTGGTCTCATTTTATTATCTCAATTTCTTTTTTTAAAATCTTTTTATTTTATTCTCTTTCTGTTTCTTCTGGTGCTTTAAAAGATGGAAGCCTCAGGCTACCATGCAGCTGATGCTATGGGGCCAGAGGGCGCTGGAGACTACCACCTGCAGCAGGTAGTGGGAAATCTTATTCGCCTGCCATCACAGGAAAGCGAGTACCTACAAGGTTATGATGTTGACGCCTGTACAGAGAGAATATAGAGTTTAGTGGGATTTATGGAAAACCCAGATAAAGAAGTGAAGGTTTCTGATGTCCTCGGCCAGCTAACGTTGTTGCTTCAACGTAGATTGCAGTTGGAAAGCCAGACAGCAGCACAGTTAAAGTAAGAAAGAGACACTGCTGTCTTTGAGCTTCACGAAAAAGGAACAGCTCAGGTATGAACCTAAACACTTTGATGTGGTGAAGACGCAGGAACATGATCCCAACTTTCACCTCATCTAGAAGCTGGTGATTAACCGTTCACCAGCAGACATGATGCTGCCACCACCAGGTGCAGCCCATGAGCTACAAGATTTTTCTTGCAGCCTTCCTAATCTTAGGCTGAAGACAGGTTTGTTGGTCTACACCCACAACGAGCGAGGTCCGCCTCCATGGGCTGACCTAACAGACCAAAGGGGGGTCATCTTAACCAACACCCATGACTTTATTCCACGTGACCAGAAGAGCCCCAAAGCCTCATGTGACATCTTCCAATAGGTGACATCCTGGCTTCCAAAGGCTCACATGACCGAGACCTGCACCCAAGGATGCTTATCCTGCTTCCAGCTCCATCCATTCCAGCTAAGCAAAGATCCCTCTCAGCGAAGGGGGATCAGATTCCCTTGGATGCACCTGAATCCAGCAGGAGGCAACAAAC
Organism: Valencia hispanica; assembly: GCA_963556495.2. Lineage (NCBI taxonomy): Eukaryota > Metazoa > Chordata > Actinopteri > Cyprinodontiformes > Valenciidae > Valencia > Valencia hispanica. The sequence continues at coordinate 39,381,408 of OY747713.1, read as the reverse complement.
ACCTGCTGACAGTCACATGTAGCTTCATCAGATATGATGAAGCCCCTCCTAAACTGAATGATACAGCAGTCATGACTGCTGCTCTTTTGTTTAACCAAAGTAAGTTCTACCTAAACGTCTCCTCCCTGGAGGCAAAGCCTGTTTCCACACCAGTGGAAAAGGGGGACCAGTAAATAGCGTTAATGGAACAGGTGGATGCTTCAAAACTCTCCTCTAGCATGCACTAACAACTAACTACATCCATAATTTTTGTTTTGTTCAATAGAAATCTGCAGACGCATAGATTAACACCTTTCATGCTACAGTAGTAACCATAAATACATTCTAAGTGCATTAAAATAACCCTTTCAGGTTTTGCAGTTTCTCTCTTAGGAAGTGGTTAAGTGATGAGTGACACATTGGTATCATTTAACACAAGACTTCATTAGACAAGCTTATTTATCTGCACACTACCTCACTAAGTGATGGTACATTTATTCTAGACGCGATTTAGAAATCCTACAGAAACTCCTTAAACAGAGACTGTTAGAAGCACAATCTAAAACCCTTCAGGACACAAAAGTGCCTGTCAATCTACATTCTACTATAATTAACAACACCCCGCATGCCCTGCAAGCTCTCTCAGATGTCGTAGAAAGATAAAATAATTTACTTAATGTACACACAGGTGGTAAGAGAATTAATGCAGGATCTTATTAGAGAAATTTGTTTATCTATGGAAAGTCCTGTGGAAGGACGAACTCTTACACATTTAGTTCCTCTAGAACTAAATGTCCCCATTTTTGTTAACCCAGATAATTTTGAACTTCCGATCATTGAAAAGATGAACGTATATAGGCTTAAATCGGTGCTAAATGTTGGTTTTTGGAAAGGTGACACCCACCTACATTTAAAAACCCCATCCATACTGGCCTACCATGACAACGATCCCAAACTTTACCTCACTCCAAACCTAGACCTATGCACCAAAGCTAATACTTGGGTGTGCCCAAGTAACCCGTTCATTAGAGATGTAACTGATTACATCTGTGGTTTGAGGGATGACGCCCCTCAACAAAATTGTCGAGCTACAATGACATTAAAAGATGCAGGTATGGAAACCAAAGTTGAACATGCAGGTAACCAATGACTAGTGAGCACACCAGTAGCAGAAGCTTTGATGTCATATGATCAACATGACACGGTCACCAAGGTAAAGTTGCTAAACCAAACTATGTTACTTAATATCCCACAAGGGACACTAGTTCACATAGGAGATACAATACTCCATCATCTCGACCTTGACAGACATGACTCTGAGATCGAGATCATGGATGCATATAACGGTTATAATGTCACAATTGATACAGAAATTGAGAAACAACTTTTGAAGGAGGGGACCAAATTGATTAAATTCAGCCTCACCCCTACGGCCTTGACTTTGACTCCCCTCCCTAGCTTTCCCAAGTAAGCTGAGTGGAAAGAAACACACACCTTGACATTCACAGTAAATGCACTTGTAATTGGGTGGGTCTTCACAGCGTTGATGGCTTGCACCGCCTACAGGCAGGTCAAACAATTGCAACCAAGAATTGACTCCATGACATTTCTCACACCGCGATTCATAGCTTCCCCCGGTCCCAAAGCACAAGCTGGTGCCAGTGCCTGACGGTAGCTACACATTCGTGCCTTCACCCCGTCTCATACTTAAAGCAGTGATGTGAATCATGAAGTATGACGATATCGAAAGGAGGTCAATTGGCAAAAAGAGGAACCAATTTATAAAAAACCCAAAACTTAATATGTAGCCAACAGAGCCACTCCAACATGCAGCCACCCAGAGCAGCACAATTCTAGAAAGGAATTTACTTCAGCTTGTAAACGCACATCCACTCAAGAAGCAATGGCTGAAAGAGAGCGAGTTTTGATTGAGCTGGAAAGCTTTTTACTAGGAGTCCAGCTCATTGAATACTCTAAAAACGCAAGTAAACAAACAAACATAGCTTTCTGTTTTGTTGTGCTCTATACATCCTGGTGTTCAAAATTGCCAAAAGACCATATTAGAAACTGGCCTTACAATTTAAAGCGTCTAGTGTCCAAGAGCTTACATCGACCATAAAGCCGCTGTGGTGAAAGGATCTGGGGCTGATGTTGGGCTGACCAATCACAGACATGTGCTCTCCTTTGCTTTCGATGGATAGTTAAAAAATTCGGCTCTACTCTGTGCATCCTTACTCGAGGGAAGGACAGCTCTTGCGTCGATGGATAATGGCGCTGCCTGTCTCCGCACCTCCGCAGACGGAGAACTATAAACTAGGCTTTAGTAGCTACATCTGTGACAATCATTTTGCCATATTGGGGCATTTTTGAATTTTGACCAGCACAAAGCACCTTTCTTATTTATCGGCACCCCTGGTAAAGATGAGTAAAAACCTTTCAAGTCATTAACATTTTTATTGCAGGATCATGTTGTGACACAGATAGGTAGGTTTTGGCAGTGAATATATATGAATAATTGCTTTGGGCAATTATTAATAAGATTAATAATTTTATGTCAAAAATACAAAGTTTGGGGCACCATCCTGGGATCCAGGAATAATAATAGCCAAATAGTTCCGTCTCAGCTAATGTTTATGATTACCTGCCTGATAAGGCTGAGATAATTAAACAATAGATGAAGGAATAAGTTATTGGCGTACTTTGAACAGCAAGTTACTACACATGTATGTGAAACAACAACAAAAAACAACTTCCAAAATACAAGAGTTTATTACAAAAATAATTAAAATTTCAGTTAAAAGGCTTTAATCAACAAACTCATTAAGCTTGTAAAACACCACTAAACTACTAAGTAAAAGAAGAATGAATAATAAAACTAACTACCAAAAGTAAAACCGTAAAATGGAAATATATGTAATGAAGTAGAAACAATAACCAATATATTTATTGTGATATTACAGTTGAGTATGAATATGTATACCTAAAGACCAAGGCTTGTATTGAAGAGCTTTGGGAGTGAAGCTAAGTTCGTTTAAACTAATTATAATTAGTTTAGGAGGAGAAGTGAAGACAAAAAACATTCTTTGGAGGAAGTAATGTTTCATTAAACCATTTGCTGAATTAGAAATCAATAATCTTTTGGAAAATTGATTCTATTTTATGGATCGGTCATGGAGTGATTGATCAAATTTAGTATTTTGACATACTAAGAAAAAAAAACGACCTATACGGTTAGTTTTTGGTGTTTAAACTATCTATTTTAAAGCCGATCTGTATTTTAACTACCGTATGTAGCAATCTTTATTGTTTATGAAGCGCTAGCGGTCTGCAAAGCAAACCACACTAATTAGATCAAGCGTGCGGAGCTAATCTATGTAGTACAGCTCAAAGCCACTCAGTTTTAGCTTAGCACCAAAGAATAAAAGAAAAACTCTGGTCGGACGGAGTAACTCATGCTGTATGGCTTAAACGACTATGTCAGTATGTCATAAACCTTTAAAAACACTGTTCATACCCAAACAATTGAAGAATGAATTCTTACAAATGCAACAAATACGAGGAGAAAAAGCGAGGAGAATTAAAAGATTCTTTCTGCAGGTTTCAACAAGTCATTCAAGACCTATTTAATCAGCCGAAAACAGTTCACCTGATCAATCAAAGGCTGTAGAAGCCTTATGAATCCAATGAGCTTCTTCCAGTAACTTGCCTCCCTGCTTGTTGTTGCCAATGTTTATGGCAGTTGCATTGCAAATATCTCTCACATGTAAGCACAATTGCTATTTGCTATTCAAATCTATAGACATAACATTACGTAATCTCATGCAACTGTATGCAAATGCTCCATCTGCGCTGATGCAGATTCACTCACCTCTGCATGCTGATTGCTTGGACCAGCTCCAATGGATGACGCCACCAACCCACTTTCTGGTTCATTCAACAAATAATTATTTGACCACTTGGAGGCACTCAGAGCACTGAACTCGCTTGATTCCTAAATATTGAGGAAAATCTGTAAAAAGAATGTACCCTTTCCTGATACATTCGTAAACTGTGCATTTTACACCCTACATGCAAACACACACTCAACACAAAAAAGGGAGCATTATTTGCAATACATATTTTATAGATATGAAAGGGCTTGATGTTCTATAAAAACATTGCTCTTCATTCCCTCACAACTAGATACATATAACACACATGTTTTGGATATGCCTACATACATGGAAAGATTGGTAAATTTAGCTAAATTCAATGAAGGATTCCTTGAATGCTGGTGCAATAAGTTCCACAAGATTGATGCATTTGATGCATTTTAAATTTATACCATTTAAAGTTGCTCAGAGTCTCTAGGAACTTGTATTGAGTAATACATGACGTACTACATGTAATACATTTCTATTATCAGTTGTTCAAAATGGGAATGAAAAGAGAACATGTCATTTAAATAAAGGGCTGTACATAGTACACAAGAATAAAGAAATGTGTTCACATAGATTAGGGTTAAAAAGTTTGTTCTGGCCAGAATATTTAACACAAAACTAAACTGGAGAACTCCTGCACTTGTAGTTAGGCCTGGGGCAGTAACCGGATTACCGCCATACTGCGGTCACGTGAGGCCGACTGCAGGTCTGAGCATCTCACCGCCATCACCGCCATCACCGCCATCACCGCCATCACCGCCATCACCGCCATCACCCCCCCCCCAAAAAAAAAGCGCTGCACACAGGTGTTTGAAGGCATTTTTTTGTGATGCATAATAACATTTCATGTGTGTTTCTAGCCTTATCCTACGATCTGTGTAATGTTTTGTACTTTTGGATTTAATATGCACACATGAAAGCATAACATGTGTGACGCACAGCGTGTCAGAACTCCCGAAAGCGGAGCCACAGGTGAAAATAAAATGAAAAAGCAACTGCCCTGAGGAGGCGAGGTGCAGGCATCTTTGAGCCGTGGTTCCCGGACCTGGCCACAACGGAGGCGCAGAGGGAATGTTCCAACCGGAGAATTGGGGACGCCAAGCCGTGGATGCATGCACAAATAAAGTCAGTCGCCCAGTAGAGAAGAATGGGAAGATGAAATTTATATATGGGGTCCAAAGCCTTCTCTGTGCATAAAAGTGCCGAAGCAGGAGCTACGGTGCGCTCCTCTCCTAGATAAGTTGTTGCGGGACGCACTCTGCCTTCACCACAGACAGAGCCATCTTTGACACATCGGCGCGGCCGTAGTTTGGCCTCAAGGTACAGCTCGTTATGCACATGAGCAGGGTACAGCCGTGTCGCAGCGGCAGGTAGATATAATTATATATATATTTATGGGTATATCGCAAAACCGCAGGAATTTGTTGATTACCAGCCGCGGTAAGAAAAAATACAAACCGGCACAGCCCAACTTGTAGTAACCACACCCGATTCTAATATCCGAGCAGTAAAATGATATTTGCCCTGGTGATGTGCTGAGCTCTAAGAGCTGCTGCAAGAAGGGAATGATGTCATTTAAACAGAAGAAAATTCCTCTGTTCTTGCAGGTTATATGCAGGCCTTAAGGCTGAAGTTTGTTGATCTTCATCAGTCAAGATATACCATCAAGAAAATGGCAACACACATACTGTAAACGTGCTCATGTCTGCAGTTTAAACTGTAAAATAACCAAACTCTGACTAAGTCAAATTTATCTTGCCAGCCGGCAAAGCAAATAGGATAGCAAAGGAGGTAAAAATAATCTTCAAGCTTCTTTTATTATGAAATTGTAGAAAGAGTGGCATGTTAAGATCACCAAGTCTCCATAATTTGTTTTAAAGGTTTTGTGTACATCTTCACCTCGGCAAGGGTTCAACTAATTCTAAAGGGTGCTGTATGAAACATAGAACGGGTTGCAATATTACATTTATGTTTCAGATTATATTCAAGTTTCTATACTAAAATAGATGTTTATCATCCACAGCAGAATCTGCCTCTGCAGCCACTTTCAAAACGTCTCCGACTTGATCTGCAGTACATCTGCACTAAGCATATTTGGTCTGTTTATTTTCCTCTACTTCATACATTTATACCTAAATTTTGCATGCAACAGTGGTGATCTACAATGCTTTTAGGGCACAACATTCACATTATGTTTTTACGGCAGCGAAAAACAAATGCCTAAATCCGGCTGGTTTTGGTTCCACACCATTGCTCCAGAAATGAATCTGATGTGACAAGAGTTTTTTTTTTTCCCCCTTCATGTTCACAGTCTCTACTCTGCACAGACGTACGTACACAGGATCCAACTGATCGAAAACACATATTGAGAAACATCCAGCTGAATCTAAATGCTAATGCAGGAACGGGATGGAGAAGACGGGTGGTGAGTTTGCAGTGTAGCACCCACTGGAGGGGGCAGAGTGGATGAATTGATGAGAACTGGAATGACCCCCGATTATTGTTATAATGACCTGATTGGTCATAGATATGAAAACGTATAATTGGATGGTGGATGGAGCATATGCTTAGGATGTCAGCCAGTGTGTGGTTTTGTCAGGATCACATGTAGGTCCTATTTGGGACATATGATGTTTTTCTCTTGTGTATCGGAGCTGCCTGCCATGAACAAAAGAAACATATTTTCTATACCTACAAAATGTTCCTCTTCTTTACATCTGAATAAAGCCCCGAGGGACACTTCTGCCTCTCAAAGAACGACAGGCACAGCATTTTTTCCCTTTAGGATTATCATTTGCCTTTGTTTACCAGGATCTCTGCTCAGATAAGATGGATACATTTTACAAAAGAGAAACAAGGTTGTACAAATATGTATGTAGTCCTCTTCGTGAACAAATTCAGACCTGACTAAAGTTTAGGTAAGCATAGCTCCACACATTTAAAGCTGCTACACCGAATCAGCAAAACAAGCTAGCTTACACAATCACAGAACTCTCACCCCTTCCGTCAGCTATCATCCGTAGGCCACGCCCCCCTGATATGGAAACGCGCATTACCACAGAAAATGAGAGAGCGCAAAACACCAGTTGCAGGTTTTGTGAAGTAATATGGCGGAAACGTATTTTGTTTTCTATGAGTTCAAATGGTGTTCTTCTTTTTGGGACTCTGGTAGTTTATCCTAAAGTTGAAGTGGCAGCAGCTAGCTGTTTCTGCTTCTCTGACTTAATTTAGTGGAGAACCTCTCACACCAGTGGTGTTCTGTTGCAACATGTGGGAGCGCGTAATGAGTGGAGACCCCAGGTGAATGCAGAAGCGCACTTGTCCAGTGAGACGGACAACCGGATGGTCGAATTGTTGTTTTCGGACCAAGTCATATTATTGGCTGAGGTTTTAAGACAAATGTGACAGAACCTCTTAATTTATTTATCTCCACAAATTATAGCTATACTATGTTAGAAAGTTGTTTAGAAGCATGAACATTTTTTTTGTTCAGCTACCTTGTTTTGCAGATTTGCCACAGCAGCTTTAAGACACACCTCACCAGCCTGTTTTACATATAATTGTTACTTTGTGTTCGTGATTCACTAAAATAACCAAAATGCGTTGATCTCTCTCATCAAACCTAATTTGACTGTAAGGAAAAGTTTTCCTAATGTGTGTGGATGTGAAATGAATATAGAAACTTGGGATTGTTGCAGTTTTTTAAATAGTAAAAAAAAAAAAAACTTGTTTAATGACTTAAAACTTTTTTTTGCAGGAATTGTGTGAATACGTTTAAATTTATTTTGGATTTCGACCCTTTAAATATGGCATTGACCCTGGGTGTATGGGAAAATAAGTTGGAATAAATTGAAACTTCCAATTTCTGTTTTTCAAAATTCCCCAAGTTTAATGCCATGTAAACATTCTCTAAATGAATACAATAAATCATATCAAAAGCCTGAAATTAATGAGATTTACATACCAATATGTAGTGTATTTAAACTCCTAATCAAACTGAATAAAGACTAAAATCATTCTATTAAAAGTTAGAAGTCTAAAAAAACTAATCTCTCAGCAAAGACAAAACCATTTGTGAAAAGTACCAACGTCTCTCATAAACCAGTCCAAAAGGTACAGTAGGTTATAACTCAGTGGACTGATCTTAATGTGTGAAGATTTGACCATTTTTGTGCCCTAGGCAAGATTGTTACTCAAATCAAATCAAATCAAACTTTATTTATAAAAGCGCTTTTCATACAAGAAGTTGCATCACAAAGTGCTTTACAGATTAAAATGACCCCACATAAAACCATCTTCCCTTCCCTCCCCCACAGATTTAAAAGCATGGTCACAGTTATACCCCCCACCCCCCAACCCAACTCCCATGCACACACACAGTTAAAGGCAACAGTAAAAAAGGACATTGGGCCGAGTGTAGATGAACCATGCAAGGAAACGCCATCAGAGGAGCCATCTGCCCCGGCAGCGGTAGACTAACAGCAGCAGCCGAGGCACTGACACAGGGCACCCAGTGGAGGCAAGGCCAAGACCCCCACCTCCACCCAAGCTCCACCTGGAGAGCACCCAGGCAGCCACAGCCGACCACCATTCCCAGGGCAGAGGGCTCCCACAGAGGAAACACTGGAACGGGGATTAAGATAAATTAAAGTATAAAAATAAACAGTAAATTAATGTGCTAAGATTAAAAAGCAAAACTGATAAAAATATAATCATATAAAACATGCAGAGCAATAAACAAACAGTAATAAATAATAATCAGGTAAAAGCTGGGCTAAAAAGGTGAGTCTTGAGCCTGCGCTTAAAAACATGAACGTTCTCTGCAGCCCTGAGGTCCTCTGGCAGCCTGTTCCAGAGGTGAGGGCCATAAAACTGGAAAGACGCCTCGCCATGAGTGTGTGTCCTGACTTTTGGGGTGACAAGGAGACAGCTGCCAGAGGAGCGCAGAGACCGCGAGGGTTTATATGGTAAAAGCAGTTCAGAGAGATAAGAAGGCCCAAGACGATTAAGACACTTAAAAACCATTAAAAGAACCTTAAAGTCGATCCTGAAATGTACGGGGAGCCAATGCAATGATTTTAAGACCGGTGTAATGTGCGCCCGCCTCCTGGTCTTCGTCAGGATACGTGCTGCTGAATTTTGTAGTAGTTGTAAACCTGATATACTCTTTTTGGGAAGACCAGAAAGCAGGGCATTACAGTAATCAATTCTACTGGAGATAAAAGCATGCATCAGTGTCTCCGTGTTGGCCCAAGAGAGAATGGGGCGGACTCTGGCGTTGTTCTTTAGTTGATAAAAACCTATTTTAGTAATATTTTTTATGTGAGGAATAAAAGTCAGCTCAGAGTCAAAAATCACGCCCAGGTTTTTCACTTGTAAAGAGGGATTAAAAGACAGTGATTGTAGTTTTGGTAAAAGTTTCTCTCTCTGAGCCTCAGGACCGATGACTAAAACTTCAGTTTTGTCCTGGTTGAGCTGGAGAAAGTTTTCTGCCATCCAGGATTTAATGTCTAAAATGCAGTTAAAAAGTGCATCCATTGCCCGTGTGTCATCGGGAGACATGGAGATGTACAGCTGTGAAAGTTGACTCCATGTCTTCTGATGACACTGCTAAGAGGGAGCATATACAGGTTAAAAAGCACTGGGCCTAAAATCGAACCCTGGGGCACACCACATGTAATTCTATGGACCCTAGAGGAGCAGGCATCTAAACTTACCATAAAAGTCCTGTCTGTGAGATAGGATGTGAACCATTTGTGAACATCACCAGAGAGGCCGATCTGTTTTAAACGGGTTAAAAGAATAGTGTGGTCTACTGTATTGTGCTCATTAATAAAATCATTAAGTTGAATTAAAACAATTTATTCTAAAATTTTGCTTAAAAAAGGTAAGTTAGATACCGGTCTAAAATTGTTAAAATCATTAAAATCTAAATTGCTCTTCTTCAACAGGGGCCTCACTAGCGCCCCTTTAAAGGCGCCAGGAAAGACCCCCCTCTGAAGGGAGCAATTCATCATGGATAAAATCTCATCTCTAAAAGATTCATAAAATTGCTTAAAAAAGGAAGTGGGAATCGGGTCCAAAACACATGTGGTGGGCCTCATTGAGGAGAAAACTTTATCATGCCCCATTGCATTACAGTCAATTTCAGTTGTCATACAATTACACAGAAACAGTAGGCATGTATTCAACCTTTTATTCTTATCTGAGAATCTGATGATGTGGCTGATGTAAAAGGGATCAGATAATCTGATTCTGCTCCAGTGGGGGTGGGGTTAAAATATCTCAAAGTGCATCTGTAGGGAGAAAAGTCAGTCGGTCAGTATTTATTATCAGTTATTCAAACGAGTGCTTGATTTAACCTTGATTTAATAGCAAAGTAGTCTTCTTTTGTGCAAAATAAGATTTATGCTGATTGCAGCAACTCAGATCAATGACACAGGAAACATAGAAAAGATTATTCTGAAAAAAAAGCATAAAAAATGCAATCACAGGTAACAGTTGAACTAAGCTGAAAATATGTTGTTAGGACTTTGTCTTTAAATTTATGCAAAACCCTAAAAACAACCAGAATGTCTGAATTTATAGAGGAAACTGACAATATAATCCAGTCACGATTAGTTTTTTTTTCTGAGGAAGATTTCTGAGGAGCTCATTAAAACCAAAAATCCTCAGTTTCTGCTCAAATTCTTCACATTTAGTTGTAAATGTAAATTATATATATATTAGATTATTTATCTATTTAACTTTTTGTATGGTGTTTGGAAGTAAAATCAATGTGTTTGGCCATAATGACCATCTTTATAGTCGGAGGAAAAAGGGGAGCTACTGTACCAGCTTAAGAGAACATCCCAACTCTGAAGTACAGGGGAAGCATCGTTATGTTATGGGGCTGTTTTGCTGCTATTAAGGGCTGGTTTGACAAAATAGATGGGATCATGAGGAAAGAACGTGCGAAAACTCATCAACATCTCAAAACAGCAGGCAGGAAGGTAAAGCCCCTAAATTACGTACAAAGTAGCTTAAAGACAAGAAAGTCAGTGTTTTGGAGTGGCACTGATCTTTGTTCCCTCGACAATTTGGCAAATGAGCTGAAAAAGGTGTGGAGGAGACAGACATAAATCTTGAATTCTAAGGAAATGCAGTTAAACCTGTGAATATGCAAGGTTTAAAAATATTTTCTAACAAATCCTCTCTCTCATTATTTAGCAAATGGAAATATTTTTTGGTAACCACAATTGATCTAAAACAAGAAACCCTCAGTCTGATTCAATGTCACAGTATGAAAAACGAAAGTTTTTTTTATATAGTGTAAACTTCTGGTATCCACTGTATTTCTGTCAGACAGTACAGACAGTACAATACAGCCACACTGTCGTATGATCTGATATTGAAAACATCCTCAGTTCTACCCAAAGCATGTTCTTATTTTAGCTTCCCAAGAACCACATATGAGCTTTAATAATTCTACTGCTGCCTTAAAGCCATGGATTTACACACGATTCTTTCCTTAAATTTGAGTTGGCGCTCCCAGTGCTGCTGTGCTCAGATGTCACCATAACTCATTATAGCTGACATTTCTAACCACATTAGCAGAAAACAGATATGAACCAAGAAAAAGTTCTGTACATAAATTAAATATATTTACATTTCCTATTTTAATTCATGCAACCAGGAATTTGACTGTAATGTAGGTATTCTGTCTATACCTCTATCAAAATAGGACAAGGACAAGAAGAAAATGAAAAGAAACAAAGGACTTTAATAAAATGCATTTTGATAACTTTGACTGCCTTAAACATGCCTTTTCTGAATCACAAGACAACCAACATGATGGACATATTAGACAAAACCTAGAGACTCTTTAGGTCCATCTATACTCCATTCCTAAGTTTTTTGTTCAATTAAAATTTTGAACCCCTTTGTAGTTATTGCATCTGTTAGGAAATTGGGAGACCTACAGTATGTTTTAGTTTTCATCTCACTGCCAAAAAAAGCACAAAAAAACTTAATGCACCTAATTGTGTCTTGCTTATAATCAAAAACACTGCATATTTCAACTGGTGATTTTCGACAAATTAGACAATTGCAAAACATATCAAGCCATCTATATTGAGTCTATTGTTAAATGATTGGTTTAATAATCAAGAAAGGTTGATTTTTCTTTACTATATTGCAATTTCCATTAAGTTCTGTTCATTTACAAATGGTCAGCAGGGTTAAGTTTAGATGGCACACTTTTTTGTTGATGGGTGCAGAGGTCCACTGTGGATGTAAGAAGGACAGAGCTGCCTGAAAAAAGCACTTTTGCTAGTATTAGAAAACAATTTGGGCTGATTGCAAATAATTAGACTAATGTTGACAAAAAATTTACTATTTAAAGGTCCCTTTACCTTTGTATAGCTAATCAAAAATGCATTGTATTTTACATTTTGCTGAAAAAAGCAAGTAAATTCAACACAAATGTGTTCTCTTTCAATACTCAGTCTTCATGTCCAGGTTTTATTTAAATTGATACATTTCAAAATGTCATTTACTGTATTCAGTGACGAAGAAATTAAAAGAAAGAATTGCTTGATATAAAATTACATTAATGAAACTACTTTCTGCATAAACATATGACCAGAAAGTATGGAACAGTGAAGGATGTTGGATCTGGAAGGAAAATGATAAATGGTTTTCTAAATTTTTTTTAATTTTTTTTTTTTACAAACTCTAAAATCTGTTAATTGGACCAGTATTATTGGCATACTTCAAATTTGGCTTTTTCAGAAGATTGGCAAGAAGAAAGCAATTGTTGAAAGAAAGGCATAATAAGTTCTGTTAAAGATTTGCCTTAATCCATCTAGAGGACACAGAGATGTAGTTTTGAATTTGAGAGTCTGAGTCCAGTCTGTCATGTGTAGGACTGTTTGTTAAATGGTTTACCGGTGTATATTGGGTTTTGTGTTCTTTTTGAACTTCCTGTTTTATTTTTGGCACCAATATCCTGTTTCGTTCCAGATAACTTTACTTCCTGAGATTCCCTCCTCTCATCAATCTCTCCCACAACCTAAGTAGTCCCACCTGTGTCTCATTGTCTTCCTTTGGTTGTGTGTGGGGATGTTCAATATCACCTTTTTTACAGATGTCCGATTTACCGATATAAGCAAAATCTTAATTCACGATACGGATGTAAACCGATACCACCGACAGACGTCTACCTAAATGCTCAAGGTTGGCTCAGAAATGCAGAAGCCATAGGATATGTAGTGGATTTTGCCAAACAAACAAAAATATCTAAAAAATTATACCTGGGATTGATCATACAGACAACACCCGTGAGAGGAGAAGAACGTAGCTGAAGATTTTGATTTATAATATGCACATGGTATGAAAGTAAGGTTTAAAAGTTGTGTCAATAAACAAGTAAAACCCAATAATTTTCAACATAACATTTTATTACCAATATCGTCAGATAATATCGGATATCCCTAGTTGTTTGTCTATTTATACTTTACCCCTTCCAGCCTTAAATCTAACTTGGTCTTTTTTTGGACCCGGTTTGTATTGGACTTTCTTCTGCCTCTGATTTGGATACCTCACCCTTGATTAGGTTTTTGTGAACTGACCTGGGACTGTATTAAAGAATTCCTGATTTAATGCCATTGTTTTGAGTCTTGCGTTTGAGTCCTTTATTCCTGACAGTCACACTTAAATTGCAAAAATCAAAAGACTTCCGACTCGGCTTAGACTTGTGCCGTAAAGACTTGAGTCTTAACTAGGAAAAATAACATACGAACATCTCTGAGAGGTCATAACATGTAAAAGCAGGTTGTATGGTCAGAAGAGAAGTGAAATTCCAAGATCCCCATCAGTAAGTGTCCTTACATGCAGAGAGAGAAAGTCGAATTATGGAAGCTGGAGTAACAACACCGGTACACAACAACACAGCAGGAACAACTAGTGTAACACAATCCATCAGTACAGTACTTGCTAAATATTCTGTGCTTGAAGCGTTGTTGTCATCCATTTCTTTGCTCATTGTGTTTCCTGCCTTTACTTCATCTGCTTCATTGCTTTCAACATTTGTTTACCTTCTGTGTGACTCTAGGCCAACCGGAAAAATCCAACGTGACAGCCACATAGCGTTGAGGTGGCCAACACACTTCATTCAATAAATTGATTTTCTGAGACATGTAAACTGGGATTAACGCTCCCATTCTGGTTAAGCTATTTAGTCCAATTTTTGCCAAAACCTCAATTTAGATGCGCATGTAAACATACTAAGTGACATATGGTGGTGGCAGCATCATGCTGTGGAGATTTATTTATTTATCAGCAGAGACATGTACCTGGTCAGAGTAAGGAAGAAGATGAACAAAGCAAAACCTACTAGAATGTATAACTCAAAGACAAAACCTAAATCCAATCCAATGTTTGGCAAGACATAAAAGATCGATGTTCCCAGATACTCTCTATACAAAAGCTATTTTGCTAAGAAGAATGGACACAAATCTGCATCTCTAGATGTAAAAAAGGGACTATAGATATACTATATAACATCCTGCAGAAGTAATCACAAAATATGGACTTTTACCCTCTTTACTTGCCCTCCTGTGCGTGATGATCTATCCCACAAAATCTCCTCAAAACGTATGATGAAATTTGTTGCTTAAACAAATATGAATATGTCAAGGGGTATAAACACTTTAGCTTTGGGTGCCCAATAAAGCCCCTTTCTTCATGAAAACAAAGTACTTTTTTTTTAGAGAAGCTGGTCATAATGTTGACAAAATTCCAACTTATATGAAAAACCTCCTTTATTGAACATCTTTTAACACCCATGGGTGATAAAAGATTAGCAATAAAAAATACGTGTTTTTTTGTTTGTTTTTTTCCTTATTTTTTTCTTTCACAGGGATTTAATGCAGCAACGTGACTAGGAGATGGCGTAAGCATCAAGGCAAAAATAATTATGATAATAAAAAAAAAGATCAATGTTTTTCAAACTCACAGAACACAGATTAAACATTTATGCACTTTTGACCAAAATCAGGAGATTTAAAGCTACAGACAACTGAATACTTTTAAAGGCCAACAAACTTGCTGCTCGGTTGATTTTGTAATATCTCTGAGATGTGGTTGCATCAAAGTGTTCCTATTATTATGTCCATTTGCTTCGAGCAGACTATAGTTCAAAGGCAGTCTGGCTTTGACCAGAACTAATTTTCTGCTTCAAATGTTCTTTTTCCTTCTTTTTTTTTTGCAGTTAATGATGTTAGATGGTATAATTTCCCTCTTACCTTTGAAAAAAAATGCAAGTACATTAGAGAATGTGATTGCATTAGGGAAAATATGGATCTTATTTTAAAATAGTTCTCAGTTCACAAGTATATTGTGTTTGAATTAACGTTTCAGAGACTGAGTTTTATCATGTGGCTTTTAATGCCTTTCAGTGCATATTGCCTTAGTCTGTGCCTGCTGAAAAGTTTCGATCTAGTGTAAAATTCTTTTTAAACGCAGCAAGGAATAAATAGATAAATATTTAATTTTTCAGAGGGGTTATTGCAGATTCATTTTGCAAGCCAGATGCCTTATGCTGTCCCTTGATAAATGAGATCTTGCCTGATAAATGCTCCAGCTTGAATTTTTTGGAACGCTGACCTAAAAAATAGAGTGAACTGTCTTTAGCCTTTAAAGTTTCATGTAATTGCGTGGAATAAAATGTGGCAAACAGATGAAGCCTTGTACGTGTCCTCAATAATTTAACAAAAACTTATCTGAACTTTGGAATAAAAAAAACATCAACTTCATGTTCCTGTGGTCTGTGGATCCATCATTAGCATATTTATCTTTAAGCAATTTTAGCTCTCCTTGACAATGTTACCTCTGGTAACTGAGGTTTGCAGCATTCAATCACATACAGTTTTATTAGGGTACCATTCATATATTAGTTTAGATAAAATCTTGGCTGCGAGTCGTCATTGCTAACATTAGCAATGCATTATCAGAGCCTGTTTCTCTGTCATTATAATTAACCGAAAAAAACTTACTGTGTGGGACTCGTCACTTGCCTCTGGAAGTTCCTGCTGGATCCAGCAGCCTATCTGGCAACCTCGAGTCAGGGGGGAGGGGATACATCGCTCCACAGTCATTTGAAAGTGATTGCAGTTCCAGTTTTGGCCACAATCTTACATACGGCTTCTTTAAGGAGATGGGAATGCACAAACTCTTGTGCTGACCAAAAAAACTAAACAAACTGTGGTCTGCCTTAAAACCTAGGTCTCGGCTCGGTTGAAGTGAACTGTAGCATTTAGGACCAGCTGCACTCAGTTAATAAATGACAGACGGAAACCGAAATAAAGACTATTACAATAGTTGAGGGCGAGATAAGATGAAGGTAGGGATAGAGTAAAGGGGGCTGAATAAAAATGCAGGCCTTTGCTTCATTTTCTTAATTATGCACTACTTTGTTAAACTTATTATACTAAGAAATTGACCTAATTTTGGGCTTGTATTAGGCACCATATCATTTCTGCTTTGTCTGATAGATTAAACATGGCTTTCCCTATGGACATATGTTGAAGCATTTTATAGTAGCATTAAGTGTGGGCCTTTTCTGCATTTATCAGGAGAAAAGAAACAAAGCAAAATGGCGTGACACCAATTTCTGTCTGAGCTGTGTGCAGTGATTCTCCATTATTCTGTCTCACTTTGAGCAGGGCTCAGTCACAGCGAGTCTGGCCTCACAAGGAGCCAGCAAATCATACAGCCACAGCTAGCGTCTTTTAGCATTCATATATTCACTCAGAACTCTGTCAAAGCGGCAAAAGCTCTGAGCACAGCCAAGTGGGGATCTTCAGGAAACAGGTCCCATCCCATTTCATCCTTTATAAATCAAAGCGCACTCCAGGCCTTGGAATGAGAACAATGTCCCCGGAATGGGCCGCCATCCATAACGCCGCTCAATGCAAATGCCACGGTCGGGTTTGTATGGGCCTAAATGTGTGGCTTCAGTGCAGACGCGTGCTGCTGTAGCAGTGTTAAATGCGTTTGTGGGGTGACAGCCTCTCTGCTCATTACGGCCGAGATGTTGCCGGGGAAAGTCGGGCAGCGGTGAGCAGCGCAGAGAGCACCAGAGGATGGAGCTTTGTCCTTCCTCCCACACTCAGCATCCCTCTCCTGGATTCCCCACTATTGTTCTCTAATAAGCCCGGCTCCTCGCTGTTGCTCACATGCCTGTTTGTGTGTGTAACATCCATCCATAACAACATCATTATCAGGTTTTGTTTGAAGCTCCTCTTCTCCTCTCTCCAGCCTCTCTTCCTCCCTCCCTCCCACCCTCCGCCCCTCCTCTGCCTCATCTGCTTGTGTTGGCAGGCTCGGGTATGTCAGGGCTGAGGAGAGGAGGCAGAGGGAAGGCGAGAGGATGGGGAGATGTGGAGGAAAAGAAAAAAGAAAACCTCTGTTGGCTGCATTAGCATATCAGACACATGGTGAGAGCTGGAGATTGGGTGCCGGAGCAGATGTCGATTTACATATTCAACGTTGGACCAGAGGTGCATGTGTACATAGGTGTGTGGATGTGGGTTTGTGGGTTTGTGTGTGTGTGTGTGTGTGTGTGTGTGTGTGTGTGTGTGTGTGTGTGTGTGTGAGAGTTTGGTTGGGGGGAGGGTGAGGGTGGTGGAGGGGGTGAAAGAGCCTTGAAATGAGGGCGGAATCATAATCAGCGAAAGCTCTCTCAACTGGACGGGCGAAAGCCTCATTCTCATTTCGAGAAACTAAATGAATCTCTGCCGCCACTTTTTTTTTCTTCGTTTTTTTACGAGTTCAGATTAGCGTAAACCCACCACAGCTGACTAATGCAGATTTTTCTGGCCGACTGGAAAAATTGAGCGTGTGATCAAGCAGGAAGAGCTGCTCGACAGTACTGATGGAGTTAATTAGAATACACATAGACCACTCGCATGCTACATGCATTTCGATCTTCAGCTAACTTGTCTCGTCTGGCGGTGTAATAAGATCTTGCGATATTAAAACGATCTATTATTTGCTATATTTCAGCATCTCTGTTTTGCGAAGAATCGAATTGTTCTAATTATATGACTTTGTTTGGAAAAGAACGTGTACTGTATCTACGATTAAGAATTATATTGAAGCTCGAAATGAAGTTGTTGTTGCCCTGTTGTGGATGGGTGGATGGAAGTGATTAAGAAAGAAATCATCGGGCTGGCCAACAAACTACACAAGCTTACAAAACGACTGAGAAACCCTCCATCATAATGGAACTTGAGATCGTTACTATGAATAATTTGGAGTCATTGACCTCAAACTAGAGGGAGAACGTTCCAGAGTCCCGGAGCAACTGCTTTAGTTTTCAGCCTTTTACGTGGCACAACCAGGAGACCTTGGTCACATGACCTTAGGGACATATGACCAAACTAACAGTGCTACAGCTGGCATATGCTTTGTGGCTTATCAACAGTACTAAAGTGCTGTTTAAGTTTTTTCTCTGCTTTTATGACTGCATTTACTCAAACTGAAAAATATTTAGAGTAATCAGACCTTAAATGGATGATTCTACACCGATTAAAGATTCTTTTATACATAATTACCACAGTGTAGCGACTGCTAAATATTGAATAAAAATTTCTTTCATCACATTCTGTTAAACAAAACGTTAGTAATTTCATTTTGTTGTCATCGTTTTTACTGAGTAGCCTAAAATTTCCAACCTCTCTATCTTCTTCTTTCTGTTGGGTTTTTAATCTTCCAAGTATCTTTTTTCCTACTTGTATCTGATTTCTGCTTCATCCGTCAGCTTCTTAAGAACTTCCAGACTTCTGAGTGTCCCTGCAAACTCCAGCCTAATTTCCTCTCTGTACCGTCCTTGCTTTGTACTGTATTCAGATTCTCTCTGTCTGCTTCTCTTCTTCAAGGGAGGACAGGCAGTTGCAAAGAAAAGCCACAGCAGTTTACTAACCTTAGAACGGTAGGGAAGCTAAAACGCTATGAATGAAACTGAAGCCAGTGTCAGAGGTTAACTGCGTGCGGGTGTATGTTAAATCGGGATGGCTCATAGTATAAAACAACAGGATATAAGCTCAGAGGACTGCTCATGCAGAAGTAGTTGCAAGGGTTTTTAAGCACATGTTAAGCACACAGCTTTCAATTCGATTTTGAGAAAGGTTAGAAAAAAATAGGACAGAGGAGACGCATACATGGACTCAAGCGCCTCACTTGTTCACAGAGGAAATACAGCCGACAATGCATTGCAAACTGATTCATGCACATGCCAGTGGCATGGTACATATAGTACTCAGCCATGTGACAACAGGTTCCAGTCAGCTAGAAAATGGAGGCCAATGTGAAAGTGCCAAAATGCTGCATTTTCCATTTCTGGCTGCCTCTTTTAACATCTAGTTCAACAACGTTGTGCGAAAACTCCAGCTATCGTTGTTGTTTATAGAAAAACGTTACTGCATGCAAATACTGCATACCGTTTTTAGCAAGTATGGATTCCTTTTAGGTTGAAAAAAAGCAACAAAAATAAATCCAAATTTAGAACTGGAAAGCTGGAGGTTTTTTTTAATTAAACCAACCTACAACCCAATATGGCTGCCTCACATGGCTGAATCCGTTCAGACACTGATGGCTGAATCCGTTCAGACACTGATGGCTGAATCCGTTCAGACACTGATGGCTGAATCCGTTCAGACACTGATGGCTGAATCCGTTCAGACACTGATGGCTGAATCCGTTCAGACACTTGATGGATGTTTGCAATGAAACCTCCAAGGACCTTTTACATGCGGTAATGGTTTCTTATAAGGGCCATATTGGTCTGTTGCCCCGAACGCGTTATAAAAAGGGGGTGCACTTGCACCAGATTTTAAAATATAACTTTGCTGTTAGCCATGCCCTAAACATGTTTTTGGAGGTGTGGCAGAAAGAGTTTCTCACCCAGGACGCTATTTATATTAGAACTTCACAATTTGTTTGGCTCTTTCCGGTTGGCCAGTCCTTATCTCTGTGTAATCTGGAAAAATACGTTGAGAATATACATTTTTATTAACCCCATGCAAGCTGTTAAATTTAGCTAGGTTAAAAAAAAGAAAGGTAGACCATGTGTGCCTGTTTTGCCACCAATAACGGCTTTTCAGCCACATTTAGACAATATTAGACATCTTCTTAGGGACAATTTTCAATTTTTCACATTTTAAACAATTTAAACTTTGTTAATTAGTAGGCCAAATACAGGCTTTCTTTTCAACTAAGTTTTGCTTGGAGGTTAGAACTTGTCTGTAAATGTGTTGTTTCACTGACCGAATTTATAAAAGACTTGTTGTTTTTTTTAAATCCGTGTTTATCAGCGTTATTCCTAAATGCAGCTTGATTGGTCACTAAACACAGAAATGATCAAGTCCTACTTGAATGAAACATAGTTACACATAATGTGAGATTATTTTTATTTTTCCTAGTGACACCTTCTGGGGTAAAAGGAAAACAACATTATTCTGGTAGAAGCAATTATCTCAAACAGATTTAAGGTCGTGAATGAACCATAAATACCTTTGAGTTCAATTCAAATTCAAAAATACTTTATTGATCCCAGAAGGAAATTAAGTGTTGGTTTAGCTCATATAATTAATTCTTTAAGGAGTTGTTGTAGATGATGATGGCTGTGGGCAGGAAGGATTTCCTGTAGCAGTCTGTATTGCAGCGAAACTGAAGAAGCCTCCGACTGAAAACGCTCTGTTGTTGTACGACAGTCTCATGAAGAGGATGCTCAGGGTTGACCATAATTGTTTTGATTTTATGAAGAATCCTTCTTTGCATTATCATCTCCAGATGTTCCACAGTTGTCCCAAGAACAGAACCAGCCTTCTGTCTCAGGTTGTTTAGCCCATTTAAATCCCTGGCTCTGATGCTGCTACCCCAACAGATGATGGCTGAAGAGATTACACTCTCCACAACAGACTTGTAGAAGATCTCCAGCATCTTGCTGCAAACCTTGAAGGACCTAAGCTTCCTCAAGAAGTACAGTCTGCTCTGTCCCTTCTTGTAGATGGTTTCACTGTTGCGCCTCCAGTCCAGTCTGTTGTCAAGGTGAACTCCGAGGTATTTATACTTCTCAACCACCTCCACTTCTCCCATGATGGAAACAGTTTTTGACTTATCCCTGTTTCTTCTGAAATCTACAATCATCTCCTTTGTTTTGTTCACATTCAAGGTGAGACGATTGTTTCCACACCATGTCACAAAGCGGTCCACCAGCTCTCTGTATTCAGCTTCTTGTCCATCTCTGATACACCCGACAATTGCAGAGTCATCTGAGTATTTCTGCAGATGACAGGTCTCTGATTTGTACTGGAACTCTGAGGTGTACAGAGTGAAAAGGAATGTTGAGAGTACGGTCCCTTGTGGTGCTCCTGTGCTGCTGACCACCTGGTTTGACACACAATTCTTCAGTCTCACAAATTGTGGTCTGTTGGTCAGGTAGTCATTGATCCAGGCGATTGTTGAAGGCTCCACCTGTGTCTTCAGGAGTTTCTGACAAAGCAAATCAGGTTGAATTGTGTTAAATGCACTGGAGAAATCAAAGAACATGATCCTCACAGTGCTGCCTGCTTTGTCCAGATGACAGTGGGTTGGTTGAAGTAGGTGGATGATGGCATCTTCAACTCCAACTCCACAGCGATAAGCAAACTGCAGTGGGTTCTGATACGTTCTTGTATCCTTACTCAGGGGTGCCAACATGAGTCTCTCCAGGACCTTCATGATGTGGGATGTCAGGGCAACAGGGTTATAGTCATTGATGACTGATGGGTGAGTTATTTTGGCTACTGGAACAAGGCAGGATGTCTTCCACAACACTGGAACCTTCTCCTGAGTTAGGCTAAGGTTGAAGAGGTGCTGCAGAATCCCACAGAGCTGCTCTGCACAGGCCTTCAGGACGCTGGGGCTGACACCATCTGGACCTGCAGCCTTGTTCCGATTAAGTTTCTCCAGCTGCCTCTTCATCTGACTTTTGGAGACAGATAAGTGGGAGGGGGAGGCAAAGGGGGTAGTAGCATCTCTTGACTTGGTTGAAGTCAAACTTGTGGAATTAGAAGAGTCCATGGCTGAGGTGAAGGATAAAACATCCGAGGTGTAACAGGAAAGCTGTTGGTCAGAGGAGAGTGGGATGTCTGTTTGGCTGGGAACAGGAGAGTGGGATGCTGAGTTAGTTCCTGAACTGAACCTGTTGAAGAATATGTTCAGTTCATTGGCTCTGTCCAGACTTCCATCTATCCAATCCTTCCTGTCCTTAAAACATGTGATCTTTCCCATTCCTGACCAGACATCTCTGATATTGTTCCTCTTTAGTTTGTTCTTCAGCTTCTTCCTGTATGCCTCCTTGCTGTCTCTGATCTTGACCTTAAGTTGCTTCTGTATACTCCTCAGTAATTCCCTGTCTCCCTCCCTGAAGGCTCTTTTTTTCTTGTTTAGCAGTTCCTTCAGGTCACTGGTGATCCAGGGTTTGTTATTAGGGAAGCATCTGACTGTTCTGGTGGGGATGATGTTGTCCACACAGAAGTTTATATAGTCAGTCTCACACTCAGTCATGGCATTGATGTCCTCTCCATGTGCTTGGCAAAGAGTCATCCAGTCTGTGGTTGCAAAACAATCCTGCAGGGCTTCTTCAGCTTCCTGTGACCATTTTCTCACAGTTCGTTTTGACACATGTTGCCTTTGAACAAGTGGTTTATATTCTGAACAGAGAAAAACAAGATTGTGATCTGATTTTCCCAGAGGAGGTCTTGGTTTGGACGTGTATGAATCCTTTACATTTGCATAAAACAAATCCAAGGTCCTGTATATCAGCTTTAGAGAGAGAACACAGTTAACGGCACCAACAGCTCAGCCAATGGCCTTCTTTTTTGGAAAGTTCCATAGCTAAACAAAAACCTTTAGCCACGAGTAACTTAGATCGAAAGAAAATAACTTACTGAAAATATAAGGTTGAGCCAGTAATAACTGCAGATGAAGCAAAATGAGGGAGTAGTACGTACTGTAGGAGAAAATAGGAGAAAAGCAGTCAGTATGTCCACCAGCAGCCTACCCCCAATTTACACCGGGCGCGTCGCAACCTCCTCGGTGTGTCAGTCCCCACCGGGAGCGTTCCAGGGGTGAGTCAGCAACGGCGCAGTCCACTGAGTTGACTCGCAAGATCACAAAATCACACAGGAATTAAGATCACGTGTTACAACAACAATGGACGCCGGCATTGAAAAGAGAGGTATGTGGGGTTTTTTCTGCTTAGTTTTTTCTGTTTAGAGTCGGTAACTGTTGAAGCTTGACGCATTTTGGGAGCGTGTCGCGTCAAAACAGAACCCAATCCTATCTTTAGCGGCGTGGCGCGGTGAGACGCTTCTGGGATGCGCCTGAAACACGCCCGTGTAAACCACTCCTTAGACTATAATGGTTTTTATTTGCCGCGGTGACCGCGGCGCTGCTGTAATGTGCCGCTGACGCGCCCGGTGTAAATTGGGGGTAAGCCTGTAGACATAAAACTGTAGATATAGCCAAAGATAAACTTTTTTTTTCTTTTCAATACATTATAATTGCCTGATCATTTCGAGGTTTGATGCTTTACACCTACTGTATTAGTTCCCCCAAGTGGCCAAGTGATTATTAATCAAAAAACATTGTGGTTTGCCCTTCACTTGGTACCACTGTAGGCCTTTGATATGTGACACTGTGCAGACCGAGCGTCTGCATAGTGTAGAATGAGATGTGTCATTAGTCCATTTGTACATCTCAGTAGGAAATACATATATTTCATAGCAGGGGCCTATGTCTGGTAAATGTGGTGTTTTTATGTCATGAAACCCATGCTGCAGAATTTTTCAGCTTGTACAGACAAGTCTATACATGCTATTTTATCAGATGCATAATAAGGACATACCTAAAGTATTTAAAGTCACATAATTGCCTGTGCCAATGAAACACAAAGCAGATGTACAGTAGTGTGAAAAAGGTAGGGAACACATGTCAAGTGCTCACTAGTCACAATGACATTTGTCACTTTAATCCATTTTTGGGTTGAAATCCGAATCCATTATGGTATATGGTGGAGCAAATACCACAGATTGGGTTGTTTTTAACCCAGCAGTTTTTAAATATACTTTTTCTGCTAATGTAACACTGAGTTTAAAGTCTTTCACCAATCACCCAGAGAATTTGTGTATTAAACCATAGCTCATACATATGATAAGCGAACTGTTATCAGACACCTCCCTGGGGCAGCATGTGTTTGTGCCCATGGCTGTAGAATAATCTTCCCAGACTGACCACATCTTAAATGCTACAGTCATCCACTGGTGTCGATTTGTATGTTTGTGCCTGTGGCTTTGTTGTAGACTGATATTGCTGCCACCCGCAAGATTGAAGCCACCTTCAGGGCCTTCCTCCATCTATTCCATTTTCACCTTTTTTTTCCACTTCTTCATCCACGGCTCACAGTCTCTGACGTGTTTACCCCCTTTTGCTTTCTTGGTTGTGTATTTTTTCCGCCACGCTCCTTTGTGTCTAAGCTGCCTATTTTCTTTTCACTCTTCCTGTCCTCCCCCTGCATCAGACTTGGGCCGTTCTCGCACTCAATATGGTATTGATTGGTTTCCCTGTGCGTTTCCTGACCTTGCTGTAATCGCGGCAGAGAGGTCACGGCTGATAGATTTCTCTGAAAAAGACACTGTCATGTTCGGTAATCTATGGTTGCAGCGTGCCAATTAATAACAAATAGACCATAGGCATCACTTGTTCAGCTTTCCTGCGGTCTAAATAGCACCAGACAAAAACTGTATTCATTGTGGAAACAAATGTGTCTTGTAAAAATAATTAATACCTGCTGAATTAGTTTTACTCCAAGGGAAAACTCTTACCTTTGACTTTTTTTCCTGATTTTTTGCGATAGACCAATATGAAGTATTGCTCAGTTGTAAAACGGGTGGAAAATTAGGCATTGTTTTCAAGCTGTTGCCAAAAAAGGGTGAGTGAGGCGTGCATTTATATAGCCCACCTGAATATATACTTTGTAGAACCACTTTTCATTTAAATTAAAGCTGTGAGCATTTCTGAGTAAGTGTCTACCAGTTTTGCACATCTAGAGACTTAAATTTTTCCTCGTTCTTCTTTGCAAATTTCATAATAATCTGATTAAATGGCATCTGTGAGCCTCAAATTTTAGACTTTGCCACAGAATTATCATTGGGTGTAGATCATGACTTTCTTACATTTATACATGATGCCGTTTTTTCACTAAAGCTCTCCAACAAATCTCTTAGGCGTTCATTAAATAGCTGTATTTATACTGAGATCAAACTAAACACAGATAAAGTTTAATAGTTAGCTGATTTCTGAAGGCAATTAATTGTTCTGGATTGTATTTAGGGTCGACAGCGTAAAGGGGACTAAATACAAGTACTTGCCAAGCTTTTCATGTTTTATTGTTAGAAAAAATGTGAAAAACGTCATGGTATTTTTATTACTTTAAGGTGGTTTTTCACAGACAATCCTAGTAATATACATTGAAGTTTTTGGTTGTATAGCACAAAATGCAAAAGGGTTCAAGGGTTGTGAATACTTTTGCATAGGACTGTAATTAAAGAGGAGCACCAAAAAGATCCAAGGGCTGCCGTAGAGATTGCTTAATAATTCCAAGCAGTAAGAAAGGGGTTTCAGAAGGTGAAATGTATTGCAGAGCTTGAGGATATGAATTATGCTGGGAGAGCGAGATTACATGGATATTTCTTGTTCTGTCTGTTTTTTTTCCCTTCCATTTTTGCCTCCTCTTCCCCGCTGAATTCACTGTTGATATGTGAATTACTGAGAACAAGCTACCCAACCAGACAGACGTCCTGTCCTCCAGTCCCCAGAACACACAAACTCCCATTGCACACCAATGCACACAAACTTTGCATCAGCCGCCCCAGAGGACTTCCTCTTTCCCAGATGGCGGAGGGGAAATTTGGTGCCTCCTTTGTGACGCTGGTATAAAACTTCTCCACATCTTTTCACTCTACTTTTTTCCTTTTTTACATACCACTAGCTTTTTCTTGTCTCTTCTGCAGTGTCCATGTCCCCCCATACCACCTCCTTCACCAGTTTCCAACTCCCAAACTCGTCTACTTTAATTTAACCACCCTTCCTTCCCTCGGGGTGCTTTTTTCTTTCCACTATTTTCTTTCTCTCACATTAAGGTCAGACAACTCTCTCTCTTCCTCTCTGTTCCATCCTTCCCCCATCTCCAATTGCTTTTCCCCAATTCTTGTTTGAGCACAGTACTGTCGCTAAGTCACGACTCTCTAGGGGCAGGAAACTGTTTGCAGCCATGCCACTGCAACTTATTCATTCTAATGGGATTGGCCATCTCTTCCCTTTTATGCATAAACCCTGGCTTTGCATTATAGATTATAGAAAGCACCATTTATGCAGCAATGAATCAGGAGAACCACATATTCTGTCTGCAGTTTATGTCTAATGTGAGGCATCTCTGGTGGAGATAAAGGCCTAATCTCTTTGGGATTGTTGGCTAAATGGCAGGGCATTAGTGGACCTTTTTGGGAGTTTTATTTGCCAAGGAAAAGCAGCGGAGCCAATCCTAAATTTGCAGTTGTGATTGAGAATAGCATCCTTATTTAGCTTGTATAAAATAAGGCGTTAGGTTGATTTCTGCGGTGTCTCTTGTGAGCAAGTTGTCTTGTACATTCAGAAAACTCGGTGCCACGGTTAGTCACTTCCACACTATATTAGGTCAAAGTATATGCAAAAAACATGCAGTGACACATTTAATATGATATTATGTTCTTAAGGACTTCACCCACTGTCTTCTTTTAGTTGTGTTATCTTGTGTTTATGATCGTTCTTCCTGTTACTGTATTTTAATGAGTTTAGTTAGCATGTTTGATCTCAGTATTTCCTTTTTTTTCATTATATTTTAGTTAGGCTTTCCCCCCATACTGTAACCATGCTCCCTGCAACAGTTCTGGTAATAAGACTCAACGGCCCGTTGCTCTACCAATCAATGCTCCTCAGTATTTATTCCATTTACTAGTATTTTTCTGTTCTCCATGGTTACTGGTCCCAGCTGTGCCCATCTATGAGTTTTATTCTTGTGTGCAGTTTTTTTTTTGTGTGTGTCCTCAACAACCACTAACTGTATGATTCTGTCTGTTTCTTGCCTGTGAATTTTCTATCAATTTTCAAAGGGGTGCAGCACATGTTATGTCACAATAAACCACTTAGACACATTAGACAGAATGCAACAAAATTGACATGTATACTTCTTAGACATGACAGGGTTAATAAAATATGCATTCTTTTTTCCCCAACATACATGGAAAGATAAACAGTGAGGTCACCCATCCTTGTGACAGAAATTTTAAATAGTTGTGCAACACTTCCTCGACATTATCAGTTGTACTGTCTTTTCAAAAAAGAAAAAAAGGAGAAATACATTAATTTTCAATTGCTGTTGGATGATTAGTTGAAGGATGCAATTTAACGATGTGTTAAATTTTCACTCAGAGGTATAATTTCCCTAGTTTGAAGTTTGAAAAATTAACAGAAAAGGTCATAAAAGTCAGAACTCCAACTGGAAAAGTCGGTGGCGTCTTCCTAAAATGCAGACAGATACATAGTTATTAGCTTGTTTTGCTAATAGTGGTTAGCTTGGTCACTGAGCATATCAATCAGTAAATCCAACTGCTTTTCAAACTTGGAACTGGAAAACTGTTAAGGTAGGTTTAATGCCGTTCCCAAATCAAAATTCCTACTTCAGAGGTCATAGAAATACATAAGTAGCCAACAGCTCTTCTGTCTGGTTAACAATACTTCACTTTAAAGAGGTTTCTGGTAAAACAAAGAACAAAGGGCTTGAACAACTCTTTTTATGGCTGTTAGGGTTTATTAGTTTTGTCTACATCACATTTGGGTTCGCTGTACTTATCTTGCAAATAACCAAAACCTCTTCTAAGTACCTCTAAAGGTAGACCAATTACTACAAGTAGGGTTACATGTACAACACTCAGAGAACCATTGCTCTACATGAAATTGCAAAGTGGGTGATGCTTCTGACCTCCCTTAGTATTGAACAGAACCCTCTTACTCTCCAAACCACTCCACCCCATCCACACTTTATTACTTTATCCACGCATTATTACTTAGTATGGAGTATTTTAGTCATGATGCAAGTGGAAGAAAGATTACAGCTGCTTTAAAAAAAGTAGTATTATTTCCTGGCCTAAAGTTTTTTCAAGAACACATATCAATGTTCTTCTTTTAACCACAGTACTAAATTAGTGCACATATATTGGTGTTTTACTCTCCATAAAAGCTACACCTGGTCTGACAGCCTGCTCAGCTATGATGCCTTCTCGGAGGTGCACATCGGCTGGGATGATTTTCCCAGTAACTAAACGTTCGGTGTCCTGTTATCAACTTTTTACTTTCTTTAATATGGAAAATACTCTCACATCTATTATTTCATTCTTTCTGTATCTCTGCTCTGTCTTCTCAGACCCCCAGTTGGTCTTGGAAGAAGGTTGCTCGGAGTGAGCCAGTTTCTGGTTCTGCTGGAGGTTTCTTCATGTTAAAGGGGAGTTTTTCCTCTCAACTGTCACTACATGCTTGTTCAGTATGAGGGATTGCTGTGAAGTCAACTGTCTACTGTTGCTACATGTTCGTCCAAGAGGAGTGAATGTTACAAGTCAATGACTCGATGCAATCTGCTGGGTTTCTATTGATAGAAAACTTATAAAAAGATTAGACTAATGAACTAATGGATTAATTGGAATTTATGTACAATTGAATTGAAATTACTTTTCTTGTAAAGTGCCTTGAGATTACATGTGTTGTGAATTGGTGCTATATAAATAAACTGAATTGAATTGAATATTAATACTATCTTCATTACCACGGAAATGACCATACTTTTACCAGTCAACTCATGAAAAGATTCAGAAATACCATACTTGGCCTGATAAACCACACGTATGAGAATGAACATTATTTTCATATTTAAGGACACATTGTCATTTTATCACTTACTCCCTCAACAATCTTGGAGGCATAGAGACATTTTACAGCAAAGAAAAATCTTACATTTGATCTGTTTTGACTAATTCAAACGGCCCCATTTTCCCCTCTCACTCCAAAAACGGTCCGCAAACATCTCCAGGTCGCAGTGTGCTCGCCCCAAGGGGCCAAAGCAAGCAAAGGGGGTGGAGGGTGGTGGTAAGGAGAGAAAACATTAGAGATGGTGCTTTCTTTTATTCATACAAGCACTCTGTTCAAACGCAGACCTCTAAAAGGGGTTGCATGTGGACAGCTGGTGAGGGAGGCGGCACAGCTCAATGAATGAGGTGCCACATTAACCTGGCAGTGAGAGCCTCTATGTCTTCAGAAATGCACCCACCAACTGGCAAGGTTAGGAATGGGAGCGTATTAGAGCAGGCCTTAGACAAATCTTTTAGACCCAGATCCACAAGTGATGACATTACACAAAAAGATGGATGGGAGCATTGTCTGCGATCAGCAGGGATTACACCATGAGTGCCGAAGGGTTTCCAGCCAGCTGAAAACCTCTTATAGCCATTTACTTTCTCTGCCTTAAATTGCATTTAGGGCATCTGCAAAAAAAAATGTTCTCCTGTGAATGTGCCAGAATCAATAAGTCACACAGGTGTAAAAATAAATGCATTAGGTATGAGGCAAATGCCTGTGGGTTGGATGAACCTGTCTGACAGAACAGGAGGCTAATTTTCTGCTGAAATAGATAGGGCAATGCGACTATCTTGATTTAAGCTCTTAATGGAAGGTCTGTTTAGTGTGCGTATTCGCGCCCCTGCATACCATGTATGTGTAGCTTGATCTGTTTAGTTTTTGTCCCATCTTATTCTTAGGGGAAGGCTGTTAATTAACCCTGCTGTCAAGCTGGCAGACGTCTAAACCAGGAGCCGTCACTTCTCCTGGGTCTTGTTACCGCTGTAATTAGTGGCTGATAAGAAATTACAAATGCCCCCCCGCTCTCTCCCAGTAAGACGACGACACCTTGTTGTTTTTCATACTGATGCATGAGTGTTGCAGCCGTGGGTGTTTGTGTGTGTTTGTGTGTGGTAGCCAGACTGAGGATAGGTGCCGATATAAACGGGAAGTCTAATTACGCTGCAGCATTGATTGTTCATACCGACAGTAATTTCTTAATTTGTGTCTGAATCTTGGGCTGCACAGTGGTGCAGTTGATAGCAGTGTCGCCCGAGTTCGAATCCCAGCCTGGGTTCTTTCTGCATGGAGTTTGCATGTTCTCCCTGTGCATGTGTCACGTGGTGTGTGGAGAATGGAACCAAACGCACTCGCTGAAGGAAGGTGCAGGATGTTTTATTAAAGTGAGGAGATCGTGATGATGGTGGTGAACGGAGACACTGGACATCGGGCTGGAACGAAGAGGCAGGAAGACGACACACCATGGGGATGAAGACAATAGAGGACTAGGAGGAAGGAGGACTAGGATGATCCGGCCGGGAGTGAAAGGAAGTGAGGGGTCTTAAAGGCAGGAGGTGAGTAGGATCAGGTGTGGATGATGAGACAGACAGGTGAAGACAATCAGGCAGGAATAGGGCAGCGTGACAGGACCCCCCCCTTTAAAGGTGGATTCCAGACACCGTGGAAAGAGTGAAAAAGAAAGGGAAGAGAAAAAAAACAAGCACCCTTGCCAGGGTGGGTGGAGGGGGCCCACGGAAGGAGGGCCCCGAGTCTCTTTGGGTACGCCCCTGGAAGTCTGGCGGACGGCCCGGGCCCCTGAGGACCTGGAGGTCGGGCGGACGGCCTCGGCGGCGTCCTCTGGCTGGACGGAGGTCGGGCGGACGGCCCCGGCGGCGTCCTCTGGCTGGACGGAGGTCGGGCGGACGGCCCCGGCGGCGTCCTCTGGCTGGATGGAGGTCGGGCGGACGGCCCCGGCGGCGTCCTCTGGCTGGACGGAGGTCGGGCGGACGGCCCTTAGGTCCTCTTCTGAGGTTCAGGTAGTGCCAAAGAGAGTCTGGAGGCTCGGACGCCTCCCGAGACGGAGAGTCTGGAGGCTCGGACGCCTCCCGAGACGGAGAGTCTGGAGGCTCGGACGCCTCCCGAGACGGAGAGTCTGGAGGCTCGGACGCCTCCCCAGACGAAGGTTCTGGAGGCTCGGACGCCTCCCCAGACGGAGGTTCTGGAGGCTCGGACGCCTCCTCAGACGGAGGTTCTGGTGACGGGGACGGGTCCTCCCTGACCCTCCCTGGGAGCTTCAGCGATGGGGACGGGTCCTCCCTGACCCTCCCCGGGAGCTCCAGCGACGCATGGGGAAATGTCCATCGCTGGAGAGCCGCCGCTGTGACCGCCAGAAACACGGCAGCCACAACAACGACGGGCTCTGGAGCTGGAATGGGCTCTGGAGCTGGAACGGGCTCATGGGCTGGAACGGGCTCATGGACTGGAACGGGCTCATGGACTGGAACGGGCTCATGGACTGGAACGGGCTCATGGACTGGAGCTGGAACGGGATCTGGAGCTGGAACGGATTCTGGAGCTGGAACGGACTCACGGACTGGAACCGAAACGGGCTCACGGACTGGAGCTGGAACTGTTCCGGAAGCGGCCCCACCTCGGCGGCGTCGCTGCTTGCGGTGAGTCAGCAGAAGCGGCTCATGCCGTCGAGGACCAGTCCCCGGGGAACAGAACGCCAACCTTGTGCCGACGAATGCGGACGGTGAAGGTGCGGCGCTTCGCTCCCCGCTCCCGGAAACAGTCCCGGCGGCGCAGCGGGACCTCCGCCGGCGGACAGATGGTGGAGACGGAGAGGGCGGACCGATGATCCGATCCAACGCCTCCCTGCGAACCCTCTCCGCCTCGCTCCGCAGCGCGGCGAGATCCGGAGCAGAGAACACACTCTGGAAGTGAGGGAGCACTCCCAGGATTTCCTCAGCTCCGGAAACCCGCACAGGAAAGTGAGGAGAGGCAGCGAGTCTGGCCAGGTTGGCCCAGACGTCCTGGCGGAGGGCGGCGATCTCCCGGGCGAGTGCTGGGTCCATGTTTAGGGCCGGATCATTCTGTCACGGGGTGTGTGGAGAATGGACCCAAACGCACTCGCTGAAGGAAAGTGCAGGATGTTTTATTAAAGTGAGGAGATCGTGATGATGGTGGTGAACGGAGACACTGGACATCGGGCTGGAACGAAGAGGCAGGAAGACGACACACCATGGGGATGAAGACAATAGAGGACTAGGAGGAAGGAGGACTAGGATGATCCGGCCGGGAGTGAAAGGAAGTGAGGGGTCTTAAAGGCAGGAGGTGAGTAGGATCAGGTGTGGATGATGAGACAGACAGGTGAAGACAATCAGGCAGGAATAGGGCAGCGTGACAGCATGTTGCATGTTCTCCTTCTACAGTGAATTGTCCTGTGTGTCTCTGTGTTGCCCTGCGATGGACTGGCCACCTGTCCAGGGTGTACCCCACCTCTCGCCACATGACTTCTTCTAAAAATATGTTCTAAATTAAAAGAGTTAAATTTTTCTACTTTCTAGAATAACTAAATTAATTTAGCGATCTACTACCAAAAACATCTTGGTAGAAGTAGCCAATGTTTCCCTAAACACAGAGCAGAGAGCACTTTATTTTCATTACCATCCCATTTACATATTGATCTTTGGAGAGTTGGACTGTATCGCATTTTAGCCTCCAGGGTTGCTGCCATTTTGATGTTATTTTCAAAGGCAAACCAAAAGACTCCATGCAGTACCTTGAGAGAGTATTCATACTGCTTGAAACTGTTAATGTATTTGTTAGGTTTTAACCACACATTTTGATGTATTTTATTGAGATTGTATGTGGTACACCAACATATAGTGGATAATTGTGAAATTGAAGGAAAATTATATGTCATTGTGACTTTTTTTTACAAACAAAAATCTAGATAGTGCATTTGTATTTACCTTTCTTTGCTGTGATACTGCTAAATAAAATGCAGTGCAACCAATTCCTTTCACAAGTCACCTAGTTAGTACATATAGTCTATCCCTCAGTATAAATCCAGCTGTTCTGTGAAGGCCTAAGATGATTATTAGAGAACATCAGTGAATAAAAGGCATCACGAAGAGCCTTCAAAGGTAAGATCAAGAGTACCAGGAGCTGAAATGAGTTCTGTCCAGTGGCTTGACTCTGGTCTGAATAAAGATGTCCTATATTTGGTGAAAGTTCACTCGCCACTCGTCTGCATTGAGAGCATCCAGTATAGGTAGTTTGCCCAAGTGGTAATAGTTTTAGACTTGCTGGAGAGTTTCTAGTTGTTGAGTGGCTTGAGAATCCATCCATATTCCCTTGGTACAAATAGGTAGCTGGGAGATGGAAGGTTTGAAAAAATCAATGCTAGGACTGGCCATGCAACTGTTTTTCTTCCGTTCAGAGGAACCCTGTTTTCTTCTGTTAAGGTATTAACGCTGGTTTACATTTGTTGTTTTGGTACAGTTTGGTCACATACAAACACATGAGCAATGATGTCATTTACAGAACAGCATACATGAGCTTATAGCAAAAACTCAATGTCTTCTACTATCGTCTGGTTTGTAACAAATTCACCATCATTCCTCCTTCAGCTGGCTATCATTACATGTTGGTTGCAAAGTTCATTTGTTCAAGTTAATATACAGAACTTTACCTGATTTGTTGCCACTCTACCTGTCCCAACTATGCATACAACACTTGCCCTGCGAACTTGATGATATTAAACGTCCCAGAAAAATACTTTGCAATAGGCCTGTTATGATTTTAATATGCTGTAACCAGAGACTGGAATGGATTACAAGAAAACCTAAAACTGGACCCCTTTATCTCCAAGGTTGAATTTAAAATTCAGATTATGGAACTTTTCATGGACAAATGTTGTTTTTCAGATTACTAGTCTATTATCTTTTTTACCTTCCGATGTTTAGGGAATTATGATATATTTATAGGTATTTTTTCCATGTCTTTCTAATTGTCCTTGGTAAGATGAAAACTTAAATGTGTTTATACTATTTAGTTTGTAATTTAAGTTTGTCTATTCTTACAGTCCCGAATCCCTCTGTCTTTTGCCGAGCCACAGTTGTAAATAAGAAATTGTTCTGTATCTCTCATGCCTGGTTAAAATAAAAAACTAATAAAAATAGAGAGTAACTCTGTTTTTGTTGTTGTTGCTTAATTGTTTTTCATTACTCCTTTGAGTTTTCTGCCCTGACACCCTGATGTTTGATTATTGGTACTGGTCAATAACTGGACAGATAACCTGCAGGCCGAGATTTGTTCTGGTGTTTGTTTTAAAAATGCACATTACATGAGGATTACTAGGGCTGCATGGGTATTAGATAATAATGCAATGCCTATATTCTCAGTTATGGCAATAGTTACAACAGCTGTAATAATCAGGTGTGCTTCAACCTTTCTTTCTGATCTTTAGCATCTTGAGTATTGGCATCTGTGCCAGGTGTCAGTGGCATTTCAGCCAAGATCTTATTAGCATGCAAAGTGTGAATCCCTAACTGTTTAAATATAATAAAGACTTCCATGCACTGTGTCCCTGTATCCAGTTACCCCACTCTGTTGTTTTAATAAATTTGTAGCTAAGCTGCTGTTGTGTTAAGTCTCTTCCTCTCTGATATCATAGGGCCAACAGTTTACTCTGGAATATTTAGTCGTGAGAAAATGTCCTATCTGAACTTACTGTGCAGTTAGCATCCTATCATTTCACTGAGCTCCTTAGAACAACCTTTTTTTCCACACATATTTGTAGAATCAGTCTGGATGGCGAGATGCTAGCTTTTATACTACTGTGACCATAGAAAAAATTGGAACACCTCAATTCAGTGATATGATTGGGTGAGCGTTTGGCAATATAGTCTATATGTATCCCTTTTCAAGCTTAAAACTCAAACAACACATTTAAAATCCTTCTAAAGTAGTGATTCTATTGGTGTTTCTCAATGTCAAGGAACCTCGACTTGATGCCTTGGTTCTGCCCCGGTTGCCTAGGAGATATGTCATCAGGGATCGCGAAGGCGTGTTCCAATGTTCATGTGCTATAGAGGCGTCTGTCCTCCGTTTGTCTGCTGTTTAGCTAACTGACCAAGGATACATGGGAGGTGCCTTGATGCCTGCCCTCGGTCAAATATTTCCCAGAATACAGCATGATATTTTCAAAAAGATGGCGCATCAGGAGCTGGCATCATCTACTTCGGGGGCAAATTTCCAGTTTAAATGGAAGTCAAGTAATTGTAGCTATCGGGCTCATATCTAAAATGTTTTTTTAGATCCAAGGCAGTTTTATATGATTGGTTAGTTGCTTAATAGTTGCAGCTTCTATGCTACTACGATGAGCGGGACGTAAACAGAGTGCGTAAGCAAAAGGCGGGCTCTGGCCAGTCGCGGTCACGTGAGAAAAGTCTGTTCCATTTAACAGTTTTCTTTGACCAAGGAAGGACAGTGTTCTCGTAAGCAAGGCGCCTAGGCAATGCCTTGGTATACGAGGTTCCTTGACATTGAGAAACAATTTTTTGCCAGTCATTGTAGCATGTAGTAGAGACCGGGGTTGGTTGTCCCATGGGTTGATTGTCACATTGATTATTATAGCCATACTAGAAAGCACTGTGGTTTGATTTAGCTTATTAATCTGCTCATTTCTGCTCATCTGCACTACTTATCTTTTGATTTGAACACAGAACACTGAGGTGAGGATAAACTTTATCGTTTTTATGGATCAGAGTGATTTTTCATGTTAGTATTATTTTAGTAGTAAAAGTTTCTAAGTTATTCCTTTTTAAAAAAACAATAATTAATCAAAAAGTCCAAGATGAGAGCTTTGATTTGAGCTATCATTTATTAAACTAGCTATAGGCATGTATTAGCTAGCTAAA
Source organism: Valencia hispanica (assembly GCA_963556495.2). Classification (NCBI taxonomy): domain Eukaryota; kingdom Metazoa; phylum Chordata; class Actinopteri; order Cyprinodontiformes; family Valenciidae; genus Valencia; species Valencia hispanica. The sequence continues at coordinate 39,345,572 of OY747713.1, read as the reverse complement.
TTATTTTGTCAAGAAGTCACTTGGGACTGGTTGTCTCACTGCTCCAGGGGTTGTTTAAAACATTTTAAAGTCCCAGTAAATTGAATGCATTTTCAGCATAAGGAACAATGTTGGGTTAATTGTTTTGTGTTTATAATAAATAAATCTGATTGCTTTGTTCAAGGCTATATGTTTCAGCACTATATATTCCTTCATTTTACCACTCACCAGAATAACACATTACTTTGCTAAATTTTAGGGATTCAAGATAAAGAATATTGATTATTATTCAATTCTAAACCAAATCTATTTTTTGTCGTTTTAATAAAAAACCCAAAAACAAATTGACACAATTTCATAAAAATGTTATTTTTAACAAAAGCCCCATTAAAATTAAATGAGACAACCAACCCCAACATGGGGCAGGTTGTCACAGTGGATCAGAGTGTCTTTGAGTGCCTTTTATCATAATGAATTGTAAAAAAGAAAGGTCAGTTCAATTCAAGCCAAAATCCTAAGCTTACATTTAATCTACAAATATTTCATGAAGTATGTTTTGATGATGAGCAATATACGCTAGAGTAAAAAGTGAGACGACCAATCCGGTCTCCCCTAACAGTACAGTAAGCTCATATTCACAAGTCTTGTTTTGTATGCATGGAGACTGCAAGGACTCAAAGTAAAAATGATGCATTTAAGCACAAAAATGGAAAACTTGATTTGCTCGGTTTTTTTTTCGGGGAATAAAGCTACCTCAAACATAAGTACCAAAAACATCAGTGAGACTATTCAATCAATTCAAGGGAATTGGAATGTGGTAACGTAATCCATCCTTCAGAAACTTTCCGTACCCCTCATGTTGTCTTGAGAAAGTGTACCAGAGTCCATGTGAGTGTTGTTAACTGTCCTGATTATGATTTTGAGCAAACACTGGCTCTGTCGCGACAGATCTACTGAAATATAAATGAGCAAATCATGCGTTTTGATGCTGATCAATAATTAGTTAGACAGAATGTCAAAAACAAACTTGCCAAGTTTCCAGTAATACAAAAATATTCCCTGTGTTCTAGGGCAAGAGAACTTTCCTAATCACAGACAATGAAACGAAAGGCGATGTGGAAGAAGAGAAGACCATTACAACGTGCTAGGCTCTGTTTTAATTACTCTCCTCACAGTCTTGTTTTCCTTAAATATTTCATTGGAATAAAAAATGTTGAAAAGAAATGCTTTTAATTTGCTTCAAACAGAATGGCATTAGGAAGTAAGCTCAAGTCCTCAGCTGGCATCTGCCTCCATTCCGCTTCCTTCCACATGGGGGGATAAAACAAACAAAAACCCATGCTGGCCTATCATGCAGCTTGATGGCTCAGTTAGGAAACGCGCAGTAAAAAGTTGAAATGCGTCACATGCCTCGCAATTAAAAGCCTACGCTGATAAGCGGGGAACATGGAGAGCAAGAGAGTTTTTGATGCTTACTACATCAAAACATTTCATTTCCCGGCCTCTACTGAAGGACAAGGAGTGCAAAGATTCCTGATACAAAGCACACAGATTTGTGAGTGACAGGTAGACTTTACTGGTGCTGAGGGACAAAATCGTACCTTTTTTTTCTCATCACGGATCATACTTAGTTTTATTTTTTCTAATCTTAGTTATAAACTCCTCTGTCAGGATCACAATGTATTGGCTTGCTCTCAAGATTTTTGTTTGCTGCATAACGAAGTCTCTCTCAGTGAGAGCATTTCACCTCTTTGATTCTAACCGAGGGACAAGATGAGAAGGAAGTCGGACGTCAGTGTTGTTTGGTTCCCCTTGATCATTCGCAGGCAAGAAAACTAAATTTCCCCGTCCTTTAAGGTGTGACAGCATCTGACAACTTCACGTAATGATAGAAAAAAATCTCAGAAGAAGTGGAAAATTGTTGATCAGAGAAAGCCTGCAGCGTAACGCAGCAGAGGAACATTGTAGTCTGAAAATGGAGCTCCCAACAACAGCAGTGGTCGTAGCCACTTAGTGTTACCTAGCCTGCGATGTCCTGTTTAATGTCACCTAACTTATTGATGTCTCAGAATATGCTCACTTCCACTCAGACTCTGTTTAATGTATAATGCCTTGAACTCTGACAGTCCCTTTTGCATGGATAATTCCCACTAAACATAAAACCAGCTGAAGCATACCGAATCTCATGCGAATCAAACGTTAATTTAATCATACACTACAATACTGGAAATCTGCGATGCTAAATGTAAAATGATGTCTTTTATACACCAACAAGGCTAGCTTGATTGGACTGAGATCTGGTAAATTTGGCTGCCAGGTCAACTAATTGCAATTCTCTTTCTTTTCCTTCTGAAAGAGGCCACAGCCTTCTAGGAATACTGTTTCCATGAAAGAGTGTACACCAGGGGTCTGCAACTCCAGTCCTCGAAGGCAGGGTTCCTGCAGCTTTTAAATGCGTCTCTGCTTTAGCACAGCTGAGTCAAATAATCAAATCGTTAGTGGGACTCTGGAGAACTTGACTGCCTACTGACGAGGTAATTCAGTCATTTGGTTCAGGTGTATTGGACTAGGAACACATCTAAAAGTTGCAGGACTGGCACTTGGGGACTGGCACTGGTGTACACCATCTGCGACAATCCTTAGGTAGTACACCTCAAAGTAACATGCACATAGGTGGAAAAATCCTAAAGTGTCCCAGCAGATAAATGCATAAAAAAGGCAAACTGACAACTCCTTCTCCTATATAGTACCTTCATTCATTCAAGGTGTTCCCATGTCAACAATGCACACACACAAACACACACAGCCATGCCCAATACGCACATGAAATGTGATTTATCAGACCATTCCACCTTTTTCCATTGCTTTAGGGATTTGGTCTGAGACGCACATGCCCATTGGTGATGGTGAACAGGGATCTGCAAATTTGCTCAAATCCTCACATTTGCCCATTTTACTGCTTTTAGGATAGACTATTCATTTGCTGCACTACACTAACACACTAAAAAGTGCCTTGATGAAAAGGTAGTCAAAGTTATTCAACAAGTTATGCATTATTAGTGTATATTTTAAAAATATGTGCTGAAATAAAATTGTGTTTCTCTTGTTCGGAGGATATTATTCAATTGCAACCTGTTGTGTCTTTTGGTCTAGGCCATGCTCTGTACAACCAAGTTTGCTTGAGCTCTGCACACTTTCTAGTTTTCCTGCACACTGTTTTGGGTCTTATACGTCAGCACTCTACAATACTAACATGTTCTTACTATGCATACATCTTCTTATCATGTAAATGGGTTTAGCATCAAGAATTGCTGTTGAGGAAAACACGTATTTTCCTTGGCAACAAGGGCCAGTTGCCTTAAAAGTTAGTGTAACTAACTCCTTGGTCAGCAATGTTAGGAGTTATTTTCTTGGTTCTGGTTCACAAACATTTTGTAACCACCACATCACTCAGTGCGTTTACATTTAGCAAGAGAAAGCCGAATTATTGTCTTTGTCCGACTGAAATTGGACTTTTGAAATGCATGTAGACTCCTGTGTGGCTCTCTTGACTAATCGGAAAAAATCCAGTGTTAAGGGGCGCATGTCGCCACCTAGCTTTGTGGGGATATTAGTCCGATCTTTGCCTAAGGCTTGATTTAGATGTGCATGTAAACGTACTGAGTAAAACTGTTCTCCAGGTCCCGCTATGTTAGCAGGGAATTTCAGCATTAAATTCAATTTGTTGCATCTATTCTATTTGCAAAAGCAATAAACTGGCTTTTTTGTACTTCTGCTGGTATTTATTGCCACAAAATCAGTCGGAATTTTTAATCTGGTGCAATTCCTGTTTTATGCTGCTCAAGTGTTAGTACAAAATGCAAAGAGAAGCATTCTTGTCAGCTTGTGTTGCTTAGTACAGTAAGGCTGGTTACTAAATTCAACAAACGTCAGCGGTTTTCCAACTTGGAGCTGGAACACAGTTAAGCTGGAGTTGACATCATTCCAGGATCCAATTTCCTTCAGCTTCACAAGTAAATAGGAAACAACTAAAATCTATTCTGCAATGTGCATCTCTTACAAGTCTATTTTAGTTAAAGTAGTACAGTACCGTACAACCCCACAGGGCGCACCAAAACCTAGATTCCTGATCCTCAGAAGCAATCTGGCAAAGGTTACTGCACTGCATGTGCATAGCAGTAGAAGAAAACTTGTAAAGGGAACACATAACTTATATTTTACTATCTGGTGCTTATGCACCCACCCAAACCACCGACTATAATGCCGCTCAGAGGAATTGCCCATATAGCCTGTATCAAAACCCACCATTTACCACAGTTTGAGAACCATGGGCTTAGGAGGATGGAGTATGAATATCATTGCAAGAAAGTCCTGATTATTAGGTGTTTGTTAAAAAACAAAGACGTATTAAAAATGATCTGCTTTTCTCAATTTAGACTTTTACTGTAATCCTCAAGTTTTGATGTTATGATGTCATACCAAAAAAAAGGATGTCTTGTGTATTTTTATTGAGAACGTGTAAAACACATTTAACAAAATGTTTTCTCTATACTCTCTCTATGTTTGTGGAGAAAAGCCACTGATTTTGTTGAAGATGTAGAGCAGTTAGAGATTTTTGTAAAAAAAAAAAGAAAAGATATGTTTGATGCTACAGAGCTAATATTTATTTTTGTAACTTTATAAAGAAAAGTTGATGTGGGTCTTTTAGTGGGAGTGGAGAAGACATTGGATTTGTTTGAATATTTATCACAGACAAAGGTTGCTGAAAACACACGTCTCAACATGCGCTTTGTTACTCAAAGCGCATGTTGTTGTTTTAAAAGCTGAATATCCTGTGGAAGAAAGGAAAAAAAACAACTTAAAGACCTTGGCTGACAGCGTGAGTAATGCTCTGGTCTACACAAGAAACCATGGGTACCTGAAAGGGCAACCGGTGTTTTTGAGACGGCCGTGCTGATGATGATGCTGCGGAGATAAAGGTTGAGGCTGATGCATCGATTTCTTTTTGGATGCATGAACAGTTAGCCGCTGCAAATTAACGTGACGCTGTGCAATCTGGCCTGCCTGTCTCCCGTTACAGAAGTCAGGCGACCTGACAAGCCACAAGCCGATAGTTAATGCATGAGGGGAGGAAGCGCAAGATTAAGGGCTGGGGGTGAGGAGGACCCAGTGGGGAGTGGTACGGGGAGGGGATAAGTGAGTGAAATGAATTACTTGAGCTAAACAAGGAACAAAAAGTGTCATAAAAGTAGAAACAAAGCTGGAGAGGAAAAAAGCAATAAAGCTGTAGTGAAGAGGTACAGGCTCGCTGCGAAGGAGAAGAAGGAGGCCTGAGGGCAGTCAGACAGGTCGATCAACATTTACCACAGACATGAAAAGCGCTGGATAAGAGATTCCCAATGAAACCAGAAGATACTGCACCTTAAGTCAAGTTTCGACATTAATGACACACATAAATACACAACATTAAACCTCACAAGTACCCAAATACTTCATGCTAAAATGTACACACACGCCGTGCTGATGCACACACATCCCATCAACATGATTAATGGCTCTTTACTCCACACACTGACCCACAGGGCGCAGCAGGGCAGTGGCTGAACACAATTTATTAGGTACCACTTTGTGTTTGTGTGTGTGTGGTTATGTGTGCTTGTCACGGTTGGCAAGGGAACAGACTGTATGCAGATCTGCCGTGCTGAAAGCTCTCCACAGGGCCCTGAACGATCAAGGGTTTTCAATCTTTTGCAAGTGGCCGTGCCATGATGTGTCCATGCGTGTGTTTGCGTGTGAGTGAGGGTGAGTGGGCCGGTGTTTGTGCTAACAGTGGGTACAGTTGTGTTTCCATGGGAATATGTGTCATCATTTCTGTTAGGAAACTCTGTACCACATGGATGGATCTGCAGACAGATAAAAAAAAAAAGGAGCAGCAGCCACATGGCTCACCTGGAGATGATAGCCACAGGGAGACATGTAACAGTGACGGAGAGACTCGGAGAACAGACAGACAGGGAGGCAGAGAGAGAGAAGGGAGAAGTCACCTCACGTTTGTGACACGTCTCACTGCAGACACAGAAGCTCTGCAGCTGCTCTGCTGCCGGGCCGCAAGCACAGCTGACCCTCTTCTCCTGAGAAAACGGCAGAGGACTAAAGGTTGGACATGACAACGAGCTAATTTCAGATGCTTGTCCTGATGAGGGAAATGCTGCTTCGTTTCATTCGTAAAATGAATACAAACAGGCGTGTATTAGTTTCGCAACGCATTTGATGTGCTTTAATCTTTGCATTTCTCTTTCCATCATTCTGTGTCACTCAAGATATTCTGACAGAAGCAACACTTGAGCAAGTAGATCTAATTCTGTCACCGTTATCTGCAGTGCCTTGCAAATATTTATATACCTTGAACCTTTCCTCATTGTCACATTACAAACTCAAACAGACCAACAAAAAGTAGAGCATAGCTGTCAAGTGGAAAGAAAAGGATACATGGTTTTTAAGCTGTTTTACGTATACAAAATCTAGTGTGGAGTGCATTTGTACCCATCCCCCTTTATTCTGATGTCACAAAATTTAATCCAGTGCATCCAAACGCCTTAGTAAGAGTCAACATGTGTGTAATTTAATTCCAGTATAAATCCAGCAATGAAGGCTTAACATAAACATAAGTGAATGAACAGCATCATAAAGATTAAGGAACTCACCAGACAGGTCAAAGATAAAGTTATGAAGAATTTTAAGCAAGGTTAAATTGTAAAACGATACTCCGAGCTTTAAACATCTCACAGAGAATCTGAAAATGTAAAGACTTTGGCACAATGCGAACCTACCAAGAGGCCATTGGCAATTTTAGAGGTTGCTGGAAAGATCCTGTTCTGTTGACAAGACAGCTGTTAGTTGTGCAGTTCATAAACTGAGGCGTTATGGAAGATTGACATAAGAAACAGTTTACCACAAGCCTTTTAGGGGACAAAGAAAACATGTGGAAGATGGTCTGTTTTGATTAGACCAGAGATGAGCATTTCACCTGCAACATCATGTATGGTGGTAAACTAACACTGCACATCACCCTGAACACGCTTCAGACATAGTTGTGGCAGCATCATGCTGCGGGGTGTTTTTTCTCAGCAGGAACAGAGAGGTTTACAGAGTCAATAAGAAGATGGCTGGAGCTGTAATTCACCCAAAACTATTCACACCCCTGACAGATTTCTGTTTTAAGGAAATGAGACAGGTATGTTAAGACATTACTTCTCACACCACAGTTTTTAAATTATTTTTATTCCCATTTCTTGTGGAGTGACCATCTGGGATTAACCTTTCAAGTGCTCTATGAGTACCAGATATGTATTTGCCAGATTAATCAAACAGTAAGTTGTTCCGTACCCTGCATCACAATGTAATTATCGGGTCCTTACTTCAATATTTGATTCAAAGTTGCATCTATTTGGCAACGGTGGTGCACATGTGTGGTCAACTTATCGTGTAAGAGCTACGCTGCTCATGTGAGGGAATTCTTTTAAAACATCTAATAAAATCAGCGGTAAACTGACGTACAGTAGGGGGGGATCAAACTGCAATTTGCTACAGTGTCAAACGTGTCGTCAGGTGGTTACAGAAGGTAGTTTTGTCGTGGCATTATGTCTTTCTCTGGCTTTGAAATCAATGGTCAAGGTCTAGAACTAAATTAAAAATTGTCGTCATGGAAGTTTCGAGTCTGGACATTGTGGCTGGAGTTTATGTAAGGCAATACGTGCATCCATCTCTTCATCAAAGTTTTTGCTCATGTTCTCTACAGAGTTCTTATGCTGGCTTTGGAATGGCAGAGTTTGTGTACATTCTACATGCCGGTTGTCTCCAAGACCACTTCTCTGGGGCCGCATTTGTACAAGTTTTAGATATACCCTTTCTTTAGCAGACCCAGTTTAAATGAATAGGTCAATAACACGCTCCTGAAGAACCCAATAACTGGCTGATAAGGTAATTCAGCCATTTGATTCGGGGGTGTTGGAGCAGGGACACTTTTAAATCTTTCCCAACAGTTGCCCCTGAGGACAGGTGTTGGAGAACAATGTATGTGCTTTACTAGACTGCTATAAATGTCTTTTCATGCCAGTGATCTTTTGGTCCCTGCACACAATCTTTGCCATTGTAACAGCCACATGCAAACACTTTCTTAGTGTCTTTGACTTCAAAAATGTTTTGAAGGTCCAGATGATTTCGTATGATAAAAAATATGATCGACTAATTTTTCAACTGTGTATTTCTTGAGATCTAATGCCCTTATACTTACTTCAAAGGTGAGCAATATACAATATGCAGTTTAATGGTCAATAGATCACTCAAGACACATTTACGCACACAGATTCACAGATTAGTAGGCAACTTATGTGTTTTGCCCAGGGCAATATCGACATGTGGGAGAAGCCTGAATCAAATCTGCCTTCTGTGGAGCCTACTTTGGATTGCAAGACGACCCACAGTCTCCCACAGTTAACCTGTCCAACTGGTTCAAATCTTAGTGGAAGTCTTTCTGTGTAAAGCTGCAATGTTCTTCAAGCGCAGGCGTGCATTGTCTTATGGTCAATGTTACTCCTTTTGACAAAAATACAAGACATCTATGTCATGTTACCTGGTGGGTTTAAATTGCACCTAGGTGTTAATGTGTGAGTAGATTTTTGTTTTCTCTCTCTTGTGTATTCATCCTATTTCCTCTATGACCCACTTATGGTTCCCCTGCAGTACTAAACAGGATTAACTAAGTGGAAGGAATGGATGGACAGCCTGATGGACCTTGTTGGGAACCATTAGCCAATACTATGTGACATAAAGGCAGTGTGTGTGGGTGTGATCTATTTACATGGCCCTTAAAGTAATTCCAAATTCCAGACACTTAAGACATGGTTCTTTGCTGGTGGTAAGCCAGTCATAATTCACAGGACTGAATCAAAAGTCTCAAAAAATCAAGTCTTTAGACAATGCTTTTTAACCTTTGTAGACTAATAGATATCAATGAGTTTATTTCTCATATTTCTTTTCATTTCTTTAGATCAGGATATATTGTGTTGCTTTAAGACCTTTTAGCCTTATGTGTTCATACAAGTTCTATTTAAGTGATTTCTTGATACTACAGGTCTGGCAGTGATCAGGCCAGGATGTGGTTAATTAAACTGAACTCAAAAACTTGGTTAATTACAGTAAATTTCTGAGTAAGCAAACTGGTTGAGTTGGTTGAGTTGGAAAGATCAACTGGTACACTCCGTAAAAGTTGGACTTCCAGTTGGAAAGTCAGAGATTTTCCTTCCCCCCAACTTGAGTTTCAGTATGACTGCTCCTTGCATCAACAACAGTAAGCTGTGGTAAAAAGAAGAAAGTTGATAAGGTTCAAAAATGTTATTACTAAAAGCAGGAATTCACCAAATTTTACACGCATGGATCCCTGGATTCAGACTCATTGCAGTTGCTCCCGAAAAGATGTCTGTCTAAGCAGTATAAAATGTTATAAATCCAATGTAGACTTATCTAATTGGCTAGTTGTTGAGGGGGGTTCATTTAAGGTTCAACACCCCTTACCGGGGCTCAGGTTTCGGTCCACCTTCTCGAATTTCTCCTTTCCATTGGACTGGTTCTGGAAAGTTCTTGGACAGCTCTTATATCTAATACAATTGTTTTTTTTTAAACATTTGTGTATTTACTCTAGGAATGTTGTCTGACACATTTTCAGATGATAAACCTTTAAGTGTAACAAATCTGTGAGTTGCTTTCGAACACAAGAAAACGAAGGATTAATAATTTAAAATCAAGGGGATAAGAGCAAGAGAAGAACTGAAATGTTACTCCCAACGTTGGACAATGTGTTGATTGGCTTGGACTCGCGCTGGTCCTTTTGACATGTGGCTTGATAAGAGGACAAGGAGGAGAATCTTAGCTCAGATGATAGAGACCACCCCAAGATAACAACATGTTGTATATGACCTCCATCAAATGTCTAAACTCTATGCCGTCAAACTCCAACTTATACATACAATTTTGAAAGGACACACAAATACAATAAAAATTAGAAAAATTGGCAAGTTAACATTTTTTTCCCTCTTTTTATCCTGTTTGAGTTAAGCTTTCTGACCCACATGCAGAACACCAATAGAGAGACCAGTTGTGCAAATATAAAACAGTTTATTGGAACAATGAATGATGGTGGATTGCACGAACCAGGGACACTGCACGAAGGAATGGAGAGGTGGAGAAATGCAGGACGGGAAGATCAGAGATGAGTAGTTGTCCTTGAATAATGAGAATTGTTTTATAGTACTTGGCCTACTTTTAAGAGATGGAGATGACGCCAGAGAGGGGAATCCAGAATTCCAGGACGTCTGCAAGATCTTCCCAAAGAGTTCCGGAAAACATTGGAGGTGAGGAATCCTGAGACTGTTCACAGCCTTGATGCTGGAGTAAGGACAATGGTGAACCATGAGCCAGAGAGCCGTCAGACATGGAATGGGAAACCAGAGCTTATGGAGAAGCTGGAGAGCGGATAACAGGTAGATGACTTGGAGAACCACAACATGGACATGGAGGAATCTTGGAAGAAGCACAGGTAGGTTAAACATAGGTAAGTTATACAGGTACATGAAGAGTCACTGGGAGACACCGAGGGCTAGAGGTTACCACAGAGGCGCACCACTCAGGGTCGAAGGTTTCCTAACAAGTTAACATTTTGCAAAAGTGAATACAAAAAGATGGTTTGCAGTAGTGCAGCAGTTTCAGTAATTACTGAAGTGAAGCCTGGTATTGGATACTTAATATGTTATGACTGAACATCAAACTCTAAAACAATCTAATTGGGACTCTGTGAAGCCGCCAAAAAAAAAAGAGAGAGAGAATAGGATAACAAAGACTGAGCACAGGCTTGGAAACTGATAATCTGAAAGTGCTGAAGACAACTTTAAACCATTTCATCACCTTTGAGGTTAAAAAAAAGGTGTGATCCTGAGTCCTGAAGCAGCAGAATATTAGAGAGGATACAGAGCAGAAGATGAAGTCTGTAATGGTGTGGTCTGTCACCATGAAAGTGGAAGAGGAGACATGTGAAACCTTCATGAGGAAAAATAGGGAAATAAACACAGATGAATCTAATAGAACCAGTGATGACCGTTTCAAGAAGGGCAGATACAGATCACTGTAAAACATATTTCTGTTATTTGCAGAGGAGTTAAGTGCAGATTTAATCAGAGCCTATTCAATTCTTTTATCTAAGGGTTTTCAGTTACTTACAGTTTTTATTGTTTATGAAAATAAGAAAAATTGCATTAGAAAACTTGAGAAAGAGGAAATGGAAACCATAAAACACAAGTGGAAGACACTCTTCCAGTTCTGATACGACAAAACACTGTTAATACTTTAATACCATTTAAGATATAAAACAGCAGAATTTTTTTTTACTTACTAAATAATGTTTAAGGTTCCAGTCACACACAAAAAACTGACAGAATAACAAAAAAAAGTTCAATTGGTTTGTGTCCTGTAAACTTGACTAAACTACAGGGAAAAGACTGTTAATGTTATAAATTGTTAGAATTTGAAAGTGGTATATACACTGACTATTATTGCTTCTGTATTTTTCTTAAAAACCGTGTTAACCGTACTCCGAACCTAAATTGCAAATGCTCTCAGCTATAACCCCGACATCCAAAGTCATCATTTTGTTTTGTAAATTGATGAGATGTTTTGCCCTGTAAATTAGATTCCTTTCATCTGTTTGAATTCGGATTAAACCTGATTGTGATAGCCCGGCAATGACTCGTGTCCTCCAAAGCACACATTTGCTGGAGACAATCTCTTCTCACTTGATCCGTCTGAGTAGGAGGATAACAAATGATTATTGGAGGCATAGGAGCAGGAAATCTGGCTTTAGAGGATAGATTAGTTGTAATGCCAGGTCATTTCAGCAAGTGGCTCGAAGACTCTGTAGGAAAGTGAAAGTGCAGCATAATTACCTGAATCACTAAGAACTTCAAGCCACGCAGGCTACAATTAGTTTGGAGCACAGCGGAGAGCTTAGTGTTCTATATCGCTAATGACCGTAATCAATCATTTATCATATACAGAACCAAAGAGTTGGGATGGTTTGATTCTGTAATTTACTCTAAGAAGTTTTAACTACTAGGAATGATTGGCAAGAAGCTGATGCATTGAAAATTATGAGCCAAGAAAGTCTAGTAGTTGCCTTTCAGCAAAGAAAAAAATCCTTTACATTACTTCAAATTGCTATACAAGGTAAATAGATGTGCTTATGATGCTCGCTTTAGTCCCATTTGAGCATTAGTTTGGCTCCTGATCTACTTTTATTCTTCTCCTCCATACTTCTGTTTTGACATTCAAGAACAACACAGAGATCTATTTTATTATAGTGCCCTCCCAAGCTCAAACGTACAATCGAATCCCCCTGTATAGAAATTGCCAAAAAGTAAAATCTGAAAATGGATAAGAAAGGTTGAAAATGTGATTCCCATCCAGCAAATCTGAAGAATGTTCAGTGTGTGAATGTGCGTGTGATTGGGTGAATGACTGAATGTAGTGTGAAGCGCTTTGGGGTCCTCAAGGACTAAATAAAGCGCTATATAAGTACAGTACAGGTCATTTACCATTTTACCATAATAAACCCTAGCTGCCAAACTCTGGTCTTTAATCAACGTCACAGTGTTGCATATCTGCCTGTTGTTTCAGTGGTCTACAAAAGTATGTGGCTTTAAGTAAATCTTTTAGCATCATCTTTCCATTCATCTGTTACTGTAGCATTCAGGATTTGATTTCCAGCTCAACCAGGCTGCCGGTGGCTTATGAGTGCACCAACTTGGAAATGCAATATAAACTACACATTTGTCACTGCTATAAAATATATGCAAATGCTATTCAAATGTTGGAGCAATAATCCAATAATTAAATTATTACTCTCATGCTACACTATGCAGACACTCTGTCTGCTCTGATGAAGAGATTTGCGTCTAAGCATACTAAATACTTGAAGTAAATGTCAAAGTGGGACAGTTTGAGCTATGTTCTCACTGATTCAGCAAATGCATGTTTGTTTTGTTTGATGGTGGTTGTGGCAGTGAACTTTCATCCCCAGTTGGTCAGGCGATCATCAAGTGTTGAAAGAAAATGTGCTGGTGAGGTCACAGTAAAAATGAACTCCATCGCTCCTCATGCAGTAGTGCACTGTCTTTATTCCAACACACATCTTAAGAGGGCCATATAATAAGGATACTCAAGATTAATAGACATGACGGACAAGACATTTTAACTTTCTAATGGGTTTACTTCTAGGATTGCCTGTATTTAGGTCCTATCAACTCTGACAAGTTTCCCTGTCCCAGTTGATAAATAGTGTTCCCAAAGCATGATGCTGCCACCAGTGGTTTTCTGCCACAGAGTATTTGCCTTTGATTTTATTTAGAGGTCTCAGAAATAAACGGGGGCTAAATACAGATACACACCCAACAGATTTTAATTTGCAAATATGTTTGCAAAATATGTCATTTTCCTTCCACGTCACAATTATAAACTTCCTTGTGTTGGTCTTTACACAGCATGGACGTTTGTGGTTGTAACTTGATAAGATGGAAAAAGTATGAATACTTTGGCAAGGCACTATACATAAAAAAATATACACATTGAAAAAAACTTTAGATCATGAAAATGTTGGATGTAAACCTGAATTTATGATGTAAACCACCTGTGCTTTATCCCAACTTTCTTTTTTGTAGTTTTTCCAGAATTGTTACATTTCCAGGGTTTGAAGAAAACTGTGTTGAGAAATCAAATTTCACAACTTTGCCTTCTAGCCTTGCAACATCTTGCAAGTTTGCAATTTACTTTTTGCACCCCTTCCTGTGCCAACAACTAGATAACAAGGGACTTTCAACATGTGTCGTTTACTTTGAGAAATTGTGACAAAAGTCCAGAGGAGCCAGTTTGTGTAGATTTGGTGAAAGGGGCTGATTCAAAATCTTTCGTATTCATGCTAAATATTTAAACTGCAAATACTGCACTTTATGAGCTAATTCATTTTAAATTTATGTAACAATATCCTGAAGCATCAGTAGTCATGTTTTACCTCATTTGGAGAACAAAACAGGGATCCATCTGAAGGTTGTTGTAAGACAGAAGAAGAAACTGATTTGTTGACAGATGAACATAGATTAGTACTGTTTGTTCTTGTCATAATGCAGACATTCACATATTTCCTCCGACTGTAGGCAGTTTTATTTAAGCACTCAGATTTAAAGATCTTGTATTAACAAAAATCTGGTGCGTGGATCTTTGATGACCGTGTACTTTTCACATCATTGCTGTCATTCCAACTATACTGACCTGCTATGTTGCAGTGGAAGTTGTTGAGATATGTTTTGTCACTCTGAATAGCACTGTTTAATCTGCATATGAATCAGCAGCAAGGAACACTCAGAACTGCTTAGTCTTAATGAATGCATGAGGAAGGCAGGTGATAGTACACTGCATTTTAAAGAAATCCACTAGATGACAGCTTAAATGTTACAGCATCTGATAATATGGCACCATTTAGGCTTTGGCCTAGGGCCAGGATTAACTTCTGATTGTGTTCAGAGCTGTAATTACTCATTCTAAATGCCCTTCAAGACCACCACTGTCATCTGGTTTTTCCTTTATACTTCAGCTGTTGCTTGACTTCAGAGAGGGAGATCAAGCTTTTAGAATGATCCTGACTAAGAGAAGATTGCGGTGCAATGACATCTATCAGTCTGGAAAGGGTTGCAACGCCATTTCTAAGGCTTTGGAACTCCAGTGAACCACAGTGAGAGCCATTATTCACAAATGGAGAAAACCTGGAACAGTGGTGAACTTTCCCAGGAGTGACTGGCCCGCCAATACTTCAACAAACCCTCCGGGACATCACAAAACAACTCAGAACAACATCCAAAGGACTATAGGCCTCAGTTTCCTTCGTTAAGGTCACTATTCATTAGTTTTAATGTAAAAACTATTTCTTATTTGTAAAAATGGCATCCATGGGAATGTTCTTAGCAGACACAACAGAAAAGAAGATTTTGAAACTTTCCATTTAAACTACATTTGTCACTGCACCCCTCTTTTAACCCTCTGCTGAAAGGATTTGCCAGTATTATTATTATTATGTTGCCCTTTAAACTGTTACAGTACAGTCGAAAACCTTTAGTTGTAGTAAATAACTTCCAAAATGGAAGGTTGAAGTTGATATTTCTGCAACCATAAAATCCAAATAAATTAAAGTTTGCCTGTAAATAACCTTGGTAATAATTTCTACTTTGATGTGCCCTCTTTAATCCTGATTCTGTTTAACCACATTGATCCATTAAAAGTCCGTACCCGTTTGCCCTTGCAGGGTCACGGAGGGAGCTGATATCTATTTCAAGCGGCGAGAGGCTCAGTATACCCTGGAGAGGTCGCCAGTCCATCACAAGGCAACGCAGAAATATAGGAATAAACAATCATGCACACACATACAACTAAGGGAAATTTGGAGTAATCAATTGACCTAAGAATCAACAATTGAATTTGTGGCTTATCCGCATCTCCCATTCATAAAAGACTAATAATGCAAGTGTAACTTGATAGTTTTAAGGGCTGGAGGTAAAGCCTACAGTCAATATCCTTGCGTAGAAAGCAAAGGCAACTTTGTCAAGTCTAAAACAAGAAGAGTCACCTAGGCCTAAATTACCAATAAAGGTCCTCCCAAAGCAGAACTGGGTTGCACTAAGCATGCTTCTTGAGGGAAAATGCTCTTTGTCCATGAAAATATTCTAAGTGTGCCTATGAAAACACAGTGCAATTCTTTTGTTCACCCACAACAAAACTGCATTAAATTACACCAAAAGGATTTGTGTTCGCTTGACATTTCCACCTATAGACACTGCATCGTTCCGTTCAAAGTTCTCAAAAATGTACATATAACTCATGATTGCGTTCTTTTGAAGTAAGTCAGATGTGACGTGAAGACTATAAGAGCGAGAAAACCCAAATGAAGTTATTAGGTTTCTTAAGCGAGATTGCACAAAGAAAACTGGGCTTTGTTGAACCAGCTTCAGGTAGGTTTTCAGTTATCCCTGCTCGTAATTTATAATCAAACTCTTTGGTTTTTGGAACTTGGCTGTCTCTCATTGCCTAAATTTGGTTATTACTCATACCAGATGGTTACCTGGTTAATAAAGACCCTTAGTCCCTAATTCGTTTACCTTACCAAACCAGGCTTTAAAACCAGTCTTAGACTTTTTCTAATGTTGATAGATAACGATATAGACTAACATGTTTTGGGTATTGATCATCTAGCCAAAATTTAGGTTGTGCAATCCAAAATCTGTGATTTAATAAAATCCCGTCTCGAAGGTCTCATACATTACGTCTTCTACCCGTTTGCCTGTAATTTTGACACTCACTACCATCAGTGAGAACTTATAAAGACAAGCTTGTGCCTTCTATAATCACATCTAATTAATTCAGCACAGCACATGTGGACTCTAATCAAGTTGCAGAAGCAGTTCAAGGACTGCTGATTGATGAATGATTCACCAGAACTCAACTCTGCATGTCACGACAAAAGGTCTGAAGACCTATTCAAATGCCAAAAAGCCATTCTTAAATTTCAATTAAATTATGAAAATCCTCTGTTTTAAATTTCTCTTTATGAAGTACTGAAGTCTATCAAACACAAAAGTGGAATATATGGGGGAGGGAGTATTGCATTTCCAGCTTGCTAAAAAGTAAGATCACATGGGGAGATGTGGTTACAATGGAAAGACGTTTTGTCAAATGTTGCACATGATATGACAACAAGAAAACTATTAAACTGATTGTAATGTATGTATGATTGAACTGAAAAGAGTTGTAAAGGGCCTTGAGATGACATGTGTTGTGAAGTGGCACTATATAAATAAACTGAATTGAATTGAAGAAGCACGGGTGTAAATAAATATCATAATCAGATAAAGCCCGAAGAAAATTCTGTCTTAACACACATGAGATGAAGACACAAAACACACAATATGAATAGAATAAGATCAATAAATAATCAATAAAAACAGACCTAGTGGAATGGGACACGTCATGTTCCGGCAGAAATAATTACCAATAAATACCATTGCAGAATATTAAATATTAGGTAAAAAAGTCATGCATAATATTTACAATAACGTGTTGCACCAACTGCACAGACTGCAGGACATTGAATATTAAAAGTTTTTTTTTTGTTTTGTTTTTTTTATAAACGTGTCCTGTTTGGCAGTGTGGAGCTCAGAATTGGTGTCTGAGTACCAAGTAGAAGCCCAACAGATTTATTTACTACAGCTTTTGCTATAGTACTCCACTTGATATATGTGTGAAAAATCTTTATTATGAATTGTTGGGGTTTTTATTTCCTGATGTTACGGACACGTAGACGGAAAATTAAGGAGAAGAAAAAAAGGAAGATGAAGAAGAGAGGTAGGAAACAAAAAGTCAAGAGAGAGGGTGAGTTGAAAATTTTTGAAAGTTGAAAAGTTGAGGAAGGGGAACAAAGAAAACACAGGAAGACATTGAAGTCTGCCTCCATACCCACAGGACGGCAGAGAGAGGGGGAAAAACAAAACAAAACACGAAAAAGGAACATCAACAAAACAAACCAAACATTGTGAACTAAGAACTAAACAACCACATCACACAAATATAGATATAAAAATACAACAACAATGTCACAGAAAAACTCATGGTACCGATTAATCAAGCTCTAGTAATGATAACCTCAGCCCAAGAATATGTCCTTAAACACCAGAGACCCCACATCTATGTGTGTTTGTTAGCATTCTGGTGCATATAAGGTTTCTCCATAAGAGTGTTCGATAGTTGGTGTGAGCAGGCATCAATCCGTCTCCCAGGAATCGATGCAGACATGAAGGAGATCGGAGCAAAGACATCCAAAGGACCCCCAGAGCCCCAGGCGGACCCGGGCGGGGCCGACCGCATCCCCCACGAGTGGAGCAAAGGAGAACCCCAGGGGAACATCCAGCGGCCACTATGCAGGGGCCCGGGGGACAGCAGTGACGAGCCCACGGGCCCCGCCGGCAACCGGCCCGCCCCGGCGTGGCCGGTCAATGGACCGGGGGAGCCGGGGCCCAGGGGCGCCCCACCCCCCAGCTGGGACCCGACAAGAGGCCGGCCGACGAGGGGCCCCCAGCACTGCAGGGGCCGGCCGACGAGGGGCCCCCAGCACTGCAGGGGCCGCGGCCGGCCACCGGCCGCCGCGCGCCACCTCCACCCTAGGCCAATCCCCACCGCCAACATCCCAGCGCCCCACCGATAGCCGCAGGGGACGGACAGCATCCCCAGGCCGGGCTCAGCCAGCATCTGGACACCAAGTTGTACCAGCTCCCGGGTCCTGATCCCGCGCAACGCAATATTAAAAGTTTTAAAATTAAAGGAGTTGTGTACATGGTACTATAGTACCTGTAAGAGGTTTGCAATATGGCACCCTCATTATTGAGAAGATGTGTGACCGAGGGAGGAGTTGTAGAGCCTAATAGTGGGGAGAAGGAAGGATTTTCTGTGTTCAGTAGCACATTTTAAGCTACATGCTTGCTCAGTATGAGGGATTGGTGAGGGATTGCTGTGGTTGAACGCAACCTCAAGTCAATGACTCGATGCAATCTGCTGGGATTCTTTAAATAGGAAACAAACTAAAACTTTAAACTAATTGGAATAATTTGTATGATTGTATTGAAATTACTTTTCTTGTAAAGTGCCTTGAGTTGACATCTGTTGTGAATCGGCGCTACATCAAATCAAATCAAACTTTATTTATAAAGCGCTTTTTATACAAGAAATTGCATCACAAAGTGCTTTACAGATATAAATGACCCCACATAAAACTACATTCCCATCCCTCCCCCACAGATTTAAAAAGCATAATCACAGCTATACCTCCCTCCCCCCAACCCATCTCCCATGCACACACACAGTTAAAAGCAACAGTAAAAAAGGACATTGGGCCGAGTGCAGATGAACCATGCAAGGAAACGCCATCAGAGGAGCCATCTGCACCGGCAGCAGTAGATCAACAGCAGCAGCTGAGGCACCGACACAGGGTGCCCAGTGGAGGCAAGGCCAAGACCCCCACCTCCACCCAAGCTCCTCCTGGAGAGCACAGGCAGCTATGGCCGACCACCGCTCCCAGAGCAGAGACTTCCCATATAAATAAACTGAATTGAATTGAATTGAATTGAAAAACTAATAAATCTGCTACTGAAAGTACTTCTCTGTTGGTCCATCACACAGAGGAAATGATGATCCGCATTGTCAATAATGGATTGGAATCTGGACAATGTTCAGCTACTGTTTTCACATTGTCCAGTTCCTCACCCACCAGAGAGCTGGCTTTCCTGATCAGCTTATAGAGTTGCTTCATTTAGGGAAATATGTAATATGTGTGAAACACATCAAAAGATAATAATTTTCCCAGACGTGTTTCAACCTGTGGAAACCAAAATATAATTTAAAAGTTTTACATACAACATTGTATTCCATGCTGGTGCTGGTGCCTATCTCCAGGAGTCATTGGGCGAGAGGTAGGGTGAATTATTATATTGGCCCAGAAAAAGTTGTCAAATTATTGTATTTATTAAGTGAAAACTATCCAAACCCTCCTGGCCAAATTTAGAAACAGTAACTGTACCCCAAACCACCACAATTGACTAGTTGTGTCACCCATGGTAGCAATAACCATTATCAAGTTTGTGATGACTGCCATGAGGAATTTGGTCCACTTGATGGATTTGTTTTAATTCATTTTTCTCTTGCATAACTCTAGAGGGCTTGAAACTAAGGTCATGAATTGATGGCTGGATATTGTGGATTTTTAATAGGTAACAGAAGTCATGGTTTTATCAGTTATGGTAAGTCATCCTGGTCCTAAAGTAGCAACATGTTAGTTTGTTAGTATGATGTTATTGTTCTGCAATGCTGTATTAGTTTTATACCAAATATAACAGGACAAATACAATTCAAATGCTCCACCTATGTCTAACCTGTCCACAGAATAGTTTCCAAAAGTCTACGGATCGTCAGGGTGGTTTTTATTTACCAAGGTTTAGACAGCCTTCATATTCTTCCTAAGCAGCAAAGATTTTCTCCCATGGATGCCTTTTTGCCCAGAGACTTCCTCAGTTTTTTTTATCACAAACACCCAATCTTTACCTAGGCAAGTGAGGCCCACATTTCTTTATATGTTGCTTGGGTAATTTTCTAAAGTTCTGGATGAATCGTTTATGCACTCAAAGTGATATTTGTAGGCCGATCTTTGCTGGTTCACCACTGTTCAGTGTTTTCTCCATGTGTAGAGAATGGCTCTCACTGTGCTTCACTGGATTCCAAAATGTTTAAAAATGTCTGGGTAACACCTTTCCAGGTTGATAAATGTCACTGACTTTATCTTGTCAACTGTTTTTGAATTTCTTTAGATTACGTAATGTTTAGTTTTTTGAGTTATGCTAGCCAACTTCATGTTGTCAGAGAGGATCTATTTAAGTGAGTTCCTGATTCTGGAAGTCTGGCAGCAAATGGGTCTGGATGTGACTGGCGAAATGGAACCAAAACAAATTTGGTTATTAATCACAGTTAATTCTCAAGGATATAATTATGTTTTTACCTTCTTACATAGGATCAGTTTCATTAAGACACTTTTTCATGGCGCTTTCCATAGGGTTTTCATATTTCAATCCTAATAGTATGATCACATACTCACAAATGAAGTTTTGTTCACCTATGGAAGCATTAAGGGCAATGCAATTTAAAAGTCAAGGTTTTAATCAATTCATCAGAAGCTACAGTGGTAATATAAAATGTAGAATGATGCTAGGGCTTTACCTTTTTATGTCCATTTGGTGTAGCCGAATGATGTTCAAGTCCATATATGTTGTTTTACCAATGTTCAAAGGATGCAAGAGTCCCTCTTTACAAATAGTGTGCAGCAAAATCAATGCACACCCCTGTAACATGTCTAAAATGGTAAACGATTCAAAACATTTGCTTGTCTCTGTGGAAATTTCCCAGAATTCCACTCCTATATGGGTTTATCAAGCATATTCTAAAAGATGTGATATCTTATTTTAGGTTCACATGAATCATTTATTCACATATCCATATATATTATTCACCACCTCCACAGACGGCTTGTTCTTATTGACAGAATGGATTTGTCTTTGACTGGTTTGACTTTGTGCCTGCTGCTGAAGCTAAATCCCCAAGCTCGCCTTAGCCTCCTCATGAGGCAGCCTCTAATGAAACATTTAAATATTTATGTGTTGAAAAGTTGTTTACTTCCTATTCTGTGGTGTACTGCGGGTCGGGCGACGAACAATGGGTGACGTTGGAAGGGGGTTAGGCTTTCTCTGTTCTCTTTGAGCAATGTCCTTTCTCTCTGGTTTCACTCCGTTCACTTATAAGCGTTGGTGAAATAATGAAGGTGAAGACAAAAGAGAGTGACTTTTTCAAAACCCTCTGTAACCAAGATGAAGCTATATTTTTCTACCATTTTTACTTTATCCCCTGCCTCATCCTCCAACTTTTTCCTTTGGATTTCAAAAGAGCTGTCCAGGTCAAGTTTGAAATGAGACAAATACATGAATAAAAGCTAAGGAATTTACTATCCTGGGGTATGTTTATCACGCAGGAGACAAGGACGTTTCCAACAATGCGTTGGCCTTAAAGCTCTAAAATCTTTTCAATGAAAACATACATTTTGATACCGATCTTTAGAGATGACCCTCCTTTGTTTTTGAGGTCCCTGTTTTTTTGTTTTTCTTTTACAGTGTCTTGCAAAAGTTTTATACTTTTTCAAATTTTGTCAAGTTACAACCACAGACAGTCAAGGATGTATGGTTTTCAAATTGTTTTACATGTCATCTAAAATGTATAAACTGCTACAGAACTTCAACTGTTAAAGGGAGGATCAGCCTAAGGTATTTGGAACTCAGATTTACATGTAACACAAGCAGTAGGCTAAAATAAGAAAGATTTAGAACAACTGGCAAGTGTGGAAAGCCAACAGTTGCTTTCTTCTGCCACCAAATTTGTATATACAATCTCCCTGTTTGTTATTCCATCTCATTATACATTCAGCTGTTTCATTGTTGTCCTTAGTGGGGTAAATACAAATGCACATGACATGTCAGATTTTAAAGAAGTATTAAACCTACAATCATTTTACTCTTGAATTCACAATTATATGTTATTTTGCGTTGGTTTGTTACATAAAATCCCAATAAAATGTTTTGGGGTTTGTGGTTGTGATTTGACAGAATGAAATAAAGTTGTATAAAGGATTTTTGCTGTTTTATCGCTGTTTGAAACAAGATAAGTCCCTTAATTTATTTTATAGATCCAAGATTTTGGTTTGTCTAATTGTATTTGTGCAGGTTGGGTAACAAAAGTCAACATGTGATCTATGCACTACAGTGTGAGTGTCTTGTGGATGGAAAACAGGTCCAGGAAAACTCTCTGCGCATCCACTCCAGCAGTTAATATCCCTGGCTGTCTGAAGTGGGATTCATGTACCCTTTTTTCTTACTTTTTAATTAGGTTTCTGCCTCTACACAGCATGATATCAAGCAAGCTCCTCACATCAAAATCCACCTAGAAATTCAAGCTCCTGTGAAGCTATAAATATGTCCCCAATTTGTTATGAAGGTTCGGTATACGAGCTACAAAGATAATAAAAGTGCCAATCAAGCTGAAAAATGAACAGAACAGAAAAATGTCCTTTATTAATGGTAACTTCATTGAGGCATAAAAAGAACAGTACAGACCTTTTTGTCATAAAGCACAATTTACCACTGAGAACACACGCTGCTGCAACTGAGTACAGCTCTGAATGTGCACTTGATTGGATTTCTGCCTCTAATGAGAGCAACTTGTCAGGCAAGGAATGTGCAAGGCAAGAATTCCTGTAAGCTCCCAGAAACACGTGGGCGGGCAACAACTGTGATGAACTCAGGGGCCTCGGTAGTTTTGTGACAAATAAAGGAAACACAGATTCTGGAAGTCATTTCACTTTTCAGCATAGAGTCATTACAAGGTACTTTATGCAGAGAGTATCATGCTTCAAATATTCTATAATCAATCAGCTGAAGATATCTGGCCATAAACTGAGAAAATAAAGGCCTCGTTTTCCTTCAATGATAAGTGTCTTTTTTCATTCAATGGTTTTTCCATTTAAGTAATTAGATTTATGTTTCAGGAAATCTCCTTACCTGTGTGGGAATACAGGGCTGTGAAAATAACTTGCCCACTTAAAGATTTTTGGTTTGCTTTTTTTGTTTTTTTGATAAGACTCAAACTTTTCAGAACATAAAACAAACTTAATTTCAGCCAAAGATGACCTGAGTTAAGACAAAAAGGAGGGGCGACTGTCTTACCAAAATTACGCAAGAGCACTAGATCATAGAATCATACTGGACTACCTCACTGGCCACCCTTACTCCGTAAGGACACAAGTCTAAAAGACTTGTCCGCAGTACAGGGGCCCCACAGTGCACTGTTCTGGCACTATTTCATTTCAACCTCTACATGGCACATGGCAGACTTTTCCATCATCTCCCCAGGCCGCCATCTACAAAGGTTCTCAGTTGACTCTATCATAGTTGACCTTATCACATTAGGATGACTCTGCGGACAGCCAGTGGATTTAGAACATTCTTTTGACTGGTGGATTTCTGCAGGCGCAGATCCATCATACTGACACCAGTGAACGTCCAAAGTACTTGTCAAAATTACCAAGTTTGGGGCACCATCCTAGGATCAGGCAAACTAATAATAACCAAATAGCCAAATCCATGGTCTGTAGAACACTCATCAGAATCCTGAGACATATGTGGGGTTTTACAGTCAAAAACAGAATCACTCACCATACAATGAAAAAGCAAGCAAGAGGCAGTAGTGAGAAAGCAGAAACAGGTCAGATGCACAGTAAGGACCATGGCCAGCTCAAAGGCTACAACTGTAATGATGAGTGCAGAGCAGGAGTTTATAAAGGCATGCACAGAGGTGGGAGCCATCAGCAAAAAGTATCCAACAGGAGCAGAGAAACAGGTGAGAGCAATGAGCTAATCAGCAGACAACAGGGAAGAGGCAGTGGTCAGGAATAGTTTGGACATGGCAGGAAACAGTGAAATCATGACATTTTACATGGCATGTTGAGAATATAATAATGTTGAGTTTGTGATTAGAGGTACAATGCAATGCTCAGTGTATTCCATGGTGTGTGGTGGAAAGAGTATCCAATAATAAGTCCATCATAATTAATGTCTACAGTTTGTCTTTAAGACTCTATAAAGGTTATAAAAAAGGAATAATATGGATTTGGGCAACATATGATAGTGAGTCAGCAGTCACACACCATCATGAAAAACATCCACGAAACTACCATGACCCTAAAATCCTGAAAATATCTAAATAGACACACATCTGTGCTGGGCAAGTTTGTGTGTATGCATGTTGAAACATCGGACATACTTTTTACTACAAAGTTATGTAACTGAATTTGATTTTAAAAATTTATGTCCACTGGTTCTTTATGTCTTGTAGAAAGTTAAAATAATTTCTATGACTATCGTCATACTGCATCTTCCTTTCGTTTCCAAAAACACAAGAAACTGTGAGATATCCAGTCATGACGCATGCAGAACACAATGAATTTAACACTAATGGTCTCAATATGCATTCACTATTCAGAACAGGTGCCCATCAATACTGATTCACACTTTAAAAACATAAGAGAGCTTGATGTACCACAAAATGCACTTTATTTTCTTATGTTTAGACTGTAATGCTTCCCCCCCCCCCCCCCAATAAACCAGCATATATGACAAGATAAGAAACAGTATGACAGCAGTAACAGGTGCTGTATCACTTTCCATGCACTAAATTAATGTAATTCATAAATGTATTTATTTTGCTTTGTATTGATCTTCTTGGGATTTAAGCGTGGGTGATCAGTTTTTAAAATCACCTTTAAAATTGTGTTTATTTGATCACTCTCTCCTTCTCTTTGAGGTCACCTAGTCATGTGTTGCCATGGATGTGTGCCAATGAGCAGTGCTGACAAGGAATAGGTGTGTTGAATCTGGCTCACTGGGAAAACCCACACTGACTGGTGAAAGGGGAGATGGCTTGGACTGTATTTAGGTTTAGATTATTGTTTAGCTTTGAACAAAAGTTGTCAAACTTGAATGTAAATATGTAAACTTTCTTATCTAGAGATTTAAATAAGTCAAGGAAAGTGTGAATTAAAAACAGGATGGACTGGAAGGCTACTCATGGATTGACTATTGGGACTAATAAAGTTGTCTGAATCTGAATTTGAGTTACATTAAGTAACTGTAAATGGTTTCACCCAGAACTCAGTTCATATATAAGGATAAAAAACTAATGAAGAAACAAGGACGAGAGGTCAGATGTCTATTTTAACACCACAAATTTAAGTAAGTATTTAGGTGCAGTGATGAGTTATAACTGAGTTACGGAATGAGACACTTTCTTTGAAGACAGCCAGCGAAATCAAAGTGTGTGTTTGTGTGTGTGTATGTGCCAGCTCACGCATGACATCAAGCTAATGTGTCCAGACACCTCGTGGGTACCAAAGTGACTCTTGCAGTAACAGATCAATCAGGACCGGCTGAGCAGACAAGCTCCACACGCCTCCATTGTGATACCATTATCTCCCATTTAGCAAGGAAAAGTCATATTGATTCTTGCCATCATGTCACAGTAAATTTTTTTCTTTTCTGTTCTTTCTAAGTTTTCCTGTTGAACTGGGAGGTATCAGCTCAAAGCATTTAGGTTGTGCAGGCTTTGTACACCAGAGGACAAAAAAAAAAAAAGTAACAACAACAATTTAAGGCATAATTATATCGTTTACAATTGAGTTCTTTAGACTTGTTAATTGACGGTGGTGTTGTATGTTTGCTTTACACAGCCGTTCAGAGTGCTCACACTGTGGAGCCTTCTGACAGAATATTTCCATTGATTAGCAGTTTCCAGGCAGTGGGAGCTTTTATCAGAATGTACAGTGGCCTCTGCACAGTGGGGTTGGGATTAGTGAATAATGGAGAGAACAAGACGCTGAGTGGACTTGGCCTAGAAAAGCATTGAAGGGCAGCTGTGGGGGTGGAGGAGGATAAAGAGAGCACAGAGATGTGGTGGGATGGGGGGGGTTACACAGAGGTTACATTGTAGTGGTAGTGCAGTCAGAAGTGCGGAAACTACTAATGGGCAGAATATCAGACCAGCAACAAAAACACGATTTAGTCATCCATCACAGTGCAGTGAAAAAATATTTGTCCCCTCACTGATTTCTTCTATTTCTGCTTTTTTTTTTTCCATCACTTGCATGTTTCGGATATTCAAACAACTGTTTTCATTTGATGAGGATCAGCGTCTTCTAGGCTTCTATGACATTTCACACGTCTTTGAGCATGAACAAAAAAGATATCTTCTCTTCCACTCATTCCACCTGTTTTCTACAGGATTTACGTCTGGCGACTGAGATGGCCCTCAAAGAAGATTGATTTTGTGTTGTCAACAATATCTGTATTGATTTGAGTAGGCTACATGTTCCGGATCTTTATCCTGTTACCGGACCCAGTGGTGATCCATTTTTTGTTTTCTGGCAGAGATTGTTTTCAGTGTCCTGGCTTTTCAGAGATTACTTGGCACAGTGCATTTTAACAACATTTCCAAGACCTCTAGAAAAGAAAGCGGCCCACAGCATCACATATCCTCCACCTTACTTACACTTAGGCATGTGGTACCTTTCTACATATTCATCCTTTGTTTCATGTCAAATCCACCTAGAGTGTTGCATTAAAGCACAGTCAACACTAGTCTTATCGGACCAAAGCATAACATTTCAAATACAGTCCCAATAGATCTCAGCAAGCCCAACATATTTACGTTTGGGTTGGTAGAAGAGATCCACTTATTAGTTATTTTGGCATCACTCCCAAATAACCATTTTGACAGATAGTGCCTCTCTTTTGTCCAGTTCACTAACAGTGAGTTTTGGGGATATGCCTACTTTCCATATCATCCTTCTCTCTGAGCATGTTGGCATGATAAACATGAGTCCTCTTCCAACCTGGTGACCAGCAACTGAAGGAAACAGATCTCTGTGTTTAGAATATTTGTGTTCATAGTTAAAAATTCCAAGAAACTCTGACCAAATAAAAGAAAACATGCATTTAAAGAAATGCATATGGTTTTATAGGAATTATCAGGGTTGCTAACAGTATTTTTGTTATACCAGCTAATTCTTAACATGGGATTTTAATAAATGTACCTAAATTAAAGGTTAGATGAAAAATAATTCAACAGGAGAAGTGGCTGCTGAGGATTTATTTGTGGAGTTTTTACACAATTACTGCACTCTTTACCAGAACAAGGGGTGGTGTTACGGCCACCTGTTTTTACAGGGGCCTTGTTGTATTTTGTTGTTGTAGTTTGTTAAGTTGGTTGTGTTATCTTTTAGAGTACTTTGAGTTGGATAACACTTTGCCTCATTTAAGTTGGGTTGCTTGTTAGTTCTTTTGTTTTGTGCTTCATTTCTTATTTAAGGCTTCCCTTAGCCTGTGTTTTGGGGCTCATGTTTTGTTTTGAAACCCTTATTAGTTCATTTTTCTTAGACCAATTCTGTTCTTTATTCTTTTTGTTGCTCTTTGCTGATCAAACTATTTTGTTTTACCTTTTACATCAGACTACAGGGTTGTATGTTACTTCCCCTGACCCCTAGCCCACGTAACATAAGTGCGAGAGGTCTCGTGTTCAGATCCTGGATGAGCCCCCACTTACTCAAAGTCCTCAATAACACAACCAACTTAACAAAACTACAGCACCAAATAAAAGTTCTAACAAAACAAACTGACACAGAGCAGGTTGTGGGGGGAAACAGCACAGTGGCAAGCTGCTCCCCCAACGGCAAGGGAGGCAGAATGTCATTTTAAGGCAAAGGAGCTAATCAGCAGATCTCAACTGCCTAATCACCCACAGCTGGTCTCGATTGCTTGGAGGAGGGAGAAAGGAGCCAAGAACAGACTACAGAGAAGTCAGGAAGGGGTTGACATGCAGATGGGGAAAGAAAACGCAAACAAGGCCCCTGTAAAAACAGGTGGCCGTAACAGCTGGCCATAGGTGGGTTCGGTAGCTTTCCCGAATGGCCGGTCTGTTCTAGGGCCGGTGGTCACGGTTGAGCCAATATCATAATCCTGCTGTGTCTGTTTGTGTGCGTGAATGAGGCGTCTTCCTTTATAGAAGATCTTTTTGAGCAGTAGGCTACTGTTGCAGCGCACCTTTGCTAAGCACTACCATCAGTTTGCAGAGCTGCTCATGCTGCACATGTGAATACAGAGTTCAGTGGGCCTACAATTAGGATACGTCGTTAGATTCTGAATGTGGGTTTAAAAGATCTTCAGGCAAGGCAATTACTTTTTGAAAGTGATTCAGCTTTATATTCAGCTGAACCATATCTAACATGCTGAATATAATGAATCATTTCTATTTCATTTTTCTGGAATGTAGCTTCTCACCGCTGCCATTTATTTGATCCGGTGATTGTTGTTAAAAAACAACATACAGTGGGGCAAAAAAGTATTTGGCAGCCACCGATTGTGCAAGTTGTCCCACTTATAAAGATGAGATAGGTCTGTAATTTTCATCATAGGTACACTTCAACTGTGAGAGACAGAATGTGAAGAAAAATCCAGGAAGTCACATTGTATGATTTTTAAAGAATTTATTTGTATAATGGTGAAGAAAATAAGTATTTGGTCAATAACAAAAGTTCATTTCAATCCTTTGTAAAGTAACCTTGGTTGCCAATGACAGAGGTCAAACATTTCCTTTAAGTCTTCATCGGGGTTGCACACAATGTAGCTGGTATTTTGGCTCATTCTTCCATACAGATCTTCTTTAGAGCTGGGATGTTTTGGGGCTGTCGCTGGGCAACTCAGACTTTCATCTCCCTCCACAGATTCTCTATTGGATTGAGGTCTGGAGTTTGGTTGGGCCACTCCAGAACCTTGAAATACTTTTTACATAGCCACTTCCCACCCAGGCAGTGTGTTTGGGATTATTGTCATGCTGGAAGATCCAGCCATGTTTCATCTTCAATGGTCTCACTGATGGAAAGAGGTTTTTGCCCAAAATCTCACGATACATGGCCCCATTCATCCTTAATACGGCTCAGTCGTCCAATCCCCTTTGCAGAAAAGGAACCCTAAAGCTTATTGTTTCCATCCCCATGCTCAAGATCATGTCTACCCCCGAGGTGAGATCTTGCATGGAGTCCTAGGTTAAGGGAGATTGTCAGTGATCCTGTATTTATTCTATTCCCTTTTCTTGCCCATGGTGGAGGGTGGAGTCTGACTGTTTGAAGGTGTGGACAGGTGTCTTTTATACAGACAATGAGTTCAAATGGGGGCCATTATTACAGATAACAGGTGGAGGATATAATTGCTTCTTAAAAAAGGAGTGTCAGGTCTGTGAGGGCCAGAATTTCTGCTTGGTTGCAGGAGCAAAATACTTATTTTCTGCACAATTGTACATATAAAGTCTTTTAAATAATTTTTTTCACATTCTGTCTCTCAATTGAAGTGTACCTATGATGAAATTTACAGACCTCTCTCATTTCTTAAAGTTGGATAGCTTGCACAATCGGTGGCTGCCAAGCACTTTTTTGCCCCACTGTATGTTCCACAGTCCCAGGTTTAATATGTTTTCTCCATTCTGCAGTAATCACGAATTCAGCTGTGCTCAATTACGTAATATTTGGAAATATTCTGGTATGTTTTTATGTCGCAACCAGAGGTGGGTAGTGTATTTAAAAATTGTTCTCAAGTAAGAGTAGCACAACTTCAACATATTTTTATTCGAGTAAAAGCAAAAAGTAGCTGTCCAAGAAATTACTCAACTAAGAGTAAAATAGTAATACTTAAAAAGGCTGCTCAAGTAGCCTACTGAATAATTGATCAGAAAATCAGATCAGTTCTATTGACAATAGTCTTTTGAAAATGATTTCATCAGACAGACTAAAATACAAAGTTGTGTGCAAATTCTGGTATCCTAAAGAGTACAACGAAAGAATTAATACATACAAATATCATAGTTACAAAATGAAAAAAATGAAGCAGAAGAAACTACAAATAGAATATTTTCATCATAAAACGTATTAAAATAATACAAGTAATGTATCTATGTTAGAACATGGTAAAGTGCTTCCATTGACAACATATAGTGTTTAACGTATTTAGTTCATCTCCAAAGCTCAGCAGCAAGAAAATAACATCAGAACAAAGAGGTCTGACTTTAAAATAATCTCTAGGTTTGTGTCCTTGTGGTTAGAACATGCTTGTTTTTGATTCAGTGAAATTACTCACAGTAGGTAGAGGATCCAGCTGTTTTACTCCAGTAAGAATAGCAATCCTTCATAATAATTACTTAAATAATTACTTTTACTGGAGTAAAGGTTCAATGTTTGGTGCAGTAAAACTACTCAAGTAAATGTAGGCTAACGGAGTAAATGTAACTAGTTACTACCCACCTCTGGTCATAACAGCATAAACACATGTCCTTATTCCTATTATTATTATTATTATTATTATTATTAATTATTATTATTATGTTAAACATTATGATATTAATATAACTGGTAGCATAACGTTATTATGCTGTTATACTACCAATACAAGTACGAGTAGCACTTGTACGTGTAACTCTACTGGTATTGTAGAGTTATTGTTTCACTTCCATCCTTTGTGCAATCCAATAAAAGGCCTTTCCGAACTAAGCTCCCAGGCTGATTTTCAACACCAGCCCACCCCTGCTCTTTAACAGTGGTGAAAGATGCAGAGAGTGCTGTAGCTCGTAAGGGAAGATGGGTTTATAATGTAGTGATTGTTTTTAATATTCAATATCAGTCTTTAAACTAAAAGAAAACCAGAAAGGAGGATGAATGTGTGATTTCCAGGATTGTTTTTCTAGTCAAAAAGTGTAAAAGCAAGAACCAGAAGTCTGCATGTCCACTTTCAGTAATGTTGCTCTGCTTGCACCACTGATTCTGTGCCTGTGAGGGATTTAATGAGATTTAAAGCTTTGCTCATTCCAGAATTCTGTGCAGCCAGAAGAAATAATGTGAGACTGTCTTCTACAGCTGGAAAGTTAGCACAGTGGGAAAACATTTATACCCAGTTCACACAGAGCAGAGAGTGCTGAAATTGTCCCAGTGTTGTAATAAAGGTAGAAAGAGTTTGAGAAAACCACATGCCCTTAGTAATTTGGGATTTTTTATTTTGTTTTGTTTTACTTTTTCATCCTTGATTCCCAGTGTCTAATTTTCCCAGTTGGTCTCACTTTCTGCTCCCCACGCACCATAATTCTGTTTGCTAAAACTCCACCTGCCTTCTGTCTCTAATTGCTGCCATTTACGAAAGCAGCTTTTGGGACTTATACTCCCCACAATCACGTGAAGTTAACATTTAAACATATTTCATGCTTCAGCACCTAAAGGATAAATTAGGAAGCAGAGAAAACCAGCAGATCTGTGGTGAGAAAACAACTGGCTTCACAGGCAGGGAGCCTCGTCACACATCAGGGACCCCAGCATGCATGCAGCGTTTTCAGAGATGCTGATCACTTTACTCACATGTGGTTGCTAGCGTCATTTTTACCTTTAGATTGGATGAAAAAAACATTCAAGCCTCTTAAACTTTTTCACATTTTGTGTTTTTACATCCAGAAACGCTGTATTTTATAAGCACTTTCTGAGATAGACCAACAAAAAATGTGAAATGGTAAATCCAGGGCTAAGAAAAATCAGAAATCAGTGTGGTGGATTCAGGTCTGGACTTTGACTGGGGCCATTCTAACAGATTAATATGCTTTGATCTAAAAGTTTAAAAAAATATTTTGCACAAGCAGGTTTGGCTTTCAACACATGTTTTTTCATGATAACATCGTTTCAGCTCCATCTATATTCTCATCAAATCTGACCAAACCCTGGTTCTATTGAAGAGCATCCCCACAGCATTATATTACCACCACCATGTTTTATAGTTGGGGGTGTTGTCATCAGGTTAAATGTGAAGAAGTGGTTTAGGAATGCATTTGCAACACACTGTAAAATCAACTTTTGGTAAACAGGATATGACTTTAGAGTAAAGCATGAAAGACAACGATCCAGACAAATAGAGATTGTATCATGCACTTCCCTAAAGAAATTGTGCATTAATTGTTGTTTCAAATTGATGGATACATGCTGTAGGAGCCAGCGTTGTCAAATCCGAGGAATGAATAGGGCCCATCCCATAATTTGGTCCAGCTGTGTACTTGAATGAAAGGTCATGAAAGTAGCTCCATGCATCACCTCAGTAAGGTTGGCCTGACTGCAGATTCCCATCATTTATCCCCAGCAGGAGAGAGCAACCAGAAGACGAGGTCAGATACATCCTGCATGCAGCCGAGTCCAGAGAAATGTACACTCTGCCTCTTGTTCAGCCATTACACTCAACCACAGGTGGAGCCGTGTGCGGTTAAGCATGTCTCCCTAACTAATGATGAACAAGCACACACTGGTTTTTTTTCTCCACATCCAAGGTCATTAGCAGCAGCTATCCTTTTTTGCTTTCCTGTAACCCAGACAAACTGCCAACAGAGCCCTGATAAGCAATGCTATCCATCTTTCCAAGCGTTTGCTGCTGCTCGTTGATTTAAATGGGTGCTAAGGAGTTGTAGAGGACATGTTAGGGGTGAGGTGACTGTTGCAGCATGGCTATGGAGAATAGTGGTAGATATTGTTGCATTGCATTGTAAAATGGCTCAACTGTGTTAGAAGCAAAAAAAAAAGAAAGATAAAAACACAAGGCCTGGAATGAGATGGCATGAGATCTTGCAATATTAAAACAGTACGATATTTCTGGTCCAAGTGGACCGAGCCGTCAACATGTGACTTTGTCTTGTTAAATCTCTCTTAGTTATTACTATACGAGTATGGAAGGGAGCTTTTTAAGTTACATTTTTGAGAATCTTACTCTGAGCCAACAAAGACAGTCGTTTCTGAGTCGAGTTGAGCGCTTGCTAACATTAGCATTGCGAAATCTCTAACATTTTTGTGTTGCAGCCAGTGTTGTCTATGAAATCATTCAGTACCGGAGCTTACTGTTTGAGAACTCGAATGGAACAATGCCTCTGTTTGGCCACTTCAACTTTAGGACAAACTACCAGGGTCCCCCCCCCAAAAAAAAACGCCACTTGGAGTCGCGGAAAACAAAAGACTGTTGACCAAACTGCGACTGGTGTTTTGCGCTCTCTCATTTACTGTGGCAATGCGCGTTCCCAAATCAGGGGGTCGCGGCTTTAATTTACGTGATTTAAGATTTTAATGTTCTTAAACAAAATCAGGATTTTCTTAAGAGAAGTACCGACCCTTTAGTGCTGTAAAAGTGACTGCAATTAATCAGTCTGAACCAGTTTTCAATCAAAGTACCACTGCTGTGATGAAAGTGTGACATGCATTTGGATACAGCCCCATGAATCGGTAGTTTGAAGAACATTTTTTTCAACACAGGTACAGTGGCAAGTTTATTGGCTTAAGTCTCTACCAGATTTGTACCTTTATAAAACATTTGTATCACTTGCAAGGTCTGGATGTTTTTTAGTCTATAAAATGCTATTTGTTTACTAAGCCATACCTTGGAGGCCTTCACAAAACAGCTGGATACATTCAGGTGGTTTTTCGGTTGCACAGGATTTTATTGAGTTGTATCCAAATGGCAAATGCCCTGCATTGCTCTTTTTCTGTCAGAGGCCTACAAAGGGCTTTACTCTACATTCGGCCATTCACCCATTCATGCACATATTCACACACTGGTGGTGGCAAGCTACATTGTAGCCACAGATGCCCTGGGTCACACTGTCAGAAACGAGCCTGCCATACACAGTCGCCAACATGCCCTCTGACCACCACCAGCTGGCAAGGGGCATGAAGTGTCCTGACCGAAGACAGCCATGTATAGTTTTACTTCCAAATCCCAATCATGCATTACTTTACACTGTGTTGGTCTGTCCCATACAATTCAAATCAAATACAATGACGTTTAAGACTATAATGCCAAAAAGAAGGGGTTGGCAAGGCACTGTACCTAACCATAGCTCTCTATTATGTTCTTCTAACAATGATTCTTTTTTTAAATGATGTATTGTTTCATTCAAGTGATTTTCCTGAAGTGTGCTGTACGTTTTGTAGAACATGTAGAACAGCCTTGAGTAATTTGTTAATGAGGCCAGCTTTGTTGTCTAATCGCCTCTTGAGGGCTTCCATTTTTAGGAATGCTGAGTTTTTGTTTTTTTCTCATTACGATTCCTACCACCAGTAAATCTGAATTCTCAAAAGATAATGTCACCATAGGAAAAGAGGAGGTGAAGTATCAGTCAGCCTACTTTAACCTGTTTGCAACTACCTTAAGAGGAAATCTGCTGTAACACTAGAGGTAAAAGTCAGTGTAACATTATGTATACATGAAGAGAAAAAATCACATCTTCACAGGTTGTAGATCACACAACAATCAAACACAGATTCAAGTTCAAATGAATCACGAAATGTAAACACCGGCTGCTGTTATAAGGGATTAAATGTAATCTGTTGTGTGTGGGATCACTGTGATTTTGCATATTTTGGTATGCAGAAGAATTTATGGCAGACTCAATCTGTTCAAACTACTCAGGTCCTGCCAGTGCAAATCCTCATCCTTCCACCACTGTGCTTTTTAGTGGGTGTGATGTTTTTGTGCTGATATGCTTCCTTTAGTTTTTCACCAAACTTGCATATTATGAGTAGAAATTTCTACTTTGGTGTCATGTGCCAAAAGAATACTGTTCCTGTAAAACCTGCATTGATACTAAAAGAAATGTCCTCTGTTCATAACACCAGTAAGAAAATTGGCATTTTATGTTCTGTTTATTTCCGCAAATATTGCATTATTCTTCTTCTCCAATGTTCCCCATGTTTGGCAAAAATGCAAGTCCAAACATGATAGGTCCAACCATTCGGTTAATATTTTGAGGGGTGTTAAACTGCATTCCATTCGATTCTGAACTCCGATTTAGGAACAAACTCAATTTAAGTGCTCATTAATCAGGCTAACGATAGTTAGCAGTTCTGCTATCTTTCTGTATTTATCTGCAATTTAAAATTCAAAGATTGTTCAAAAATGTTTACTAAAAAACTAATAGTTGTACAGTATGTTTGCCTGAAACTGACAAAAATGCTGTTTTATGATTAATAAGGCAGCCAGTGTTGTGCAGGTTCATTAGAACTAGTTCTAAGTTCCTTTACCAAAGGTTAAAACTAGAATAAATAATGTTCATAGTTCACCACCTAGTAAACATTTGGAACTTAATTCACCCTCAACAGAAACAAGTTCACATTAAATGTTGAATATGGAACATGAACACTATAGCAACACCTAGTGGGTCTAAGTTGTAGCTACAACAATAAAAAAATAATTACCGCTGTTGGGTTGCCTGGTTCGCTGCCGATACACCCAGTGACCAGCCTGAACTGTGTCCAGTGAGGAATGTATTTTAGAGCAGTTTAACTGACAGCTAAAGTTAGAAAGTGACTTAGCTTACCAATCCAGGAGGAAAGTCGCCGTTTCCGCGTGTGTTTGACGCCATGGACATGTTTTATGCGGGTCCATCTAGTGTAGGCTTCCCTTAAAACTACTGTAGTTTCTGTTGTTCTCGGGTCACTCCTCTCCTGAGACGGATATCTCCTCCAGGGCTCTGAAGCTGCTGCTTGACTTGCAGATTCAGCCATTTTTCCCCAATACCAGCCGAGTTGTACCGACCACATAGTTGGATCATAGAGACCGTATCTGGCACCCCGCGGCCGCTACTGGTGGTAGGTGTAAACATTACGTCATTGTCGTGCCCGTTAAAATTTATATTTTAATCCTATTTTGTTATATTTTAATTTAAATGATTTCATTTTGCACCACTTGAAACACCCATGGAGGTATTATTATTATTATTTTTTAAATAGCTTTTTAAGAAAATGTTCCATATTCAACCTTTAATTCTTTAAATAAAGTTTACAATAATTTGTCAAATTATTGCGTTAATTGTGGTTAATTATTTGCAGCCATAGTGAAGACGTTATGTTTTAATCATGTATCATGTAAATCAAATTTTTAATCTTTAATTCTACTGTTTCAGCATGCGAGTTGCCTTTAAATAAAATCCGTTTTTATACTTTGAACCTTTTTCTTTCAGACATGTTTTTAAATTATCTGCAATTTTGTGTCTGGATGTTATAAAAGACTGTCATTTCCTTATGGGACAACAAGAAATAATGTAGTGAGAAATTACATTTATACAAAGGATTATTACAAAATGTACTCACACAGAATGTAAACCATGAATCAATTCTCATAATTGTAACAGCAATTTTGGTCATTTAAAGCTCAATCACAGTGGTATTGCAGTAAAATAAATAAATCAAAATATTCTAATGGTCACCTTTTAAAGGGAAATGAACAGACGTTTGTCAAATTACATTAATATGGAGTTATTGCTCGTTTATTCAGATTTCCTATCAGATGCAAATAATTATGCATGTGCACTCTCATCTGATTAAACCAGCAATGCATTTACATAATTTGCTATGACATCAGTTTGATTTTGTTCTGATTAGTAGGACAAATAAAAATCAAATAAAGCACAATGAGAGCTAATTTACACGCCGGCGGTAAAACAAAGACAAGCCCCCCCTGCAGACATCGAGGACAAGCAGGCAAGGCAGGAATAAATCAGAGCTCCAGCCAGGCACATGAGGTGTATTTCACACTCAAGGAGTGGCCTACTCCGTGCAGCTACGGGGATCATTAATCTCTCAGAGACAAGCACTCCGGCCTGTAGCTGGCACAGGTACGCCTGAGCTGGCTGCGCCCCGGGCCGCGAGCCTGGAGCGCTGATGGTCTCATTTGCATTATCAGTTGTCAGATTGTACAGGGTGGATGCTGCTGACCTAGATGGAGGCATACATAGGCCCAAAAAAAAATCAAAAAATCACAGGAGTCTCACAAAGGGAGAGCAGCCATGTTTGAGCTGGCCCCGAGTGCAGATCTCCATATTGTGATAGGGACCAAAAGGGATTTCTTGGTAAGGTTGAATATTCAGAGAGAAGCCACAAAGATAAGTTTTTCATCATAATGCATGAGGAAAAGTCATTTCTGGGTTTCAATCATTAATGGAGCAGGAAGTGCTCTGATTCCTCTCCAATACATTCCAAGAGTAGTCGCATTGGGGTAACTCAGAGGCCTGTCTGTTCCATCTGATGATCAGTGGAGACCAGTATCCTTGATTTGGGACTCTTATTTAATCAGTAACATAAGCTGAAAGTGTTTCCATCCACAGAGAATAAAGTTTACTTCCTTTTAGAAGTCTTTCCTCACTGAGGTATGGAGGCAGACTTCAATGTTTTCCTGTGTTTTCTTTGTTCTCTTTCCTCTCTTGTATTTTCAACTCACCCTCTCTTGACTTTTTGTTTCCTACCTCTCAGCTTCATCTTCTTTCTTTCTTCCCCTTAATTATCCGTCTCCGTGTCCATAACATCAGGAAATAAAAACCCCAACAATTCATAATAAAGATTTTTCACACATATATCAAGTGGAGTACTATAGCAAAAGCTGCACTGCTCCGCTTGTGAAAGTAAATCTGTTGGGCTTCTTCTTGGTACTCAGACACCAATTCTGAGCTCCACACTGCCAAACAGGACAAGTGAAAAAAAAAAAAAAAAAAAAAAAAAGTCTTTCCTTCTAAGGTCGCTGTGATCGCTTGGTATGGTTGTATTAGCAGAAAGCTAATTACACTGACACCGAATTACACATTTAAGAAAATAGATGCAGCAAGATTAATAAAGCAGATTGTTGGGTACGTGTATCTTTTCTTATTTACAATTTATAAATCTGCTGTGAAAGTGTCAAAAGCTCAGTTTAAAGTAGTAGTGTTGGAAGAATCGGTGTAGAGTTATTCCCCAAAATGTAAACAAAAACATGAATAGAAGAGCATTTTCTAAAGAAAGACATAAAACTAACAAAACACAAATAGAAATGTAAAAATAGGACCTGAAAATAACTGACAAACACTGAAGGTGACTTTCCAATAATGAATTAATTCATTAGGTGGGAAAAAAAAAAACAGTCCAAACCAACCTGGCCCTTTGTTAAAAAACAATCAATCATAAA
This sequence comes from Valencia hispanica, assembly GCA_963556495.2. NCBI lineage: Eukaryota > Metazoa > Chordata > Actinopteri > Cyprinodontiformes > Valenciidae > Valencia > Valencia hispanica. Next base: position 39,307,266 of record OY747713.1, on the reverse strand, counting down.
ACCTAAAACTGATCGTGCCACCCTTGGTGGCAACAGAAAGACCTATTTCCATACTCACCACAGCACTGAGATTGCCCCCGTCAAAGTTTTCAATAACATCTGCATAAGTACAGACTGTGGTAGAACCAGAGTGCTGGTACTTTTGGACATCAGTGCAGCATTTGACAATGTTGACCATGACATATTTTTAAAACGACTGGAGAGCTGGGTCTGACTCTCTGGTACAGTACTTGACTGGTTCGAGTCTTACCTTAAGAACAGGAACTTCTTTGTATCAATAGACAGTTTTTCAGAACAGACAGAAATCATATGTGGGGTGCCCCAGGGAACTATCCTGGGTCTCCTCCCAAGTAATATCTACATGCTCCCACTAACCCAGATTATAACAACCAATACGATTAGTTACCACAACTATGCAGGTGATATTGAACTCTACATTACAACGTCTCCAGGTGACTTTTAACCCATCCAAACGCTAAGCAAATGCACTGAGCGAATCAATGGATGAATGTGCCATAATTGTCTTCAGCTGAGAAAAACAAAACTGAAGTAAGTATTTTTGGCCCTAAAGAAGAACAATCAAAATTCAGCACACAGCTTCAGTTAATACAGTGAGAAACTACTGATCAGGCCCGAAATCTAGGTGTAGTAATGGACTCAGACATCAACTTCCAGAATCACATAAAAGTCAATAACAAGGTCAGCCTTCTATCATCTGAAGAACGTTTCTAGGATTAAAGACTAGGGTCACAACAGGACCTTGAAATACTCATCCATGTGTTTATCTTTAGTCGAATTGATTACGACCACACTGTCTTTACAGGTCTGCCTAAAAAGTCAATCTGACAGCTGCAGCTGATCCAGAACGCTGCTGCTTGCGTCCTTACTAGAACCAGGAAAGTAGTGCACATCACCCCAGTTAAAGTCTGTACATTGGCACACAAAAGCTCAAAGAATAGACTTCAAAATACTTCCGGTAGTTTGTAAATCAATGAATGGCTTGAATAGCACCAAAGTATATTGAAGATCTGTTGTCATTATACCAACCCCCCAGACCATTCAGATTTTCTAACTCTAGTCTACTCAGTATTGCTAGAATCAGAACCAAACATGGAGAAGCAGCTTTCGGTTTCTGTGCTCCTCTAATCTGGAACAAACTTCCAGACAACTGCAAAGCTGCTGAAACACTGACTTCATTTAAGTTCATCAAGGCCACAAAAACCCATCTGTTTAGAGCTGCCTTTGATTAATGTATTAATCATAGCTGGAATGTCATAACAGTAGTATGTTTTAATGTTCTTTATGTTTCTGATTTTCTGTTTTTGTTGGTGTTTTTATTTTCCCCCCTGTCATCTAAAGCACCTTGACTGGTCTTGTCCTGAAAGTGTGCTATATGAAAAGATTTGCCTTGCCATACCTATTAAAGTGACAGCATCTTAAATCAGTTTAAGTCCAAACCTCTACTAGGCCACACCGGAATCTTTCTTTTCTTTTTTTCTTTGTCAATCAAAGGTAATTTGCTGGTGTTTTCCAGATTGTTGTCTTGCTGCATACACATGTGCACTTGTGCTAAAGGTCACAAACTGATGGCCAGATATCCTCCTGCAGGATTTTCTCTTGTTTAAAGCACCTTTGCAATTCCTATAGGAATAGAAAATCACCCATATCAAAGGCTTAGATCCAACAATATTAAAAATAAAAAATTTATCATTTCATGTACATTTCATTTTAAAAAACAGTAGTGGGTCTTAACAGACTTTTAAAGGAGCTGATTCTGTGCCAAGACAAGGCCCTAGAATCTGACCGGCATTTCTTTAATGCTGCCTAGGAACAACAGTAGTTTGTATGAATATATTCTTTTCAGAAACTTTTGAACAAATGGCAGTTTAAAACCTATATTTTCTGTACTTGTGTTGTGGTATGTTAAAAAACGAAATCATTAGAACAGCAGTTATTAAGTATTCAGTTCTGGGTCTGTATACGAATGGGCTAAACTTACACACACAAAATTTAATAAATCGCCACAGACGTTTGATAACAGGACAGAGCTTTAAATCAGGGCAGGGAATGAGTGTGCATGAGTGCAATATAACAATCAGAAGCAGCCATTTTTCCTCATCGTTGAACAGTGGTAATCACACCTTTTTCACCCGCAAAGGAAGTTTAAAGGTTGGGCTACTTTAGCTGATCTCTGCACATCACACCCAGGACCTGTACCAAAAGGAGTTTGACTCTTCATAGTAGGAATAATCAAAGATTATGTTCATTTTCTTGTTTTGTTATTGGGAGGGAGTTTTATCGTTTGTTTAAAGGTTTGGCATTGCAGCAGCATCCTTCCTGTAGGACATTTATTTCATGCATCAGTCCTAGGGTGAGAATGTAAATAATATTTAAGTAACCATCACTTATAGCATAAGGCATTTTAAAGCATAATGCATTACAATTATGCTTAGAAACTGGCTTTTTTTCCCTCTTAGGGTACTTGCTGTTTTGTTGTGATCCCCGGGTAGTGTTTTCTCCCTGTTCTCACTCGTCTTTCCTTCCTGCAACTGCGGCAACTGCGGCTCAAATGGAAGAGTAGTTGTCTTGCAGTCAGAAAGTTGCAAGCTCAATGCCACATCTCCATGTGCCCCTGGGCAAGGCTTTTAACGGTAAGTTTCTTACCGTGTATGAAGTTGTCTGTGTTTTGCAATGTGATTGGGTGTATGAGGCTCTAGTGGAAAGTCTTTTGAGTGGTTAGGATCGCTAAAAAAAAATTTATTTCAATCTTTTTACCATTTACAAACTTATGTACATCCTAGTGGTTTAAATTCCCAAACATGGAACATGTCTTCAGCTTCCACATGAGCATCTTTCACTGTCTTATTAAGGCCTAACTAAGCACACTCACCCGGAAAACTTTTGTCAGTCTACAAGAGCCCTTTGCTGTTTCACCTCTTCTGATCTACTTACCCCCACTCACCCACTCTCATACAAAAACATCTCCTGGAGATCAGCAAAGCTGTAAGAAACTGGACTAATGCTCATCAATGATTACGTTCATATGCAGCCAATATTTGGGTTAAAGTCACTATTCAGGTTTCTAAAACATTCGGAATAACCCTTTTACATGCATGAGCAGAGAGAGTTACTCCTGTATACATGGAATTTGTAATCAATTGGCATATCCCGATGTAAACGGCCGGTGGTTTTGGCTGTGCGTAACTGGGTTATTGCTAATATTCCGGTTTTGAACGGGTTATTGGCGGCATGTAAACGCAGCCAATGGTTATCTGTCATAAGTCTAGCTTGGGATGCTCTCCCCAGTCCATCTTATCCGAGTTGTCCTTCTTGGTCTTCTTCCTTCACCCCACCTGCTCTCCAACCCCACATTCTCTGTATTACTAAACAGATGGAGGTGTCACTGGAATTTCCAGCTAAACACATGGCAGCAGAGCCAGCAGGCCTATTTGCATGTTTGGTGGTGAGGAGCTGTCTGTCGAGGTCACGGAGGTTCCTCTACTGACCCAGCTGTGTGGTCTGTCTGCACAAAGGGGTCAAGGGTAGGTGATCAGTGATGGGGACATAAGTGCGGCTATTTTTCTCAAACCACAACCTCTGGATGCAGCGTCTGTCCTTGATCTTGTTTTGAACAGCTGGTAAAAATAAAGCTTTGTTTCAAGCTTACAGGAACAGGTTGCTGTCCAAATTAAACTCTTGTCCCCATTTTTATCTTTAAACAAAAAACATTTAAGCTGCTTTGATTTAATGTAACTGTATGAACAAGGTCATACTGACTACTAATATACAGTTGAAGCCAGATATTCATGTGCACTCTATAAAATGAATTAACCCCCCCCCCCCTCACAGCCTGAAATTAAATTTTAAATTATTTTTCCTAGTTTAGACCAGTTGAGATTGACACAATTACCACAGTCTGTATTTATGTTGTTTATGATGTTCTGATTTCTGTTTTTATTGGTGTTTTATTGCTCCTTTTATTTTATTTTCCCTAATCACCCAAAGCACCCTGAATTGCCTTGTTGCTGAAAGTTTACTATACAAATACATTTGCCTTGCCTTTTTATTTGGTACAGCCATCTTTTAAAATATATGACTTTGGTCAAACATTATTAATATTATTGTGGAAAAACACCATCGTCTTAAACAAAGATGAGATTTGGGTCCTTCAGGCATTTTCAGGATTTTAATACGGCATGTTGATCAACATGGAAGACAGTGTGCACAAAGCAGTGGCATTATCAGAACCCCTAACCCTTTTACTGTAACACATTATTAACTATTAGAAATCAAAATGTATCTCTCATCTACATGAGCTCTTCAGTCTTCTTGTCCCACTCCTGGAAAACTGGTCCATGCCAGTCAGATTAAAGCATGAAACAGCCCGCAAGGCCAGAACATCCTGTCGACATCTTGCCCCTCTAAAATCTGTAATCCTGTAGTCTGATACATTGCTATCAAAACATTATACAGAAGGCTTTGTTTTTCTACATGACCTACCATCCTGGCTGTTACTTAAACTAAGACAGAGAATAATTAGTTAAATACTAATAAAATAAAACAATTTCCTCAACAATATCCTTCCACAAGCATCTCACATGTTACTGAGTTAGAATTTTGGCCCATTCCTCCAGACAGAACCAGTGTTACTGAGTAAGATTTGAAGGCCACCTTGCTTGCGCACACCTGTTCAGCTTTACCCACAAACCTTTCGTGGGATTGAAACCTGGGCTTTGTGAAAATCAATTCAAAACATTGACTCTGTTTTCTTTAAGGCCACTTTGCAGATGATTTGGTGCTGTGCTTAGAGTGATTATTTATTTGAAATACCCATTTGTGTCCGAGCTTTAACTTGCTGGCATCCTCAGATGCAGCTACTGTAATGTTTATTCCTCGCAATACCATGCATAGTATTTTCTGAAAAGGCTCAGTCTCCATTACAGCAAAACAACCCAAAACATTATGCTGCCACCCCTATATTTCAGCATTGGGATGGTGTTCTTGGGCTTGAAAAATCCCCCCTTTTTCATCCAGATATAACAATGGTCATAATAGCCAAAAAATTTAGTTCCAGTTTCATTGGACCACAACTCACCCCCAACGTCTCTGTGTATTTACAAACTGTAATCTGTTTTTAAATATTGCTTTCTGAAAAATTGCTTCCTCCTCTCTGAGTGGCCTTCAGTTTATGTTGGCAGAAAACTCATTTGACCATGAGCTCTCCTATCAACTTTTGTTCTGGGGTTTAAAAGTACATTTTGTCTAATTATGTCTGTGCCATTTGATTGCATGATTACCACAAAGTATTATGATTTTTTTCAAGGTTTCTTTGATATTCCAGAGTAATATATTAAAATATGAAAATGAAAAGTACACAAACTCTCTCTTCACAAGAGGCAGCTATGTTTCTTTCAAAACTGATGCTAATTGAGATGGAATAGCAAGAAAAAAAATAGCTGGCAGAACCTCACCAAATTCAACAGCTCATGAGGGCAAAATATCCAGGGTATGTAGGAGGAAAAAGAAAAATACACTACTTTCATAGAAATGGGAATTATATAAAAGTTAGACCTGATTGTTGCCGAGGTCAGAGATGTGGCCAATAATGGACTTTGGTTCCATGCAGGGTGGTCCATTAACAGAAAATCTACATTAAAACGACAAAGCTCAACCTTGTAGAGGTAAACATTTTGATTTTAGTTCTATTTAGGTAGCAAAGCACACATATGATGTACACATACACTTGGTTAAATTGTGTTTCCTTATTTTATCTAAAATTAATTCTTATGTTGGCATATGTCAATCAAGTATTACTTTGTTAGAGCCTTCAAAGTTCAACTAATTTGACTAAAATAAGTTCATTCTTCCATCTACAGGATTAAGCCTGTTCATTTTACCAATGCTGACAGCACTACCTTTTCAGGTTTGAGTTTATCAACCACCCAATGCTTCTTATGTCAAGAAGAATAGAAGAAACAGAAGAACGTGCCATTTAAATTTATAAACAATAAAAAGGGGTGTTATACCAGCACTGATGTCCAAGTCTTGCAAGTGAAGTCTATTCAGGGGTTCTGGAGTCAAGGGCCCGCTGGATATTCAAGTCTCAGATTCTACAGGAACAGTGTGGTTTTTGTCCTGGTAATGGAACACTGGACCAGGTCTACACTGTTTAAATAATTTGCATGTCAAACTAAGAAATGGTTACTTCAAAATCAGGTTTGCATGCATATTTTATAGTCCTATGATGAGTAATGGAGTGTCTGTTGCTGTGATATAGAGGATATTTTTACTCTGATAGTGGATAATGTTTTTAATGTAGACCGAATTATAGGTCGGTGAATACGGTCTGTTATGATATATACTTGTTTTTATTCGTTTTGTTTTACCTGAATATTGTAACACCAACCTGTCCAGGGACTACAGGTGTAAACTAGCATTTTTGCCATAACCTGATATCAGTGCATCTTTTCGATATGGTTAATGTTAAATAGTATATTGTCCCTGTGTAAATAAACTTATACACACATACAGTACATACATACATACACCCTCAGTAGGGTCCTGGAGGGTCCATGGGAGTTAACCTAACCAGTTTACATGTGTTTTTGAAGTTGGAGAAAGCATTTGACTGTGTCCTTTGGGAAGTCCTGTGGGGAGTACTTCAGGAGTACAGGGCATCAGGCCCTTTGATGCCGGTTGTTAGGTCCCTTTATAACTGGTGTAATTTGCCGAACTTGTTTTCGTTGAGAGTTGGACGCCATGGTTAGCCTTTGTCATCGTTGTGTTAATAACTTTTATGGACAGACGTTTTAGGCACAACCAAGGAGTTGAGGGGATCAGTTTTGGTGACCTCAAGATAAGGTCTCTGCTTTTTGCAGATGATGTGGTTCTGTTGGACTCTTCAGACCGTGATCTTCATCTTTTGCTGGAGTAGTTTGCAGATGAGTGTAAAGCAGCATGGATAAAAAATAGCACCTTCAAATCTGAAAAGGGTACAGTTGCCTCTCCGAGTTGGGGGCAAGATCCGGCCCCAAGTGGAGGAGTCTAAGTATCTTGGGATCTTTTTTACAAATGAGGTAGAAATTGGAGCAGCTGACAGCTGAGCGGAAGGCCAAACCCTTGATTCACCAGTCAATCTACATTCCCACCCTCATATATGGTCATGAGCTCTGGGTAGTGATTGAAAGATAGCTCAGGGTAGAACCGCTTGGGCATCTGGTTGGGATGCCTTATAGACGCCTTCCTGTGAGGTGTTCACTGTTACCACTGGGAGGAGTACCAGAAGAAGATCCAAGACATGCTGGAGGGACCATGTTTCTCGGCTGGCCAGGGAATGCATTGGCATTGCCCCAGAGGAGCTGGCACAAGTGGCTGGGAAGAGGGAAGTCTGGGCAGCTCTGCATAGGCTGCTGCCCCTGTGACCCAACCCTGAATTAAGGGGAAGACTCTCAAGGAAAACCCAGGTGTAGGCCTGGAGCACAGATGTAATTTTCCCACATAAAGGTCCCACTTTGGCTTCACATTTATTTGATAAACAATGAGATATTAGAGTTCAAACATGGTGGTTGTAGTGTGATGGTCCGGGGACCTGGACAATATAATTGATAAACCAATCCTGAAGGGGAAGGTCCATGACCTTAAGTTCTAATGCACTCAGGTTAAACAACAGGAAAATGTTCCAAAGCACACAAGCAAGTCCACTTCTAAATCTCTCACCAAAAATAAATGCAGATTTAGGATTAGAATAATCAAAGCCTGAACCTAAATCCAATTGAGATGCTGTAGCATGAATTTGAACAGACCATTCAAGCTCTAATAACTTCCAGTGTTTCTACAAAACATTTCTTCTCTGCAATGAAAAAGACCATCCAGTTATTGAAAATGTTAGTTGGTAGCTTGTGACACTTAGAGCATAACAATCACTTATTACGTTTAGGATCAATTGCTTTTTCACATAGGGCCTGGTTGGTTTGGATAACTTGTTTCCCCTTAATAAATTAAAACATAACTTAAAAACTGCACTTGGCATTTATTCAGGTTTTCTTTTATATTAAAATTTGTTTTATAATCTGAAACATTCAAGAGTGACAAGCAAGAACACAGTAAGTGCAGATTTTAGACAAAGTTGTGTCAATATCAGAAGTGCCCACCTTCATAGCTTGATAGTCTCAGGAGAGACCAAGTTGCAAATTGCCCTGTGCAACGCTCCACTGATTTTCAGCTGCATCTAACAGAGAAAAATACTCAGTGGAAAGAATGAACTAAAGGTAACGTTTCTCCGTTGTTTTTCTCCTGTTGTCAAAAGGGTCAAGGAGGATGACATGTATCCAGGAATCATGTGGGATTACAATGCAGATTGTGTATAGTTTTTTAGCTATTTCCTCCACCTGTGCCGAAACAATTTGCTCTTTTTTATTCAACATATGATTTAATGTGAGAAAAAAAGCTACATTATTTTAAATCCTGTTATTTCCTTTTCTCAATATCAAATTGGTTCCCTGTGAAAAAAACTTTGAATCACACATATGCTCACTACTTTTTGTCACTCCTAATGACGCAAGGGAAAAAAAAGTCGATGTGTTAACATATGGAGATATCCAGTTCTGTCAGTGTCAAGCCTCTTCATAAAATAAATAAATAAAAATGTGATGTTGAGTTGATGAGACAGATGGTTCATTAAAGAATCACAAGTATCCTGCTAAGTCCTCCACGAGCTCCGGGAACAAGCTGAGGCTGCTGTGAATTTTGTTTTGCATGTTGAAAGAACCTCATCTGAGATGGGAAAAGGAATTTTGATGAAGCAAAAGGCAGATTTCTTTTTAAAAAGGGAAGGTCAACAGTGTGTTCATTCTCAGAAAGTATCAGGACCCGATCTTGACCTAAATGACCAATTTGACCTGATTAAATGCTTTGCTTCGTCATATGTTTTGCTCCGTTCTCCTTTTTGTTTTCTTGCTATCTTGTTTCTCTGACTTTATCTGCATTTTTATTTTTGCTCTGCTCTCTAGATGAGTGCTAGGTCTTAGTTTCCATGGCAACGCACTTTTTCTGCAATTAAACTGCAGAAAACTGAGAGCGTTTAGGATTGGAGCTACTTTGCAAGCCATTTCATCTGGTTAGGGTACATGTTCCTGCCTTTTCCTCCCACTGAAGATGAATTCATCTAATAGTTGTTGCTGGCAGTCCAGCTAGTGGAGGACATAAAAGAACATAAATGTGCGCTGAATGAAGATTACCAACACTGTAATACTTACTGGCTGAAATCTACTTTATATATGATTACATAGGCTCTTAATGTTCATCAGAGGCAATTGATTTTTATTTTGTTTCAACTAAATTGAGAAAACAACACTACCATCCAAAGTTTCAAATATCTTTAAAGATTATTGATCAAAGGGCGGCGCACCCACAGGTGTCATTGGTTACAACAGCATCTAGGAGGCCTGGATTATAGCAACCAAATTTGAAAATCTCGCACAGTTGGTGAGTCCCACTGGGCCTCTTAAAAAGTGGCATCTAAAAATTATTGGAAACATGTGAATAAACAGCACAGCATGAGCTTTAATTATATCATTTATCAGAACACATTCCACAATGCCTTAGGAGACACGAAACAGAAAATAAAATAACCCCAGAATGGATAATTGCAGCTGCCTGCAGACTTGGCCAAAGGTTTAATCTCACCCAGTGTGATTAACTTTGATAAGATAGGGGTTAAATGTTGTTCGTTTACATTTTGTTTGTATTTGAAAGCCAGCTGTGAACACCGAGACCCACACTAACAGGTGGTGTCCTGATTTGTTGATGGAAATGTTTGCCACAATGTAGATTATTATTACAGTGCTTTTTTAATTGGGCACAAATCTCATGCCTAAACACCAATTTTAGATTTATTAGTTGCTATGATGGTTTGAAAAGCTAATCTTCCCTCAGTAAAGAAATTTGATGCTTGTCTTTCTGAGAGGAAGGTTTCTCAGTCACTGTATGCCTCATTATTCTTGGATGTCCTTTTAATTGGGGTGTTCTCTGCATCTTTCCATACAGAACAAAAGTTTATTGGAACGCAATCTTAGTGCTTGTACAAGTATATTGATCAGTGCATAGAAAATGTATTTGCCCCCCTCAGGGAAACCCAGAGACTTACATGTGTTGTGCCACAGATAGGTAGGTTTTGGCTATGAATAATTATGAATAATTGCTTAGGGCAATTATTAATCAGAGTAATAATTTTATGTAAAAATTACCAAATTAAGGGGCACCACCAGGATTCCAGGAATACAATAGCCAAATTGTTCAGTCTCAGTTTATGTTTACGATTACCTGCCTGATAAGGCTGAGGCAATTAAACAATATATGAAGGAATAAGTTCTTGGCATTCCTGAACAGCAAGTTACTACACATGTAGGTGAAATAACAACGGTTTTCCAAAATACAAGAGTTTATTACAAAAAGAATTCAACTACAATATAACTAACATCCAAGAGTAAAATTGATAAAAATGCACAGAAATAGAAACAATAAACAATAAATTGATAATGATGTCACGATTCAGAATGAATATGTTTGCTCAAACACCAAGACTTATATTGAACAGTGTTGGGAATGAAGCCAAGTTAGTTTTAAACTAATTGTGATTAGTTTAAGACTAATCAGAACATTCTGGTTTGTTTTCAAACCACCAATTCACAATGTAAAGCAGTAGTGAAGAAAAACATTCTTTGGAAGAAGTAATGTTTCATTAAACCATTTGCTGAATTAGAAATCAACAACCTTTAGATAATTGATTCTATTTAATGGATCAGTCACCGCAGTGATTAATCTAATTTAATATTTAGACTTTATGTTGACGTTAACGGCAGTACCAATTATATCGATCTAATTTAGTATTTTGACTTACCAAGAAGGCGGTCTCAAAAATGACTTAAAAGATTAGTTTTAGTGTTCAAACAATCTGTTTAAAGTCGATCGCTATTTTGAATAGCATTAATGGCAGTCTATTGTTCATGAATAAAAGGCCGTCAATGACGTCCCACGTGGTTCGCTGGAGCGTGTAGCTCACAGCTAACTCACGTGGCGCTGCTTAAAGTCACTCTGGATCATTTATTAAACAACAACAAAGAAAAACTGTCGGATTGAGTAACTCAGGTTGCAGGATATAAACGACTTTCCATCGGAAACCTGGAAAATCACAGTTTAAACCTCCAGGCTGACCGGCCTGTTTGTACCCAAACAATAAATGAAATCTTACACAAAGTAACAAATCACAGTGAAAAAAAACAACCCTTAAATCTTGTTAAAACTAAGCTAATCTCGCCTCTGCCCAGACAGACCTTATTGAACGGTTAAAGTTTTCCAAGTTGCTCCGTGGATGATGGGCGAAGCCAAAACAACGTTAGCCCGCAGGCTAGCCACAGCTACGGTCCGTTAGCAGTGGGAGGGTTATAGCTGTCGAATCGTGGGTAGCATTAGCTTGGAACGTCGTTTCGTCCTCTCCGGCTTGCTAAACAGCGATCAGCTGCACCTCATTTCACTGACACAGTACCTTCTCTGCAGGTTCAAGATTGCATTGTCCCAGGCTTTGTCGCGGTGGGGTAACGCTCCAGTCTGGACGCGGTTCTGCGGCATTCAGTAGCTTGTTAGCAGTTTGCTCCACACGGCAGCATCTGTTCAGAAAGCAGGGCTCAGGGCGGAACAGTGGGGTTTATCTCAAAACAAACTGGGTTACAATTCACTTGGTTGATCAGCAGTATTGTCGTCCTCGGAGTGAGTTCCTCCCAGAACTTGCGTCTTTTCCCTCGCCAGCGAAGGAAACATGGAGTCACTCCTAGCACTGTTTGGCTGCAAGAGCCAAACTGAAGAGAGTTAGCGCCAATGACTCCAGCCCTTATATAACCTCTTGTCCTCTTCTTCTCCTGTCGGAGCTAGAATGTGGGTTAGCACCACCCAATGGCTGTGTGTCCCCCATCACATGACAAATAGCAATGTGCAAGCACACTTGATGGCAATTTAAAGGGACCAGTTCACCTAATATTGATACTTTTGGGAGTGTGAGTCAAGAATGGGGTTCGCAGAGAGAACCCGCATATGGAAGGGGAGAACATGCAAACTCCATGAAGAAAGGACACTCATTGGGATTTCAGTTCAGAACTTTCTTGCAACAAAGAAAACAGCAACAAAACACAACTGCGTCACACTCCGACTTTGAGATCAGACAATGTATTTGAATTATGTTTTTAGTCATAAGCTAACAAAACCAAACTAGGTTTATGTGAATATACCATACACCACTTTTTACTAGCCACATTCAGGTCTGATTAATGTCTGACTTGTAGAATCAAGAAAATGATCAAATAGACCATGCCTGACTGTATGAATTAGACTAAAAGGGACTGATTTCCCTCTGGGATCAATAAAGTATTTTTGAATTTAATTTGAATTTGAAAAGATTTCAAGAAGTAAAACAATATAAGGCAATCTTAGCAAACTGATGAAAAACAGCAATTGTTATCTACCTTTCTGAAAAGGATTATAAAGTCATTTCTAATACTTCGAGACTTCAGCACACTGAGAGTCATTACATTACACGTAGAAAAATAGAACAGCGGATACCTTTCCATCAATGGCTGACCCACCAAAATTACTCCAAGAGTTCACTGATGACTCACCCTGGAGCATTCAAAAAGGACCTAAAACAACATCTAAAGTACAACACCTGGAACACCTCACCAGGGATCTCGTTCTTTCGGTCACTACCCAGAGTTCGTGACCATGGATGAGGGTAGGAACGCAGATCGACCAGTAAATCGAAAGCCTCAGCTTTCGTCTCAACTCTTTCTTCACCACGACAGACCTGTACAGCGCCCGCATCACTGCAGACACCTCACCAATGCGCCTATCGATCTCCCACTCTATTTTCCCCTCATTCGTTAACAAGACCCCCAGATACTTAAACTCCTCCACTTGGGGAAGGACTTCATCCCCGACCCGGGAAAAGGCATTCTACCCTTTTCCGGCTCAAGACCATGGTCTCAGATTTGGAGGTGCTGATTCTCATCCCAGATGCTTTACACTCGGTTGTAAACCGCTCGAGCGAAAGCTGTAGATTGCGTTCCCATGAAGCCAACAGGTCCACATCATCTGCTAAAAGCAGAGATTCAAATCTGAAGAGTTTCAGTCAGATTTTAGAGCTCATCATAGCACTGAAACAGCACTGGTGAAGGTCACTAATGATAATCTCATGGCCTCAGATAATGGACTTGTGTCTGTTCTGGTTTTGTTAGTTCTCAGTGCTGCTTTTGACATAGTCGATCATAATATTCTCTTAGAAAGGCTTGAACAAGTTGCAGGGATCAAAGGAACAGCACTAGGCTGGTTTAAATCATATTTGTCTGATAGATTCCAGTTTGTTCATCTAAATGATAAATCTTCTTTCCACTCAAGGGTTACTTGTGGAGTTCCACAGGGTTCTGTGCTTGGACCAATTCTTTTCACGAATATATGCTCCCAATTGGTAGAATCATTAGACAGCATGGGATAAATTTCCACAGCTATGCCGATGATACACAACCATATGTATCCATAAATCCTGATGAACCAAGTCAGTTAGGTAGATTACAAGCATGTCTGAAAGACATAAAAACATGGATGACCCTAAACTTTTTGCTCTTAAATTCTGACAAGACAGAAGTTGCTGTCTTTGGACCAGAAGTTCTAAAAAAGAAACTGCTTAGTCAATCACTTCATCTGGATGGCATTAAATTTGTCTCCAGTAATAACGTAAAGAACATTGGCGTTATTTTTGACCAAGACTTGACATTTAAATCCCATATTTAACAGGTTTCTAAGATTTCTTTCTTTCACCTCCGGAATATTGCTAAAATTAGAAACATCCTGTCCAGGAGTGATGCTGAGTAACTAGTCCATGCATTCGTTACCTCAAGGCTGGACTACTGTAATTCTTTACTATCAGGTAGTCCACAAAATGTAATTAAAAGCCTTCAGTTGATCCAAAATGCAGCAGCAAGAGTTCTGATGAATATTAAAAAGAGAGATCACATTTCTCCTGTTTTAGCTTCCCTTCATTGGCTCCCTGTTAAATCCAGAATAGAATTTAAGATCCTCCTTCTTACATACAAAGCCCTTAATAATCAAGCTCCATCATACATCAGAGATCTAATTGTTTCATATGTTCCCACCAGAGCCCTTCGCTCTTAGACTGCAGGTTTACTTGTAGTTCTTAGGATTTCTAAAAGTACAATTGGAGGCAGATCTTTTAGTTATCATGCTCCTCTCCTGTGGAACCAGCTCCAAGCTATAGTCCGTGAGGCAGACACTCTGTTTACTTTTAAGACCAGGCTTAAAACTTTCCTTTTTCATAAAGCTTACAGTTAGAGTGGCTTAGGTCATCCTGAGCTATCTCTGTAGTTATGCTGCTATAGGCTTAGACTGCTGGAGGACAGACTTACCAATTTTCCTCACTCGCTACTTCCTTTTCTACTACTACTCTCCAGTTGTATTACAGTACATTCTGTTATTTCAACTGTTAACTTTGTTTTCTCTCAGTGTTTTTTTTCTCCATAGAAGATATACCTGGTCTGGTATCCTGCTTGGCTGCAATGCCCTGTTGGACGGGGGGCATCAACTGGGATGATGCTCCCAGTAACTGAACATCCATGTTATCAACTTTTTACTTTCTGTAACATAGAAAGTTCTCTTATATCAGATCTTCTGTTCCTTCTGTGTTTCTGCTCTGTCTTCTCAAACCCCCAGACGGTCGTGGCAGATGGCCGCTCCTACTGAGCCAGGTTCTGTTGGAGGTTTCTTCCTGTTAAAGGGAGTTTTTCCTCTCCACCGTCGGTACATGCTTGCTCAGTATGAGGGATTGCTGTGGTTGGAAAGTCTGCATCAACGGGGCCCAACCTCACGCCAATGACTGACGCAATCTGCTGGGATTCCTTAAATAGGAAACTTTTTAACTGAATGGAATGTTTGTATAAATGTATTGAAATTACTTCTTGTTAAGTGCCTTGAGATGACATCTGTTGTAAATCGGCGCTATATAAATAAACTGAATTGAATTGGTCTCTCTACATTGCCCTTAGGTATGAGTGTGTGCATGTGCATGGTTGTTTGTCCTGTATGTCTGTGTGTTGCCCTGCGATGGACTGGGTGTACCCCACCTCTCGCCCTGTGATGGCTGGAGATAGGCACCAGCCCCCCCGTAACCCTGCATAGCATGGATGGGTACAGAATATGGATGGATGTATCCTTACCATATGGCAAAACATGCTTGTTTGTGTAAAACATAGGAACATTTTCTGGCTACAGTTGTGTTTTTTTCTTCTTTTTGCAATCAAGTTGGTGTTCATACAGATATATCTGAGCATGCGATGCAATGTAGGTATGTCTGCTGGTTTGTGTGTGTGTGTGTGCGTATGTGTGTAGGTGTGTGGCCTAGAAATTATCTAGTCATTCATCACTGCCTGAGCAGCTGAGGCTAGAAACCATCCATCTTCTCCGGCCTTTCACAGCCAAGGCTGACACTCAAGGTGTTTGTATGACTTAATGTTCATCTCTGCAGGATTTTGGGGCGGCGTGCGTGCCTCCGAGAGTGTTTTTCTCTGCTGTGTGTGCGTATATGAGCAGATGTGACTGTTTCCCCTTTGTTTACCTGCCAGTGTGACTGGATGTTTAACCCGCTGCAACAATGGCTGAGTGTCAGAGGCCCCGTTAAATCATGCCTGCATGTCGCTCAGAGGCTGCAGAAAGATAACACTGCATTATATTTTCATTTCAACATCAAAACTGACAGTGTGCCTTTGTGTGTGGTGCTCCATCAATTTGCTAGAGAGGCTCGTCCTAGTGTTTGTCTCTAGCAACTGGGAAGTGTTTGCCAAGGAGTATTGGCAAACAGAAAAGCTCACCGCTCTTATTGACTACCTCGGGCTATGACCTTAGAGGAGAGTGTGCATGCGTGTGCTTTACCCCGCTTGAGTGTGAGTGGGGTCTTACAGTTACAGGCCTTTCTCATTCTCCTGCTAAAGGTCAGCCATCAGCCAGTATTGAGCAGCGTTAAAGGTGAAAGAAATGTGAGATATGTTAAACGAGAAAGCGTCCTGTTCTTCTGTCGTTCAGCTCAGTCTTAGTGAGATGAACTTTTCTGCTGATGTCTGGGAGCCAGTGGAAAAAAGACTCAGGGTGAAATCTCATTAATGCTCTTCATTCCTGGTTAACAAGCAATGACATGTATACTGTTCAGTGTTCAGGCCATTATTGTCACACACAGGCTGGTCTGACAGATAAATCTGAAATGAGCACCAAATGACACCACATTACTCAGTGGAGGTGGATAATGGGTTGAAATGGTGTGTCAGAGTCTTAGAGAGTGACAAGCTTCTCCCTCCCCAGACGGTGTGAGAAAAGCCATGCTTATTTTTACATTTCTGTCAACCCACCCTGGCTAAAGGTGATGACACCACAACTTTACTGAAAAGTTTGGAGAGTCATTCCGTCAGAGAAAGAAGGAATAGTTCTATTGTTTTTGCATCATACATAGTACATCGAATGGCTTCAGAACTTTTACAACAAATCTGAACATACAGACATGGGAGAAGGTTTCCATGTCTACCAAGATAGTAATGAAAAAAGAAAAAAACTAAGGACACACCATAACTCAATACATTAGAGAACCACCTTCAGCATTAATAACCTGAAGTAGTTGTTTTCTCTGTGACTTCATCAGTCTCTCAAAAAGCTGAAAAGAAATGTGGGCGCACTGTTTCAGTTCATTACCTCCACCGAGGAGGTTATGCAATTGGCATTGTTTGTCAGTGTGTCTATCTGTTAGCAATATATCTCAAAAAGTTATTGACGGATTTTGATAACATTTTCAGGGAATGTCTGCAGTTGGAACAACTGCTTAGATTTTGGGGTCACCGTCTGGGGGTGGGGTGTGGGGGGACAAAGCTGCCTTGGCGGAGGTCTGCGCTCTCTGAATGCTTTTCTAGTAGAGAGTTAAATCCCCATCATGATATGTCTGTTTTCCTTTTCAATTCAATTCAATTTATGTTTACATCAATCTTTTACCTTTATGTTGTGAGTCTGATGTCTGTCACTTAGTCTAGGTCCTGCCGCCTTCGTAATATAGCCTTGCTTTTATTTTGGCATGACACTCCAAGATCATCACTGGTCCCCATTTAGCCCTCTTTGAAAACTTCCTAGATACACCCCTGCTCCGCAGTCTTAATGTATTAAATATATAATGTAATGCATGCGATTTCATCAGTTCCGTTGTCATTAAGCCTACAGACCCAGCACCCCAATGCATTTGTGGCAAAATCTGGTGATATTAATTATGCCACACTCTCTACTACACTTCCAACATTTTAACAGCTTGTCAGCTGCTCCACAAGACAAAACAAGACCTTGGGTTGTTATGCAAATGTAAAGGATGCATTCATGTCCAAACCAAGACATCCTCTGGGACAATCAGATCACAATCTTGTTTTTCTCTGTTCAGAATATAAACCACTTGTTCAGAGGCAACCTGTGACAAAAAGAACTGTGAGAAAACGGTCAAAGAAGCTGAAGAAGCCCTGCAGGGTTGTTTTAAAACCACAAACTGGATGACTTTTTGCCAAGCACATGGAGAGGACATCAATGCCATGACTGAATGTGTCACTGACTATATAAACTTCTGTGTGGACAACATCATCCCCACCAGAACAGTGAGATGCTTCCTTAATAACAAACCCTGGATCAGACAGTAACCTGAAGGTACTGCTAAAGAAGAAAAAAGAGCCTTCAGGGAGGAAGAAAGGGAATTATTGAGGAGTATACAGAAGCAACTTAAGGTCAAGATCAGAGACAACAAAGAGGTATACCGGAAGAAGCTGGAAAACAAACTACAGAGGAACAACATCAGAGATGTCTGGTCAGGAATAAAAAAGATCACAGACTTTAAGCACAGGAAGGATTGGATAGATGGAAGTCTGGACAGAGCCGGTTGAACGCATTCTTCAACCGGTTCGGTTCAGGAACTAGCTTAGCATGCTCCTCTCCTATCCCCAACCAAACAGAGATCCCACCCTCCTCTGACCCACAGCTTTCCTGTCAAACCTCGGATGTTTTATCCTTCACCTCTGTCATGGACTCACTAGTTTGTCTTCAACCAAGTAAGGAGATGCTGCTACCCCCTTTGCTTCCCCCTTCCACTTCTCTGTCTCTAAAAGTCAGGTGAAAAGGCAGCTGGAAAAACTGAGCAAGGCTGCAGGTCCAGATGGTATCAGCCCAAGAGTCCTGAAGGCCTGTGCAGAGCAGCTCTGTGGGATTCTGCAGCACCTCTTCAACCTTAGCCTGACCCAAGAGAAGGTCCCAATGTTG
Source organism: Valencia hispanica (assembly GCA_963556495.2). NCBI lineage: Eukaryota > Metazoa > Chordata > Actinopteri > Cyprinodontiformes > Valenciidae > Valencia > Valencia hispanica. Next base: position 39,288,885 of record OY747713.1, on the reverse strand, counting down.
TGGAAGACATCATGCCTTGTTCCAGTACCAAAGAGAACTCATCCATCAGTCATCAATGACTATATACCTGTTGCTGTGACATCCCACATCATGAAGGTCCTGGAGAGACTCCTGTTGGCCCACCTGAATAAGCAAAAAAGAACATATCAGGACCTCTGCAGTTTGCTTATCACCGTAGAGTTGGAGGTGAAGATGCCATCATCCACCTGCTTCAACGAACCCGCTGTCACCTGGACAAAGCAGGCAGCACCTGGACAGCACCTGGACAAAAGACTGAACTTGAGGCGCGATCGCTTCGGAACAAAACAGAGGAACTTTCCACCCTCCTAAAGTTCGATCGGAATTACCAACAGATCGGCCTCTTCTGCTGCACTGAGACGTGGTTTACCAAGGACACAGAGCTGCAATTGGACGGCTTCAACATCATTTGCTTTGACAGGGATGCAGCGAGAACCAGGAAATTGATTGGAGGCGGGGCTCTGTATAGCTGTCAACAGTAAGTGGGCCACAAATTATACAGTGAGAGAGACTGAGAGCTGTAAGAACTACAAACTGATGACAGTGTCTTTCAGACCACATTATTTACCCCGAGAGTTATCCCAGCTGACTATGATTTTAGCATACGTCCCATGACCGGACTTTAACATGGCAGCAGAGAGGATAGCTGACAGCTATCATAGAGCTGTCAATCAGACCGGAGCGCAGCCTGTGTTTCTCCTCTGGGATTTTAATCGCTGTAATGTCACGGCACATATTCCCGATCTGGAACAATATGTCACCACTCCTACCAGAATGAATAATATATTATTGGACCTTTGTTATGGAAACATCCGGAACGCATATGTATCAAAGGCACGCCACCCTCTCGGCCAGTCAGATCACAATTGTCATCCTGCTGTTTCCAAAATACAGATCACAACTAAAAACAGGGGAGACAATAACAAAAACCATTACAGTCTGGGATAATGAACAAACGGATACACTAATGGTGCGTTCACACTGAACACGCTTGAAACGTCAAGGGCGTCAGGTTTAAATTTAAAGTCAATGCAGAAGTGCGCTGACTCTCGTCAGTGTTTCTGCGTCGCGAAAACAGATTTCTGCCTCATTAGCGCGTCAAATTTGCGCGAATGAAGCGTTTGACGGACCTCAGAAAATACGTGCATCGTTTTATGGGGTCACATTTTGTGCATTCGCGCGTGACGCGCATTTTTGCGTCTGCCGCTGAAGTTGAAAAATCTGAACTTAGGCGTCAATTCGCGCCGCGTCAATCCATCAGGAGCCTGGTGACGTGGTGTCACATGATGCTGTGACCCAGTTCATGGGGTCAGGTCCGGCAAAATTTTTCATTCAACATGGAGAAAATACTGATAACGGTCGTGGCTAATTACCCCAAGCTATACGACACAAGTTGCTTTCTCTACAGAGACAGGAATAAAAGGACCTCGCTTGGAGGAATATAAGTGAGGATATAAGGCAACCTGGTAAGTTCATTTCACTTTTGAAAGTTTTCACGTCACTGACTCTGCGAACCTGCGCAGGGGAGCCGACTCTACAGTAAATAGAGAATGGAGACTCTCTCTTCCAATGCTAGATAGACAGCTGCCATCTTGCAAAAACTCCATCTGGCACTAGCTTCTCCCACAAGTTGTGTATTTCTGGCTCGACGCGCATCCAATTTGCTTTGGACGCGCGTCAAAATGTAAAAAAATTTTCGGGTTGCGAATATTCAAGCGTCAAACTTTGGCGTGTGATGCGTTTTTGACGCTTTGGTGTAAACGCACCGTAAAAGGCTGTTTCGAACTCACAGACTGGGACTTGTTTTTTTAATGACTGTTGTGGTGGTTTGGATTTACTGACAGATGTTCTGACTTCATATATTTGGTTCTGTAAGAGCACTGTAACTCCTTTGAAAAAGATAACCATCTACCCTAACAATAAAAAATGGGTTAATAAAGAAATTAAATTCTGCCTAACTCAGAAGAAAATAGCTTTTCTTCAGGGGGACAAGCGGAGGGTGAAAGAATTGGAGAAAGAATTCAGGAGACAGTCTACTTTTGCAAAGAGTATTTATAGAAGATAAAGGATAAACTAACATCTGGTAATGTGAAGGAGGCATGGCAAGGACTGAATATTATGATGGGCCGGGCAACTAAACCAGTTGCAATAGGCTGCACAGACCCTGCCTCGTTCGCAGAAGAACTGAACATCTTTTTCAGTAGATACATTCAACACAGCATCAGAAAGCCTTAATTTTAGCAGTCAGATCAACAACCAAGACCTTATTGTGGATGAACTGTTGGTGACCTCCATCTTGCAAAAAGTGAACCCGTACAAAGCCTCGGGCCCTGACTGGCTCAGGGGCAGGGTGCTTAAAGGCTGCGCCACACAGCTGGGTGTGGTCTTCACCAGACTGCTCCAGCTTCTTCTGGACTCTGGTTGTGTTCCCAGGCTATGAAAGAAGTCCTCAATAATCCTAATTCCCAAGAAAGCTCGTGCCAAAGACACAAAAGATTTCAGACCTGTGGCGCTCACATCAATTCTCTGCAAATGTATGGAGAGAGTTGTGTGAGATTTTATGTCACACATGCTGTCTGGGAAGCTGGATCCTTTCCAGTTTGCCTGCAAAGCAAAACGTGGGGTAGAGGATGTGAGTTTGACTCTTTTAAACATCGTTGCAACATATATGGACTCTGCAAAACCACACACTCGGATTTCATTTATGGACTTTTCATCTGCTTTTAACACTGTAAAACCTGGGGGTTAAGGATAGGGTACAGCATGTGTTTTTAAATGGTTTTAAGTCAAGTAACTTGGTTTTAAACACAGGGCTATCCCTAATTCTGTTTTCTATCTACACTGATGACATTACATGTAGCAGGAAGGGAATGAGTCTTTTAAAATATCCCGATGACATGGCCCTGGTGGTTCATATCGATGGTATGGAGGCTTTAACTCAGTACCGAGTAGCGGTGGATAACCTGCTGAGAACCTTTAATGAAAAATCACTCGAGTTAAATGTTTCAAAAACAAAGGAACTTTGCTGTGTAGGTAGAGACAGAGCTGTAACTACATCTCGGCTTTTTAAACCATTGTCTTTTCAGAGAGAGCAGGTTGAGCAGATGGAGTGTTTTAAATATTTGGGGACACAGATGGACACTCATCTATCCTTCCAAATCCATTCAGATACAATCTATAATAAAGCACTCCAGTGCCTGCATCTCCTCAGGAAGCTAAGGAATCTTAATGATAAGGCAAATATTTTAATCATGGTTTACCGGTCACTTCTAGAATCCATTTTAACTTTTAACATCACATCTTGGTACAACTTTCTTACCAGTAAACAAAAAACAAAACTGTCACAGATTGTAGATCAAGCGGGCAAAATAATCGGTTCACCACAAACTCCACTATTGTATTTGTATGAACGCTCTGTGATCAAGAAAGCCACCCTGATCACAGAGGATCCCTCTCATCCTCTTCATCAGTCCTTCAGTTCTCCCATCAGGTAGAAGATACAAAGTCCCACTGGCCAAAGAAAAATCATTTCTTCCAACTGCAGTCATAGCCCTTAATAGTAAGGGAATTATTACAACGATTTTATAAATAGTCTTCTGAGTACCACACATATATGGGGTCTTAGATCTTTTATGGTTTTGTATCTGTGTGTAGAGATGATGTGGAGCCCTGTCAAAGATGGAATTCTTTAACCTTTTGGGGTCAGACAATAACGTTTTCTATTCTATTCTATTCTATTCTATTCTCTATTATATGTCAAACGATTAAAAATATTAAAATCTAATTGATCAAAATGTAGCTGTGAATTTATCACGATTATTCACGACTAATCAGCATTCCTAAATATGAATCAAAATGTAACATTTTTGGTGTAAAACCAGGACAAAATCATATGCTGTTGCTCTTTCTTTTAAGGAAATACAGGAGCGATGCATGGAACTTTTGTTTGAATTCCACTATCACATTTACACATGACTCTTTTAACGTATTCATCTTTTTGTCATGATGTTAGGCGTTTGTGTTTTGAGTTTCAGTTTTTCATTTCTCTCATTAGTTGGTCTTCTTATAAAGAATCCATTGCTTGTAGGTTTATTTCCTTCAGTTCTGTTTTCTCCTCCCTAGTGCTCTGGAGTTCCTCCTAGATCCCTTCTTGTACATCTTATCTTTACTTACTTTCTAGTCTGACCTTCCTCTTATTTAGGATTGTTTTCTGTTTCTTCTCCCGTCTATTCCTCTCCCATTCTCCCTCTCATTTCAGTTACTGATTGTTTCCACCTGCTCCCTCCCTCTCACCTGCAACTGTTTCTCCCTAATTAGTCCTCAGCCTTCTCCTTGTCACTCTCACACCTCCTCAGTATATTTAAGCACTTCTCTCGCAGTCACAAAGCACTGGTTCGCTATTGTTCCTGTTCTCTCATCTCTGCTTGTGCTGGACCTCCTGAGTTTATGTAAATTCCTTGTTTAATTAAATAATTTGTTTTTTACTTTGCTGCATTTGCCGGCACAGAGGGAGAGTGGAACCCCAGGACCTGAACTAAGGAGCACTGGGTGATAAACAATGGGAAAAATTGTGGGATAAAAAATAAAATAAAATTAAAAAAAAGATAATCAGCGCGCAAACAACACGTAAACAACGTGTTAATGACGCGCAAACAACATGTACTTTACGTGTAAGGTTATATCGCTGCTGATTGGCTTCCAAGACGTGGGATGAACCATTAGAACAATCAGAAAAGGGGGGAGCTCAGCAGATCAGAGCAGGCTGCAGACAATGCTATTTTTGTCATCTGCTAGAATCTCCTGAAGGGGATATTAAGAAGATACTCCATCCCGATTATTTTCAATATTTTTTAAATTATTTTAACAAAATTATTTTGATATTTACTAAATAGTTATTTGTAAATCAAACGATACCTGAACGAAGGTAGCTATGTGAGACCAGAGTCCACTGAGGCCAACACTGATACGTAACACCGGAACACACACAATCATAGAATCCCCAGACTCAGTAAACTCCAGCGCAGCAGGAGTAAATCATCAAGCAGCGCAAGAGAAGGTGATGAAACACGGACAGAACACATTAATATGAGGCTGATCTGCAGAGTCAAATAAGGCCGCTTGACTAACATACAAGCTCCAGCGAGCGGTCAGCTGATATGTGCAATATGTCCACACAGAAGACGCATATCAGCTGTGGACGCACTTCTGATAAGACTAGTATATACGAAGCTGAAGTTAGCTTCCGATTCGCGGCTTCCGATTATCCAATATGTGTAAAGGGCAATTCCACTGAATCTTTGCTGACCTAGACTACATTAAACGAGGTCCTGATAAAAAACTACAATACTTGGACTCTTCAAATCTGGACTGAAGTGTTCTACACAGCATGTAGATTCATTAAAACACAGTTCCTGATTTGTGAAACCTTTATTCTATTTGTGAAAATGCAAATTAGGCTCATTTTATGATATTTTTACCATCCAGACCACATTAAACTAGGTCCTGATCAAAAACTACAATACTTGGACTCTTCAAATCTGGACTGAAGTGTTCTACACAGCATGTGGATTCATTAAAACACAGTTTGTGATTTGTGAAACCTTTATTCTATTTGTGAAAATGCAAGTAAGAATTGGCTTCTGTTTCGTAGCTTCTGACTCCCATTTGGTTAAAGGGCAATTCCACATGTTTTTTGGAAACCAGACTACATTAAACGAGGTCCTGATCAAAAACTACAATACTTGGACTCTTCAATTCTGGACTGAAGTGTTCTACACAGCATGTAGATTCATTAAAACACAGTTTCTGATTTGTGAAAATGCAAATTAGGTTCATTTTAGGATTTTTTTTGGCAAATATACTGCACTGCATGAATGTGTTGGATATTTTAACATTTTCATCAATATTACTTTAGTTCTTTAAGATTATGTCAATTTCCTACAGTCTACCCAAACATTATATAGCCGACATATTTGAATGGGTTCATTCAACTCGGAATAACAGCAGTTCAAACCAGAATAGTCATGACATTGTCATACACCATACATATGTGGTGTTGTTTTGTTCTGATCTTTTGTTCTTGTGGATAAACCTGACATTGTGGGAAAAAGAGTCAACAATTTGTTAACACGCAATATTAGTGTAGCCTACAACACATTAATTTATACTCCCGCCTACTACTTTTCAAACAGGTTTTCTTTCAAACAGAAATGTAAACGTATAAATTGGGTAAATGTTAAAACACGTTTTAAATAAACCACCCTGGATCTAGCTAACATAATTAACTCTCATCTTTTATTTTATTGCGCTGTGTGCAGCACAGTCTGTAGGCAATTGAAGTTATCCATCTATTGCAACAAATAAAAAAACACCGTGACCCAGGCTGTCCCTCTCTGCTCAGTAATCCCTGCAGCAGACCCGCCGTTAGGAGCTCCGGTTTATTCGTCTGCCACTAATGAGGATGAAGTACTGAACTTCACTGAAACTTCTCATATCAAAATACTTATCCAGTATATAATAAAGAATCTTAATTAAATTATGTCTTGTCTAATACAGGCAACACTACAGGCTCTGGAAGAGAAAAGGAGCATGACACGGACTGAAGCTGTGGCTGAGGTTGACCAAAGGCAGATGGAAGAAAGGTTGGAGAAAAACACTATGTCTGGAAAGAAAAAGCTGGAAAACAAGATGGAAAACATTTAGGAATTGATAATGCTTTGATCTTTCTTTTTTTATACATAGTGAGAGGCAGGAGCTCATAATGCAGATAAAGCTTGAAATGGAGAAACGGGGCCTTCTGTAAACATTTTTAAAAAAAGAAGAAAAAGTAAGGCTTCAAAGATCACATACTCATTTCTTTATTTTTTAAAAATTGATATATTTCATATATACATTTCACACGTAACCACCGTTTTTTTTTTTTTTTTACTTCTGTCTTCTGTAGAAAAATCTCTCCAGTTTATTTTTAAGTGTTGTTATATATTTTCTATCTTTTCTAGATCAAAGGCAGTGAGAAAATCAGAAGCCATCAGTCGGGTGAAGTTTCTGCAACATCCTACAAGTTTCGCATCTAAGTTATAAATTTCACCAATAAAGTAAAGGTTTCAAAAATCAGAAACAGTGTTTTAATGAATCTACATGCTGTGTAGAACACTTCAGTCCAGAATTGAAGAGTCCAAGTATTGTAGTTTTTGATCAGGACCTGGTCTAATGTGGTCTGGTTTCCAAAAAACATGTGGAATTGCCCTTTAACCATATGGTGAATCAGAAGCTGCGAAACAGAAGCCAACTCTTACTTGGATTTTCACAAATAGAATAAAGGTTTCACAAATCACAAACTGTGTTTTAATGAATCCACATGCTGTGTAGAACACTTCAGTCCAGATTTGAAGAGTCCAAGTATTGTAGTTTTTGATCAGGACCTCGTTTAATGTAGTCTAGGTCAGCAAAGATTCAGTGGAATTGCCCTTTACACATATTGGATAATCGGAAGCCGCGAATCGGAAGCTAACTTCAGCTTCGTCTAGTACATGACGAAAAGTAACGGAGGGTTTGACAAATAACAGGATAACGCAATCTCCCTTTAATACCCGTTGTGTTTCCCTCATTATTTCAATTAAAACATCTAATATCGTTGTGCTGCGTCATATAGGCTACCACCTCGTCCTCTCTCACCCCGCAGGAGAGGCAGACTCAGTAGGTCCGTTCTCGGCTCAGAGTCCGGACTTATTGTCCTGCTGTAAACATGACAATATGTTGCAACGAATCATTTAATTTGCTGTTATTCACTTCTGTGGCAACACTTAACTACTCTGAACAAATTAAACATCAAATCGGTTACTTTTCTTCTGATTGAAAAATTATTACCTCTTCCTGATCATTTTCAATATATTTTTTATTATTGCAACAAAAATAGTACATTCAAATAAAGAATAATATACTATGACCTTTTTTACTAAATAGATATTTCTTCCTGCCACTCCCTCTTACCACTCAGATAGTGCATCACTTTTCTAAATTACTTTTTCATAAATGTTTTACTTCATGTTGACAAAAAAGGACAAAAACATGCACTTTGCATTAAACAGCAATATTTTCAATACTGAAAACATAAGTTATGTGCAGCAAATAGTTGATGCATCTGTCATATATTATATCAGCATGTCCAAAAGCCTTTTGACAGGACTCTAGTTATTTTGGAGTACAGCAGAGGGTGTAATTACAGGGTTAAAAAAGTACCAAAAAAATAAATAAATTAGTATTAACAGGCAAGGCCACTTCAGGACCTTGAAATGCTTCTTACGAAGCCACTCCTTCGTTACCTTCACTCCACTCCACTCCTCCATCTTCAGTCCCTTGCTGATGTAAGAAGGTTTTCACCCAAAATCTCACGATACATGACCCCATTCATTCTTTCCTTTACACGAAACAGTCGTCCTGGTCCCCTTGCAGAAAAACAGGTCCAAAGCATGATGCTTTTCCCAATCCTCTTCTGGATCATCCAAATGCTCTCTAGCAATTGTTACTTTGGCCCCAGCTCTCTGCAGGTCATTCACTAGGTCCCCCCGTGTGATTCTGGGATTTTTGCTCACTGTCCTTGTGATCATTTTGACCTCACAGGGTGAGATCTTGCGTGGAGCTCCAGATCAAGGGAGATTATCAGTGGTCTTGTCTGCCTTCCGTTTTCTAATAATTGCTCCCACAGTTGATTTCTTCCCATCAAGCTGCTTACCTATTGCAGATTCAGTCTTACAGAGCCTCTTAAAGAAAAAGTTTCAGGTCTGTGAGAGCCAGAAATCTGGCTTGGTTATTGTTGACCAAATAAGTATTTTCCACCATAATTTGAAAATAAATTCTTTAAAAATGTGACCATGTGTTTTTTCTGTATTTTAAAAAAAATCATTTTGTCTCTCAGGTAATAAAAATTATAGGCCTTTCTCAGCTTTTTAAGTGGGACAGCTTGCACAATTGTTAGCTGTCAAAACACTTTTTTCCCCCACTGTAAATTCTGTGTAACTTTTTCAAATCCACTGCTGCAGAAAGAAATACGAGGCCCCCATTCTCTAATAGTAAACTAACTAATAAAAACATATGCCTCTAAGTAATACTATTTCCGCTTCCCAATTAGTTTCTTTTACACATCTCATTACATGCATAATCCTTTACTTTTATGTACTCACACACACCACCATATTTTATAAAACTGTGATGATTCGTGTTGTAGCAGGACCAGAATGCAGAATGTGGAAGGTTCTTAGCAAGCATATTTAATAATGACAACAACCCTACTACTTCTCTTAATCTCTTAAAGTATCTCCTATCTTATCTAAGTTTTATCTTTAAATTAAATAAATTAAATTATCCAACCCTTACCTAATTATTTTTTAACAACGTTTTACCGTCATTACTGGAACACCCATCGTCTTACTCTAAACTGGATAAACTTGAGCATATGATGGTGCATCTTAAGGAGTTATTCTTCATAAAAATGTCTATTGTCTGTAATGAGGGAAGGTCTAGCCCAATGAGCTCTACACCCTATATTAAGCTGTTCACCCTTGTTAGGCAGCTTCAAGTTTTTAGACAATAGCAATCAAAACACGGATTAAACTGACATTGAAAAGTCCAAAAGTCACTCAGAGGATGGGAGCACTCTTTAAATGAGTGGGGTGTGATCACAGAACCATCAAATGTCATCAGGGTGGCAACGAACATATTGAGAGAAAAAATAAACTGCCAACGATTTGACAATCAAGGGTTAAGTCACTAGGAAGCAATTGTCTTTTTCTGTTACATTCAACAACTGCAACCCACCTGGAATACAGCGAATTACAATATGTATTGTGTTCAATAACAACTATAAACCAAACACACTTTTACTTTTAAATTCTGTCATTTGAAACGAAAACAATGTAATTACATTAGAATAGATGTCAGGCTGTATTAAAAACCAAAGGTTACATGTAGTAACCTGAACTTTCTAAAACACCTGAAAATACTGTAAACATCCACAATTTTGTTCTAGGTGTTCTGTGTCTTGAATTTATTGTGACATTGTTTTTTTTTTTTATTCGGGGGGGGGGGGGGGGTTGTATTTTAATGTTCTAGTTCTATATCTTGTCTTGTTCATATATATGTTTGTTACATATTGTTATGAAGCAGCATACACATTCCACAGTTGGTATATGCATGTTTTTGTTCCACCTAATAAACCTGTTAATAGAATTATTATTATTATTATTTTTTACTTTTTTAACCCTACAATTACACCTTCTGCTGTACTCCAAAATAACTAGAGTCCTGTCAAAAGGCTTTTGGACATGCTGATATGATATATGACAGATGCATCAACTATTTGGTTCACATAACTTATGTTTTCAATATTGAAAATATTGCTGTTTAATGCAAAGTGCATGTTTTTGTCCTTTTTTGTCAACATGAAGTAAAACAACATTTATGAAAAAGTAATTTAGAAAAGTGATGCACTTTCTGAGTGGTGCAATAATTAAAAATATTTAGAAAATGATCAGGAAGAGGTAATAATTTTTCAATCAGAAGAAAAGTAACTGATTTAATGTTTAATTTGTTCAGAGTAGTTAAGTGTTGCCACAGAAGTGAATAACAGCAAATTAAATGATTCGTTGCAACATATTGTCATGTTTACAGCAGGACAATAAGTCCGGACTCTGAGCCAAGAACGGACCTACTGAGTCTGCCTCTCCTGCGGGGTGAGAGAGGACGAGGTGGTAGCCTATATGAAGCAGCAGAACGATATTAGATGTTTTAATTGAAATAATGAGGGAAATACAACGGGTATTAAAGGGAGATTGCATTATCCTGTTATTTGTCAAACCCTCCGTTACTTTTCATCATATACTAGTCTTATCAGAAGTGCGTCCACAGCTGATATGCGTCTTCTGTGTGGACATATTGCACATATCAGCTGACCGCTCGCTGGAGCTTGTATGTTAGTCAAGCGGCCTTATTTGACTCTGCAGATCAGCCTCATATTAATGTGTTCTGTCCGTGTTTCATCACCTTCTCTTGCGCTGCTTGATGATTTACTCCTGCTGCGCTGGAGTTTACTGAGTCTGGGGATTCTATGATTGTGTGTGTTCCGGTGTTACGTATCAGTGTTGGCCTCAGTGGACTCTGGTCTCACATAGCTACTTGCGTTCAGGTATCGTTTGATTTACAAATAACTATTTAGTAAATATAAAAATTATTTTGTTAAAATTATTTAAAAAAATATTGAAAATAATCGGGATGGAGTATCTTCTTAATATCCCCTTCAGGAGATTCTAGCAGATGACAAAAATAGCATTGTCTGCAGCCTGCTCTGATCTGCTGAGCTCCCCCCTTTTCTGATTGTTCTAATGGTTCATCCCACGTCTTGGAAGCCAATCAGCAGCGATATAACCTTACACGTAAAGTACGTGTTTTATGCGTGTCATTAACACGTTGTTTACTTGTTGTTTGCACGTTGATTATCAAAATTGACTTTCTGAAGTTTAATATCCTGAGAACCTGTCTTTCCCTCATTAAAAACATACCTGAAGTGTTGCTCTGACCCATTCACTCATGTTAGAGTAATCTTTGAGTCTCTGCTGGTAGTTCTCGGGGTTGCTGAAACGCCTGCTCCCACCTATCCCCGCCCTTTCCACCCATCTCCTCCTCCGACCTTACGTACTCAGCCGAGAGCCTGCAGAGCTTCCCTGTAGTTAAAAATTTTTTTTTTTACTTAGAGAAGAAGGAGGCTGTTGTTCAAAATATCCAGCATTTATTAATTGTAAGAATGAAATGGCAAACTTATGTCCATGTCTTCACGTGTTTGCTTTGCATACAAACATACATACCTGTTGTATCTGATTCAGGGGTTGTTGTTGCTGCAGCACTCAGGCGGTCAAACACCGTGCAGCTTTCGGTTTGTAGTTGGAGTATTTTGGCAAGGTGTTTGGTCAAATTACTTGTGTTCCTGCCTTTGCAAGCAAAGCTTTTGTTACATATCTGACAGCGTGCATTGTCGGCATCTATTTTCCTAAAATGAAGCCAAATTTTTGATATTTTCGTTCGCTCTGTCATCGTATCTGTAAGGCGAACACACACGTGAGCGCGCAGCAGTCGCCACTCCGTCTCCGCAGCGTGTGTGCTTGTTAAGGAGGAGTGGGCTGCAATACAGTGTTTGGCATGTGTTTATATCTCCCGCAAAACATTAATACGACCTTAATTTTACCGTTAAGAGGACCAATGAGGCTGAAGCATATCGTTCCAGGCGGACCGTCAGAATCAGCCCCGGGGCCAATTTAATACCGGGTTTCGGTACACATCCCTACACATCTATGCATTGCATATTTTTTATATATATATATATATATATATATATATATATATATATATATATATATATATATATGAGGGCTGCCAAAATTAAAGAGATAACACAGGTCGATTAATTTGTAGAATTAACATCTTTAACGCAATTCACGCGTGCACAGGATGACAATTCAGCCTGCGCCACGTTCAGTGCCCCTCATGTGGCGATCAGGTGTTGTAATGATCAAAACAAGCGATTGGAACGAGCGGATGAAAAAAAATGCAACAATCTGCAGCTATCACTTCTCATCAGGCTAACAAACAAGCTAACATAGATAACCAACACTGCAGCTGCAAGATAACCACAAATAATAACTGTAACTTCTACTTGGCACTCAGACATCAGTTATCAGTGCCACACTGATATAAATGATGTGTCCTCTTCTCCACAGTCTGTGTTTATTAGGATGAACAGAACAGAATTCATCATTATTGCTGTGATTTTATAGTCTGTTTTCATCTGGGAGTTCAAGCTCTCCATTGCCAAAAAGGGTCAAATAAGTATTAGCTGAAATAACCAAAAATATGTTGAAGCTATTTTAAGCATTCAGCATGCTGAGATGAGTAAATCGTCATCAGCACAAAGAGAGCGTCTGCATGAGAGTAGGAATTATTATTATCAGGTCACTACTACAGCATTCAAGTAGTGTTTTGCCTATACATTTCGTAGCAGTAGTGCCTATTTGCACGACTCATCCCACAAAATGTATTTTTGGTGTATCCCAAAAAATCCATTGGAAGCTTGGCCAAGGCAGAGACATTTTTTATTTACGGTACTGCAATATGAATGGAGAGGCAATGCCATAAAAATGCAAGATAAACAACATATAAATGAAGGTAGAAGATATTTGGATGTGTTCCTTAAAGCTGCAGTAGGTAACTTTAATAAAAGTAACTTTTCTGGATATTTCCTAAAATTATCCATACGTCCTGAAAGTAGGAAATGAGATTTGTAATCTGTAAAATAAAAGCAGCTCAATTGGTCACGCCTACAGCCCCTACTGCGATTTGTAAGAATCCACCGCGCCCGATAGAAAACACCCAATCAGAGCCAGAGCAGCGTCTGATGGAGTGTCTGATATCTGTCTATCACTCCTCACACACCCACCGCGACCTGCCCCTCGCTCCGCTACGTATCCGCTACGCAACTGGCTGCGCTTCTGATAACAAAAAAGAAGATGACCGAGGAGGACAAAAAAGCTAAGAAGGAAGAAGTTGACCGAGTCCGAGATAAAACGAGGGTAAATATTGGCGTAGCCTTTGAGAGGTGGAGGGAGCTACGGGACCTGAAAGCGTTTAAAACCGATTCCGAGTTGGCATTGTTTCTGCTTGACAGGTTATTACCCTTGCTTGATTAATATTTGTTTTGTTTTTTTGGTGGTGGTATTACAGTAAACCTCCGCAGCACGTGCGATCATCCGTGCACTCACAGCTAATGTTATCATTAGGGATGGGGATTCGATTAAACTGTCTTCATCGATCATCGGGAGAATTAACGATCAATTTTCGATTAATCATTGATATTTTTATATTAAAATTCAGTGTTCATAGGCCATATTAAAATGCAGTGAGAATAGAAAAATAGCGCATTTCCTCATTGAGATCTTCATTACAAGTGGGACACCTCTTGTGGCAGTTAATTCACGGTAGTTGCACAAAGAAAATATGCGCTATAAGCAGCGGAGCCGACAGCTAAAAGACGGTACTCATTAGCACAACTGATGCTCATTATTTTTTTTCTTCTACCAAAAAAAAAAAAAGTAATGTTAAACAATAACTTAATAAAAAATATATATATGATACTTATAGGTCTTATAGCTTTGTGTTACATTTGGCAAAAAGAGTCGAGAAAGAGGATGAGAGAGATCAGCGTACCGAACAATGAATTAGCCTCATTAACAGAGTAAAAAAGACAAAAACAAAAGAAACAGTAACTTATACACAACTTTAGCATGAGTCTACTGATTTTTGTTGAGAAAGATGAGCATGTTAACATGCGCTGGGGTCAGAAGCGAAAGCAGCCTGGTGAGCAGACTGACGGTCCAGGCTGTCTGACCTGCAGCGCCGAGATCACCTGCTGTGAGGAGACAGACGTCGCTGTGATACACATACCTCCGTGCTAACTTGCCAAGCCTCTGGAATCTTGTTTAAATCATTTTCCACCAGTCTGTAGGGGTGCAATCCAGGTGTGGCGGAGCCTCCCTCAGAAAGGAATCGGTGAGTAAGTTTCTCTGCTCGTTGTGCATCTGGGCTCCTCCGTGCTAACACCGACTTGATGCTAGGTGGAGACCAAGAGCAGCAGGATGCTCCGCTTCTAACCAGGGTTGGAAGTGCGTTCTAGTTATTATACACAGCTTCGCAGTGTTGGCAGTGAACCGATACTTTTTTGTTTTGTTTGTTTTTTTAGTCAAAGTGGTCCCTCGCCACACTTTGCTGCGACCTCTTCATGACAATGCTACTTTTGAAATACACAGAAACTTGCAAGAAACTGATTCGGCCTGTGGGTTTTCTTTTCAATCATCGCCCTCATCTGGTAAAGTGTTTAATTACTGCCACATAGCAAAATTAATTGCATTCCTTCAAAACTCACACTACGCAACGGAACATGCGTTAATTGATCGGTTTAAAAAAAATGTCATCGATGAAATTCTTAATCATCAATTAATCGACCGTCGATTAATTATGCCCATCCCTAGTTTTCATATGTGGTTTACTGTTAGGAAATATTCACGTAAGTTTGTTTTCTAAGTCGCGTCAGCTGATTATCTTTGGCAGTTGTTACGCCAGTAGCCCGACCGAAGGAGGGAGGAGGGCATTAGAGGCGGGGCATGAGTGGATCGGAGAGGGAGGGGGAGTGATGTGAAGCTTGTTTGGGTTTAAATTTTCAAGCTAAGTCTGCTCTCCTCTCTGAGTTACTTACTGCAGCTTTAAAGGAATGCAATGGCCTTGGCAAAACTAAGGCCAAAGTCAGCCTGTGGTATCAGTGGTACACCAGAGGGAGCAATCCAATGTAGATTTGCATCAATAAATTTTTTTTAGATATGACCCAATATTTGGCTAATACTGAGCTGTAAAAATCCAAAGCATGGCATGGAACGCATTACATTTATTCCTTATCTTTTTTTAAACCTCTTTGTGTCTTTTTTTTTTTAAACAGACAAAATCTAGCCTATAAACATGAATTAAACAAGTGGAACAAAGCCCTTTTTCAAGTGAAATCCTACAAAGCAACCTGACTTTTTAACACACAGGTCAAAGGATACCTTATTTTGCCTCACTAATAGAACATGCAGTGGTGTCTCAGTGCAAACAAAGGAGTTGCAGCTTCTTTTTCCCTGCAGCACAGCTATGCCCCAGTAAGCTTATAAATGAAATATGCCACAATGCCAAGCCACTGCGCCTCACGACCTTTACCAAAACTCTCTAGCTCCCAGCTCCCTGATGCTCGCTTACCCCCAGCCTTGTGCTCTCACATGCAGGCAAAGTGCATGTCTGGATGCGGACATTCGTATACACAAAGCTGAGCAGGGGGTACTTTTAAACCAGCAAGCAGGCAAACAGCCAGACAAACACTCACATGTACAGGCCGCAGCCTACAAAAGCAAACGTCTCCCCTGCTTCCTTTGTTCCACAGGCTCGACAAAAAAACACAGCTAAGTCGCTCTTTGTATTCCTGCATCATTATTTGTGTCAGTTGAATGTTTTAATTTGAATGGATTTCAGGTGCCTTCATTGCTAAAATATGCCTGGCCTTTCTGTGCTTCCAAGCAGCAGCTGACATTGAAGCAGCCTCCCTCTCTTTCTCGTCTTTGTTTTTTTTCCCTCCTCTTTCTCATTTACCCTCAGCCCCTAAGAGACATCACGCTGTGCCATCTATCTCACCCATTCCTTTATTCTGTTCCTCCATTTGCTCCCCCTCTGCTCCCTTTCTGTCTCCGGCGTGTGACACAAACAGAAATCTGAAATCTCTAGATTCTCTGGATCTCAGGGTGTGCTGGGGCTAACATGCTATGAGGGATGCCCTCCCGAGTTTCAGTAAGCCACTCTGGCAGTAAGCGTATGAAGAACTGTGATCTGCTCACATCTGGGGCACCTGGGGTAAAAGCCCCAATAACCCCCTTATTATAGGAGTAGAGATGAAGCAGTCATGCTGTTGTGCAGCCCCTTTCTACTCATCTTTTCACTATTACTCGAATCTCTGAGTAAACTCACGTTTAGTTTTAGCACATTTAAAAGTAACGCCCTAAGAGGATCCAAAAAATTGGAAAAATTGCACCAAGTTTTCCAAGTCAGAGTCGAATCTGTTTTCTGTTGAGGTTCACTTCAGCATTTAATAATTATTTTATAGGGATCTCGGGTGATAGACCAATACAAAGTGTCTTAAAATCGGAAGTGTGAACTCCATATATGGTTGTCACGATACTAAAATTTCAAACTAAATTCTAATACTAAACAATAGTCAATCAATGCCATTTTTTAAGATGACGAAAGTATGAACAATAACAGTATGACAGAAATAATGCAAAACCAGTAAGCAATAGCGATACGGCAGTCTTTTTTTCATTTAGTAAAAAAGTATTAAGGGGGGTCATTTGGCAGTTAAACAAAACAGACCAGATTACACTTGTTAGAAATGTTAATATCCCTCATGTACATTGGATTCAGTTGAGCAAGTAATTGGATGGCAGTATAAACAAGGATCAGGTTCATGCAAATCTATTCAGCAACACCCCTATTCTGTTTCTGTGTTTCTTGCCACTTTAATTCGATTTTCATTGGCTGAACAACCAATTTGTAGGATAGGTTGCAATAAGTTCTGGTTAGTTTGTGGAGTTTTTTCAGCTTCAGGTTTGGCGTTTAAAAAAAATTAAGACACAATTCTGAACTTTTTATTTGGACTCTAATTGAATACAATATTATTAAACAGAATACTATACATAGTATATACTTTTGCAAGTTGTAGTATGCCAACTGCTGGGATTCATTTTCCAAAAAAAGACTGAAAAGACTGACTGCATTTCCCAGCATTCCTAGGCAGATTATGTCATCATGAAAGCTTAGAAATATGACTGACGATCAACCCCTTCGTCTTTCATTCAGCTCAACCAAATCTTTATTCCATTCTTCTCTTTATGTGTCTGGGCAGAGATAAGTTAGAACTAATCCTCTAGTGACAGTAGCCCCTGAACTAAATTCTACCAGGGTTTGCAATGAATTTTGCCAACCATTTCACTGAAAAGTTTCTAACAATTAGACTGTCGGTCTGTGCCGCAGCACCGAACCGACTACCGATGTTATACCCAAGACACAGAAAGAACAAAATGATTCATGAAAGAGTACTTTCTATTTTAAAAGAAGTAAAAAGTTGATATCAGGACACAGGATGTTCAAGGAGTTTGAAAGATTATAGATTCAAATGGGGTTATTTAAAAGTTTATACAGTTCTTAAAAAATTTGCCCAGATGAAAGATCTGCATCTTTTTATTCAAGAAATTAACACTTTTGAATGATAATTTATTTGTAATTTCATGTATAAAAAAGGTTTTGCTCTTCAATTGTATCTACAGTGCTCAGCAAAAATGAGTACACCCCCTTTAGAAAGTACAAATTCAATCAGTAGCTCAATGAACAAAAGAACAATTTCCAAACTTTTCACAAGGCTGAGCTTTATTGAACACTTATTTACCTCCATAACATGAAATTAAGGTTAATAATCTTACTTAGATCACAAAATATTCAGTTTTACTCAAATTGGTTGAAGCAAAAATGAATACACCCTGCAACAAAAACTACTAAATCTAGTATTTTGAATGAGCACCGTGATTTTTAAGGACAGCACCAAGTCTTCTAGGCATGGAATGAACAAGTTGGCGACATATTGCAACATCTATGCAACTTGTCTCTTTTGAATTCCCCACAGGTGTTCGATTGGGTTCAGATCAGGAGACATACTTGGCCATTCAATCACCTTCACCCTGTTCTTCTTCAGAAATGCAACAGTAGCTTTAGATGTGTGTTTTGGATCATTGTCGTGTTGGAAAAGTGCACGACGACCAAGTGCACGGAGTGATGGCAGCATCTTCTCCTTCAGTATAGAGCAGTACATTGTTGAGTTCATGATACCGTCAATGAAAAGCAGCTCCCCAACACCAGCAGGACTCATGCAGCCCCACATGAGGACACTGCCACCACCACGTTTCACTGTAAGCACCATGCATTTTTCTTTGAAATCCTCACCTTTACGACGCCATACAGTTTTTAAACCATTAGTTCCAAAAACAGTGATCTTTGTCTCATCACTCCAGAGTATAGAGTCCCAGTAGTCTTCATCTTTTTCAGCATGGGCCCTAGCAAATTCTAGGCGTGCTTTTTTGTGCATAGGCTTTAGGAGAGGCTTCCTTCGTGGACGATACCCATGCATGCCATTCCTCTGCAGTGTGCGTCGTATGTTGTCACGTGAAACAGTCACTCCAGTTTGGCTTTCTACTGCTTTAGCTAACTGCAGTGAACTTGCATGGCGATTTTCTTCAACCCTTCTCATCAGAAGACGCTCCTGTCGAGATGTTAACTTCCGTGGACGGCCTGGACGTCTCTGTAAGATGGTTGTACTTCCATCTTTCTTACATTTTTGGATCACTTTTGCTACAGTATTTTGACTGATATGTAAAGCTTTGCTGATCTTCTTGTAGCCCTTACCTTTTTTGTGTAAAGAAATGATTTCCTTCTTCAGATTTTGTGGCATTTCTCTTCCATGGGGAGCCATTGCTGACAGCATGAAATGGGAAGGGCTTTTCTTTGTTAAGTAATGCCCTTTCATAGTCACCTGTCTGGTGGACACCTCTTAAATGAATCATTAGACTCACCTGTGGTTGAATGCCTGTTAATTAGAATTTTGTAGTCTTAAGTGTGGCTTTTCTCCTAAGACTATAATTGGGGTGTACTCCTTTTTGCAACATGGGCTTGAATTAATTTGTTAGGAAAATCACTTTTTTGTGTGTGCAAATTAACAAATCTTGTTTGCAATCAGTGGCGGGCAAAAGTAAAACATGTGGAAGAAGGTGCTTTGTAGTATAGTATCTCATAGAAAATGTTGATTCTGAAAGGAAATCACCATGAACACACCATCCACACAGTAAAATTTGGTGGTGGCAGCATCATGCTGTGGGGATGCTTTTCTTCAACAGGGACCGGGAAGCTGACCAGAGTTGCTGGAGAGATGAGTGGACCTATAAATACAGGACAATCTTGGACACCAGTGACGTGCAGTGACATTTATGACTGGGGAGGCACTGACCCATTTGAAGTCAGATGTTCACATACATGATCCTAAATTAACCTTATGTTTCAATTTAGACCGTTTTTGAAAAAAGCTAATTATGCTCGATTTCATACTTATCAAAAACACCATGCAAGAAAATCAAAAGAATATTTAATTTGAGGTCAAATTAGATTAGGGGGTGTTCTAATCTAATTAAAATACTAAAAAAATGCATGAGCTTACCTTTAGTTGTAGATGAAGTCCATGCGCCTATCCTTGTCCACGAATATTTCAGTCACTCTGTTGTAAAACTCATCAGGGTTTTCCTTAATTTTTAAAAGTCTGGCTGTCTCAATGGAGATAATCATCAAGGAGGAGAGTCGCCCTGGATCAGTCCTATTCCGACTGTAAGTTTTCAGTCTTTTCAATGCGGAGAATGACCTTACCACAGATGCTGTAGTAGCTGTTAGAGTGAGCACCAGTTGGAGTAACTTTGTTGCCTCAGGAACAGTTTGCATCAGATCCTTCTGGGCCAAAAAGCTGAGAAGTTGTACAGGAGATTTACATTCATTCCTTACAGTTTGAGAGCTGTACAGTCTAGAGCTGCCACAAATGACTAATTTCATTTTGATTAGTCTACCGACGAATTTACCGACTAAACGATTATTTTGTTTAAACTGCTCCTGGCATGTTTTTATGGTCATATTTTTTAGTTTCCCCAGTCTGCCTATGTCCCTTAAGGGGTTAAAATGACTGATTAGTGTTTCCTTTGTCCCCAGGTATGTCTGCCTACAAAGTGAAATTAGCACTCAGAAACGGGTTGTTTTGCAGTTCGGCATATCACCACACATTCGGCATATGACATCATTGAGTTCCAGCCAATTACCCCTTTCTCCGAACTACACTCTCCAAGTCCCTCCCCCCGCGGCGCGTATTACAACCTAAACAACGAGAGCTACGGCAAAAGGCAAACAACAAACCGTCAGCATGGAGTCCAGACCGCATCGACACTGTCCTCCCCACTTCCGAGCCACTGAAAAGCTTGTGGATGGACTTTATTTATGCAGGGAATGTACCCGACTGATTCCCGAAGCGCGTGGTCGTTTGTGGCAAACATTTCTCTGACGAATGTTTTTATTAACTTGGGACAATAGAGCAGTGGATTTGCAGATCGTCTTAAACTTTTACCAAGATCAATACCAACTCTCCGTGAACCAGCAAATATCCCTATACAAGTAAGTATATTTCCGCAATAATGTCCATCAGCTGTTATATAGCCTACTAGTGTTTCCCACACATATAGACGAATCTGTGGCGGACCGCCACGGATTCGACTCCGACCGTCACAGATTCAACACCGGCCAAAAAAAATTTTAAAAATCAATTTAAATTAGTAGGAGTATTTTGAAGTATATTCTCTGAGCTACAGGGAGCCACAGTAATGACTTTAGAACTGGGATGATGTGCTCTACTTTTCTGGTTCTAGTGAGGACGCGAGCAACAGCGTTCTGGATCAGCTGCAGCTGTCTGATTGACTTTTTAGGCAGACCTGTGAAGATACTGTTGCAGTAATCAATCCGACTAAAGATAAACGCATGGATGAGTTTTTCTAGGTCCTGTTGCAACATCAGTCGTTTAATCCCATAAATGTTCTTCAGGTGATAGAAGGCTGACCTTGTTATTGCCTTTATGTGACCCTGGAGGTTCAGGTCTGACTCTATTACTACACCTAGGTTACGTGCCTGATCAGTAGTTTCTAGCTGTATTAACTGAAGCTGTGTGCTGACTCTTGATCGTTCCTCCTTGGGTCCAAAAATAATTACTTCAGTTTTGTTTCTATTCAGCTGGAGAAAGTTATGGCACATCCATCCATTCATTTGGTCAATGCATTGATTTAGGGTTTGAATGGGTTCAAAGTCACCTGGTGACATTGTAATGAAAAGCTTAGTGTAATCCGCGTAGTTATGGTAGCTAATGTTATTGGTTGCTATAATCTTGCCTAGTGGGCGCATGTAGATATTAAATAAGAGGGGCCCCAGGATGGAGCCCTGGGGCACCCCACATGTGATTTCTGTTCGTTCTGATGAAAAGTTTCCTATTGAAACAGAAAAGTCCCTGTTCTTTAGGTAAGACTCAAACCAGTCAAGTAGTGTACCAGAGAGTCCGACCCAGCTCTCCAGTCGTTCCAATAATATATCATGATCAACAGTGTCAAATGCTGCACTGAGGTCCAACAGAACCAGCACTGTGGTTCTACCACAGTCTGTATTTATGCAGATGTCATTGAATACTTTGAAGAGGACAGTCTCGGTGCTGTGGTGAGCATGGAAACCAGACTAAAAAACATAAAAACGGTTTGTCATTGTTATGTAGCTATTTAACTGCTGAAACACTGCTTTTTCAATAATCTTACTGATGAATGGAAGATTAGAGATTGGCCTGTAGTTCTGCATTAACGTGTTGTCCAGATTCTTCTTCTTTAGCAGTGGTTTAATAACTGCTGTTTTTAAAGCCTGGGGGAAGACACCTGATAGCAGTGATGAGTTCACTATTTGAACAAGATCAGACCCAATAACAGGAAGAACTTTCTTTAGAAAAGCTGTGGGTAGGATATCAAGACAGCAGGAGGAGGAGCTTAATTGGATAATGATTTTTTCAAGGCTGTTCTGGTTTAATTCGTGGAATTCAGATATTTTCTCTACAATGTTGTTGATTGGGGATAGCACTGGTTGTGGGTTCAATATTGAGGTGCAGATTGACCATCTAATCTTTTCAGTGAAAAAGCTGGCAAATTCATTGCTGGCCATGGTAGAGTTTAGTTCAGGGGCTACTGTCACTAAAGGATTAGTTAGTCTTTCCACTGTTGCAAATAGAGTCCGTGCATTATTAATGTTTCTTTTGATGATTTCAGAAAAGAACGATTCCCTAGCATCTTTTATAGTTAGCTGATATCTATTCAGTCTCTCTTTGTAGATCTCACAGTGAACCTGGAGTTGAGTTTTCTGCCATTTTCTCTCGGCTCATCGACACTCTCTTTTTTCACTACGTACCAGTGGATTACTTGTCCGTGGAGACTTCTTTCTACCTGAGACTACTTTCACTTTAGTTGGAGCAATGGAATCCATGATGTCTGAGATTTTCGCAAGGAAATTGTCTACCAGCTTATTTACTGAGTTTGAGTTGGGAGATGAGGGGGATGTGGTGGAAGGGTAAATACGTTTAAAGGTTCCTACTAAACTGTCCCCTAGAAAACGCTTTTTTATAGTGGTCTTACTGTGGCTGGATAATTTAGCAGAGATGGTACTTTCAAAGAAAATACAGAATTGGTCAGATAATGCAATGTTAATTACCGAGATGTTGGAAATATTTAAACCTTTGCTGATAATTAAGTCCAGAGTGTGTCCTTTATTGTGTGTTGGTTGTTTGACATGCTGGATCAGTCCGAAGTTGTGGAGAGTATCATCTAATGTTTTTCCTTGTCTATCTTGGGGGTTGTCAGTATGGATGTTAAAATCCCCCACAATGATTAGTTGGTCATAGTCGATACATATTACAGAAAGAAGGTCTTTGAAATCATTAAAGAAGTTAGAGTTAAGTTTTGGTGGTTTATATAAACTTAGAAATAATGCTTTGTTAGGCTCATTTATCCGGGTGGCTAGGCATTCAAAAGAATCAAACGTGCCCAGGGTTACCTTTTTAAAGTTCATTGAGTTGTGAAAAATGGTGGCTCCACCTCGTCTGTGTTTCCTGCTCTCGCTTAAGAAATTGTAATTTGGAGTAGTAGATTCTATCAATGCAGTTGTTTTGTTATTTTCATCTAGCCAAGTTTCTGATAAAAAAGGGCGTGTAAATTATGCTCAGTGATGAAGTAATCGATAAGAAAAGACTTCCCGGAGATCTAATGTTTAATAAAGCTAACTTAAGTATTGTGATGATGGGCAGCTCAACCTTCTGACAGGTTATCAATTTGAGATTTTGTTTAATATGAGAGCGTGTGGTTAACGGTTTATGTTTCCTGCTGCTGACAATCACTGGTATGCTAAACTCAGGGGTGCCGGGCGAGTTCTGGGAGACGGTATGGGGTAGATTTACTGCCTGGTTCCCTCAAATATCAAATATCTGTAATAATCAGTGGGGAGAAGCTCCCAAGCTTATTGACACTGGTCCCAGGCGTTTGGTGTAGTCTTAGTTTAGGTGTTAATTGTGTCCCAAATTTGATTTGCTCGTTCAGTCTGTCTGTAAAGTTTCTAAATGGAGACTCATTTGATGTGGCTGAGTCACGGGAAGATGAAGACTTAATCTCTGATGGTTGTTTATCTTTTCGGTCCTGTGGTGTCATCATGACTTGCTGTTTTTGTTCTCTGATATCCATGGGCGCCTCAAGGTCAGCTTTTGGGAGCAAGTGTTTTACTTTCTGATTATGATAAGAAAAAATGTTTCCTGCTAACAGCCTTACTCCGGCCTTGTTAACGTTGGCCTGCTTTGAACAGATGGTTAGCACTTCCAAATACTTTGAAATTATTAATAAATGTGAACGACTTCTCAGCTGATTGTTTCTTCAACCATTTATGGAGCATGCGGAGACTGCTAAAACTTTCATCATTCCCTTCAAGGACTGGTCCGCTGATGAGGATGAGGAAATTTAGGGGCGTTGCTGGGAGGTTAGAGCATTCCTAGGAGGACCCTGGCGTTCAGTGCTCAACATGGCGGCCGCGAGAGTTTATAGATATTACTCAAACATACATAAATTAACCTAAGAAAAACTTTAGGCATGTTTTTAAGGAGGGAATGGCATAAGAATGTGATGAAAAGCTTTAAAAAGTGGATTTTACATGCCACCCCTCCTTTACAATCTCCCAAATCTCTCTCACCTTTGCGTTGTGGACGCTGAGGTTCAGTCTGTGCTAATCATTCAATGCCAAATCAATCCGTGTAGCTCCAAACGTGTTAAACTATATCTGGCTTTGAATGTGTGTAGCTGATCTTTTGTGTTTGCCAAGACTCCTTTGTAAGTTTTTCATGTCACAGTATTCAGCGTTAGTCCAGACATTGTCACATTTTGAAAATAAAAGGCATGGAAAGCAGAAAAGGCGGCCTCTTGTATTACAACCACACAGCCAGTCTTTTTGGGTGTACCACTTGGGTTGAAAAAAGCGGGTTACCTTTTTTCCACTTGTTTGAAGCAGATCTTTCTGCTCCGGAGTTGGTCTTCCTCTCTCTAACACCTTCTGTTTTGACTGAAAATCCAGTTTAGAAAAATGCTTTAATTTGGAGACGTAGTCTTCCATTTTGTCTAAACAAATTCAAATCAGTGTACCGTAACAGATTTGTTGTTGCTGATCCCGCCCTCTGCATAACATCAGAGTACGTACGTTGCAAATTGCCATGTAGAAACATTGCTACTAGCAGCGTTCCCCATTGTGTCTGAAGGACCCCCCTATCAGTGAGGCACGGTACTTTCTGCCTCACCTTGTATATTTTCACTGCGCATTTATGGCTGATCAGAAAGACTAAATATTTCATACATGTTCATTAAATATATTAGGCCGACTGTGGTACACCAGCATATGTAGCACAAGTGTAATCAAAAATTTATTTTTGTGATATAAAGAAAGGCAGCAATGGGCATGCACCAACTGCATACTTCATTTACTCAATGAATCAGCGCCACCAGAGGTGATGCACAACACTGCACTGCCTCAACCCGCATTTCTTCCATGTGTTTGAATAAGCAAAAGTTAAACTTATGACCATAAAAATGTTGAAAAAATGTTGAAATCAGCCAGAAACAGTTTAATAAAATAGTTTTATTAAACAGTTTTATCAAAGTCAGTCAAGTGGACAAATGTATTTGCCCTCATCAGTTTTAACATTTTACTTGTCATAATAACAGGTGAGGCACTGCCTTGTTTACCTCCCCTGACCGCACGTCACTGTTGGACACAAACCTGGTTGAAGCTGCAGAAGTCACAAGACTCAGCTGGAGTTTTGCCTTCCATAAGGACAATCACTCTAAGTATACAGCCAGACCTATATTAGAATGGGTTAAATCAAAACATATTCATATGCTAAAATAGCCCAAAGTACAGAATTAAATCCAATTGAAAATCTCTGGTAAGACTTGAAAACTGCTCTATTGCTGGTTGGAGGCATTCTCTGAAAGGCTCACTGCTGTAATTGCAGCAAAGTGTGGTTCCATAAATGACTGACCCAGCGCAGCTGAGTATCAATGCACGACAGTTTTCAGATTCTTAATGGTAAAAAATCAATTAGACTGTGCATCATTTTGACTGATGTAATAAATAGTACACGTATAAAACAACCAAAATACATGAATCTATCACAATCACTGAAACAAGTTTCCTTCTACTTCACAACTATGCACACATTTGTGTTGGTCTACCACATAAAATCCTAAAACAACCACCCTGAAGTTTGTTGTTGTGATATCACAAAATGGGGAAAAGCTTAAAAAATAATCCTGCAAAAACTGTTGCCATGGTTGAAGATGTCAGCTATGCAGATTTCCCATTTTACAGACTAAAAATGATAATTAACATGAACCTCATGTCTTTTTCCCAGCTGATGAAGTTCTGCGTTGTCAGTTTCAAATGAACAGAGGCCAAAGGTTCTAACAAGCTGTTCTAGCCTTTCTCTTCAATCTAATTTTGCACTATTTAGGCCATAAAACCTGTAAGTAATGTAACCAGATTTGGAGATCTGTAAGAAAAAAGTAATATATACATGTATATATTTAAAAAATTACTTTGGTTTCTCAAGTTTAACACAGATAATGAGTGGAGGATAGGAGGGCTTCTTAAAGTCAAACGAACAAGTATGTGAGAGCCAGAATTCTTCCTGTTTAGTAGTTGATCAAATGCAAATGCAAAATTAAATCTAAACATCACACAATATAATCTTCTGGATTTTTTCTTTTAGATTCCGTCACTCACAGATGAGGTGCACCTACAATAGCAAATACAGAACTCGGTGCGTCAAATTCTTATTTTCCCCACTGTATAAACATAGTGCTTCTTTATCTTTTATTTTATTTCCTCAGAATTATATGTGTTTATACTCAATGTCTTGATGCTATGAGCTCCTGAAACTCATGCCAAATTCTTTGTTTTTGTGCAAAATCTAGGTCAATAAAGCTGTTTCTCATTCTGACACAAAAATACATTAAGAAAAGGATGTACCACCATCTCTGCAAAAAAATACTATACTTATACCTATAACGTAATCTCTAGTGGGTCCACGGAGTCACGCCAAGCGCAGCCTCTGATAGACGTATCTCACATGAAAAGCCATCACTGCCTCTAGTGAATCACAAAGAGAATGTCAAATTTCAAATAAACCTCACTGTGGGAATAAATCCAGACATTTGGAGCAAAGGAAAAGGACTTTGCCAATCAAAAGGGGTTGAGGGTGGAATCAGACGTCCAACCCGACCAACTGTCAGACCCCATGACAGCCAAACCCATCTGTAATCTGATTGGGTCTTTAAATTTGTGATTGACAAGACACTGACCAATCAAGTGAGAGGAAGAAATATCCGGTCAAAATTTGTACTCGCAATTTGAAAGTCATAGGCACTTGGTCTTTTAACAAATACATCTATTTTTTACACACACACACAAACTCTTATTTGTGGAAGCTCAAATCTGAAATTTACAGGAGTTTTTTTACGAGCTGACATACTGTAACTTAACACATAACTACTAAGGGGCAAACTCCTCCACCCAAAAATGAGGCCAACAGAAGTGACAAAGATTGCAGTTCCTCCCTCATCCACCAGGTGCTGGCTCCAGAAAGGAGCAAGTTACTATTGACTCCCATTTCAAAAATGCCTGGTAATAGGTCAAGTTTATCATGAAAACTCTGAGGGGGGTGATTTTTTTTATACCTCATCAGTTTAGATGTAATTTAAGCTTGAAATTATGAATAATGTGTGTGTCCTTTTGTTTGAAAAGTCTCAGATGGGTAGTAGGTGATAGTGCTGGTGGTTAGCAGCCTTGGCCTCAAGTTAAAAGTCTTGGCCATTTCCTTTTTCGGAACTTGACCTTCAGTTACGTTCGAAATGTTTATTCGTTTTCGGATGTTAATCGTGCACTTATTGGGCAAAGATGGCTTGCTGTGGTAATGATTTGCAGACAGAACAGACAGTCCAAGAAGACTGTGTTCCATTTTTTTGGTAAGTAAAATAATATTTCTTCTGTGCTTTTGAAATAAAACCGCTTGGTCAAAAGTAGGTTGGAATGATCCAATTTCTTCTTTAGTTTACGTGTTGATTATTAAAACTTGTTTTAAATAAAATTCAAATAGTTTTAGTGAAAGTTATGGACTTACAAGGCTTCCTGAATTTATTTGACAAAATTATTGAATCGACCTCGAAGGCAGAGGGGTAGCACAGTCGCTCAACCGCTGTTTTCTGCCTAAAAGTTCCGGGAGTGACAAGACGTATGGCGTGGCTAGGATGGCGGTGGTGGGAACCGCCCACTTGGCTTCAATACAGCTCTTCAGAAACCTAAGGGTGACGTCACGGAGGCTCCGTCCAACCTTTGTCTATGACAATTACGCAGTCTCATGTACAAGTACAAAAAATTAAAGACTTGAATTTGTGTCATACATATCCCATTCCTGTAGTACAATATTTTACAACTCATTTAGTTCATTTCTCATTTCCTTCTCTACTTTGAGTTTCATTTTCCATCTTTAGAGTGTGTAACATGCTACGACCCATCAGAAATACACAGTTATGCTGAAATATGATTCCATGGTAATGACTTACCATATGTCGCATGTTCGAGTTCTCTTAACCGATTTCCGCAATTCCATCGCTTTGGTTTGGTCTCCATTTTAGAGTTAGTGGATCATGAAATATCATCAAGATGCAATTTCAAATCCAAAGAGTGTTTTTGGTTCTCAGTGACTGCTAATCCAGCTTTTGTCTATATCTGTCTGTCCCTGCAGGATTGATTGTGCCCATCTCCACTGGTCTCTGGGCAGGAAGCAGGATAGACCCTGGACAGGTCACCGACCATCACAGGGCAACACAGAGACACACAGGACAAACAGCCATGCACACACACACACACACTAGAGGGTGTTGCAGAGGCACCTGGTTCCTGATCTCAGCTCTTGTGCGTGGCAGGAGGATAAAGGGAGCTGGCAGCCAGTCAATTTGACACCTGAGTGTTTTCCTTCAAGGCTACTCCAAGCCCTCCTTGCTCCTTAATGACTTTTCCATACATTGTGCCGAGACTTACCTCCTTCTGTACTCCTTCCAGGTTTTTAGTCTCAAACTCCTCTCCTGAGTTACAGTGTCAATATTCTCCTGTTCTGAAGACTCTTTAGGTATCTCATCGTTATTTCCACGACTGGGATCCATCTTCCTCTCTCGCATCATCTCCCCCTGCTAAATCAAGTTCAGTCATCAGAGAACAAAATCATTTCTCATCGTCTCATAACTTCCTGGACTCACCTACCTCCATCATCGTGCCTCCTGTCTGCCCTCAACTACCACCTGTGAGAATATCATTTTCGATAAGGTCATTTATTCCTGCCAAACCAATATTCATTTTTGAGTTCTATCCCAGCTGCTTCCTTTCCTCTACCTGGATCACCACAACACTGAACTCAGCCCAGACTCCACTCACTCCTCCCTGGTGAATCCACCATCCATCTTTTCTAAGAGCATTCTCCTGCATATATCATCTCTGTAGCTATTCTCAGTCGCACCTCTCCACCTCTGTTCCAGCTCCGGGTCCCCAGCCATCTACTGTCCAGATCATACCAATCACTTTCACTAATTTCAGTAAATGTCTTATATCGTATTTGTCTCCTGAGGGTTTCATGCATGTGGGATCTGGCAGTTACCAAAAACAATGACAGATTATTCATAAAATCAAGAACATGGACAACCCTCAGCATCCTCTTCATGAGACTGTCATACAACAACAGTGTCTACAGTCGGAGACTTCTTCAGTTTCGTTGTAACAAAGATCGCCATCGACGTTTACAACAACTCCTTAAAGAAACTTAAATAGTATGAGTGACAAAACCATCTAATTTCCCTCTTAGATCAATCGACTTTTTTTAAATTGAATTGAATTAACCTAAGAGTCATGCTTTTGGACTGTGGGAGGAAGCTGGAGTTCCCGGAGACAACCCATGCACAAACAAATAGAACATGCAGACTCCATGAAGAAAGACTCCAGGCCAGTATTCAAACCCAAATTTCTACCAACAGTGCTACCAATTGCTCCAGTGTGCTGCTTCATTGACTGTTGGTGGTTGCAAATCATTTGCTTTAAAAGTTCCAGAGACCTTTGAAAAGCTTAGGGGGTTAGGGGCGATCTTTGCTTGATGGTTCTCTGACTGACAGTGATAAATTGCTATAATTCTGTCAATATATCAGTTTAGCTTTATACATCCTGTTTATGGGGTGGCCCATGTCTAATTTGTATTTTCCTACATGTGCAAGGTGCAATCTCCTAACAAAAACTCATCCACATAAGGTCTTTCTTTAAAACACTTTCTACAGTATTCCATCTTTCTTTCTGATAAATGAGCATAATTCCTCAAACAGTCTTCAATCAGGAAAAATTAACTGTCATTGTTTAAAGAAATAATTTTAATTTGGTAAATGATTTAGTTGTCTTTGTACCCCTGAAACCCACAGCACAGTGCTAACTGTCATCCTCATTTTAACCTGTCTCCTCCCCACAGCAGAAAAAAACAGCTGCTTGGCTGGGTTAATATTTTAGTGCAGAGTGGAGAAAATATTTTCAGTTTTTCATTTCCTCTAGAAATGTCTCCGCTGTTTGGATAAATAGCTACATCTTGTGTCACCCTTTGATTAGTTTTGTTTATTGAATCCACAAGAAGAAATGCCCCCAAACCCTGAGCAGTGTGATCAGATCCCCTTTGCTTTGGCCCATAGTACAATGTATTCAGTGCAAATATGCTGTTTGGGGAGAGGATTTTAAATGAATTGACAATTATTGTCCAAGTCAGAGGAGTGATATAAAAAGGTTAGGGGTAACTTATATTATCATAATAATAAACTGAAGTGAGGTTTAGTTATTGAATCAAGTGTGACCAAAGCAAGAGCCACCATACTCTGATTTGCAATATTTTATTCATGAAAACTCAAAAGTGAGAATGCATGCTCATCAGCAGGAGTTTTTATTTCAATCCTGACCTAAATGCTGCATGTACCGTTGGATCCTCATCCAATTTATTCATCACCGAGACTTCATGATGAATAGTTAGACCTGAACTGTGATATGTAAGCGATCACTCATGTTGGAAGTTTGCTGTGAAGGACACAGGGCGTATTAAAGGGCAGTTTTTCACTGAAACAGCTGTACACAGTCGGCCCTACGCAACCTTTCATTTCCTCTCTGCATGTGTGACACTGACACAAGTATTTGTCAGCTGAGTTTTGGAATATGAAAAAAACATTAATATTTTCAGGTTAATCTTTTCAAAAAAACCTGCATAAACTTAGTTTGCGTTTCCCTGTTGGCAGAGCCATGAATAAAACATTTCCAAACTCCAAAATGCACACTCAATAAGAATAAAATAAATGTCTCAGGTAACAGATAATCATCATGATGGAGGTCAACAAACTAAAATCCCCTCAGGAAGCAGAGCAGAGTAGACTCAATTATGGTAGGATTGTGACAGATGGATAGAAACTAGGGTTTGTACTGTTAAGGTGTGGGGTGTACACTAATCTAATTCCAGTGCAGAACTACACCTGATGACGTCTTCGATTAGGCAAATATTTTACCCAAAGGACCACGTAAGGAACTGTGACTTTTGTCTGGACCACTGTCCGAACTAAAGTTTTTCAAGTACACATTTGATGATAAACTATCGTCTACTGGTAACAACAGTAGGTTGCAGAAATGGAAGGTATTTATGGTGAAAGGGCGGCGAGTAACGGGAGAGGGAGTGGGCTAGATACTGGCTCCCGCATCAGCATTTGTAATGTCGGAGAACAGTGGGTGATGACTGATTCTGACTGATGAAGCCTTCCCATGTCCTCGCCCAATGTTGCATTACTGAGATGGCAATGGACACACAACCAGGCCGTTCTGGGCCAGGCTGAGCCGACCCAAGTGGAAAAGGGGCATAAGTCTTCTGAGAACAAGTAGGTACATTGCGGAATATGCTGGTATGTGTATGCATGTATATCAGTGCATATTTAGATATCTGTGTAGGTAGACAGACAAAAACCAATCAAAACAAAAAACACTATATCAGAGCAACTTGCACCACCCTGCAGAACCTGGCTAAAGTAGTGTAAGTTACAGCGTTCTTACATAGGAAAAACGATTGCTCTCTGCAGCTCCTCCAGAGTCACCATAGGCATTTTGGCTGCTACTCTGATTAATGCTCTTCTTCCCACAGCCTGTCTTTGGTTGACCAACCCTGATTTAATATTTCCAATATTTAGTCTAAATATAACAGAGCAGAAATGGTTTGAGGTATGAAAAAAAAGAGAAAGAAATGGTTTGAGACATTTTTTCTCAATCTCAGCTGTATCTTTTCCAACAATTATTGGTGGGCTTCAGTCATAAGTAAAGCATATGTTAGTAAGGAAGTTGAAAAATGTTAAAATGCAAAATATAGGTTTTAAAGGACCTCAAGCTTAAGAAATCTAACAATACAATTCTAGGAAGTGAACCCAAGGAATATTATTTTATGCACTAATGCAATATTCAGCATCTACCCACCTCATTTGATCTACTTAAGATATATTTTTCTATTCAGTAATGATTCTTACCAAATATTTATGAACCCCTATTGAGATAATTATCACCCAAGCATAAAATACAATGAAGGATCAGAGGGGAAACAGGTTAACAAGGTAACAGGGCATTCACTAGTCTAAACCATTCAATTACAACTGTGCACACAGAGGTGCAACCAAGACCAGGAAGAATAATAAAGTAAAAGACAGTCATGATTACAGCTCTATAAGAAAAAGAAAGAACAGTGAGACATAACTGGATATAAACAATGTCAATATAGACAACTATAAGCAAAGGTCTCTCATTAACAATGTCCCAAAACAAAAGATGCAGTATACTGAAAAAATATACTAACTTAGATAAATTTGTCATGCCTCTGGATAGTGCTTTCCCAAAAGATCTGCTTCACCTCTCTGGAATAAAAAGTAAACTAAATTAATGTCTGTGCACCACTACTTTCTAAACTGTCTACTCAGAGGAGCAGAAGAAGAACAATCTGAAAAGAAAGAATAAAATAATTTTTCATCAAAATATAAAACAATTATTGTATTATTGTCGTTCATCATAGAGAAATTACCAACACTTGGAAAATCACATATCTCCTAACTTTATTTCATTATAGACCGTCTTAACAATGATAATGAAAAACAATGATATTTTTCTCCTTCTGATCATGCTCTGACCTGTAGTTTCTTTATGTGCTGTGTTGGGCGCCACCCACTGACTGGGAGCATCCAAAAGCAGGTAGCCTTAATTTTCATATCTACACTGACGTTATTTGGCAGAGAAAACAGCGACAAACTTATTTTTTAGTTTCCATCTCATAGGAACATTTTCAGTTTGAGACATTTTAAACTGTTGGGCTACCATGTACTTGCTGTTAACCTTCCACCTCTCCAGGATTTCTTGTTTTTCAAAAAGTTTGCTCCAATATGACATTTTCCTACTACAGGAAATGAACAATTAATATTAGTTACTTACCCCTTAATAAATACTGGGTGCTAATTAATCAAACGTTCATAGAAACTGTCCTAGATTCTATCCTATGAATGCAATTTAAAATTCTTGCGTGATTTCTGAAAATATTGGCCAAGAGAGCGAAAAAAGGAATTTATGTGACACCGAGAGCAAGGTGAAACATAAATCAGGCAAAAAAAAAGTCATGATAAACAGACTTTTTAAAGATTGTCATAGTTAACATAAATAAGATTTATTTATTTTTTCCTCTGCTTCATGTACCCCCCCTCCAGCATGCAGCAGTTTTATTCCTGCTGTAGGCATAAAAAAAGTGTCAAAAAACTATTTAATTTGCTGTTATTCACTTCTGTGGAAATACTTAACTTCTTTGAGCAAATTAAATCAGTTAAATTTGTCCCGAACATTGCTGTGTGGTTTTCTCAGCTCAGGGGTAACCAATAAAAAACAAGAATACTGCCTGGGAGAAAGTGACAGAGGCAGGTAATGTGGCAGTGGAGAGGTTCCTGTTGGAAAAAAAGGAAAAAAATGATTCAATATCAAACTGAATACAATAAAACGTCCCCCAGCACACAGCTGGACCAGATCTTCTACTGGGGTGAACAAATCACCTCAGACAGGGCCACATTCGACATGTCTGTTGCCAGCGTTATTGGAGACACTGCTTTGGTTTGCATCCGTACGCATGGAGACAGTGACAACTTGCTTCACCGATAAGCATGACCATCCAGTTTCCACAATAGTGTTTCAGTGTTGCAGTTCCCCTGTTCTACCACTAGTTGCTGTGCCTACGCATGGTCAGAGCTGTTTTTATATTTCGGAATATTTCTAAGCACAAGTACAAGATGGTAAATAACACACTATGTGTAAAATTGTTCCTACGCATGAAATACGCACACATCTGTTCGAAGTCCAGTTGATAAATGAGGGCCCTGAGTTTAATTTACAATAAAATCAATTAAAATGTAGATTTGCTATGTAAAAGATTCTAAATTAAATAGATTCTTGATTTAAATCTAGAAAATACCATGGATACAAATTTAGGCATTTAGCCGGTAAATTAGCAGCGTTAGGCATATTATGTCACAAAAAGCAGCCCACTGCATGGCCACGTGTGACAGGGAGGGAACCCAGCCCAACAGAAGAGGGAACCTGCAACAGGAGAGGACCACCAGAAGACCACCAGAAGACCACCACTAGACGACGGAGAACCCTTCGAGCTTCCTGGGCATCCTGGTTCCACCTAGCGGTGTTAACGGACAGGGTGTTTTTGAAACCAGGGGCACTTAAGTGCTCCCTGTGAATATGGATCAGTAGACATTGCTTGTATACAGATGCCTCCTTGGCTGTGTGGTGGCTTAAGTCCTTATTGAACGTCACTTCAAAGAAATGTAAACTTTAATCATTTCATAACCCTAAAAACTTGTTTCAGGAACTGACTGATGCAACACCTGTTAGCAGCACAAATTGTCTTTCACTTCATACATTGCCTTCTACTGGCCCATTTATACTACTGAGCGCTATTGATGTTTACTAAAAAGCTGTTCTGTTCCCAGATAAATTGCTGATAAGCTAATATATACCCCACATCCACTGCTGGCCTTTATAGCACACTTGGCTTTTATTGCACTATAATAAGGTTCTGCTAAGTATTTCCTGCAGTGAAAACGTGGCTCTTTCAAATCTCATTGTCTAATGCCAATGTCTGAAATGGGAAAAAGAGACAGTCCAGAGCTGATGCTCATGTTTTTAATGTATGCTCAGTTAGCTGTCACTCCAAATGTATTGGTTTAAAAACAACAAAAACTATACTATTTAGTCCCTGATCTGATAGATTTGAGATTTTCAAAAAGTAAGAGAAAGTAGGGAGACTGGAATCTACTGTGACACTGAAATAAACAAGCAACACAATAATCAGGTGTGTAAAAACTCTATCTCTGCCTTTGCCCTTCGGGGACATTTTTAGCAGTATATATAAGTGCAGAATCCTGCAGAATATGCCCGACACCACCTCTGCACACCACTTCCTGCTGACTTCTGCCGTGCAGAAGAGGAACAGCATATTGATGTTACCTCACATTCAACACTTAGTCTGCAGAAAGTCAGAGACACTGGCTGGCTGTATATTGAATAGAAAGTCAAAAGAAGACTGCTCGTTGCTTGGCAAGAATAATATTTTTATCCACCGAATGTGGGGCTGGGGAGAAAGTTTTAGGAGAGCTGTGTTATCTGGAGTACGAGTCAGTGCATTTAATCTATAGGCCTGTGTCTGACAAAATAGGATTTTATTTCGTAATATTTTTGTTAAAATAGAACCGTTTTCTAAATCTATATAGTCAGTTTTTTAATGTCCTGACGATATCATTGACTGAAGAACTTTTTTCCACGGTTGCATGTAGGAGTTGGAGTTCCATTTATTTTGAGGTGATTCGGGTCCGACCAGCCAGGGGTGCGTGAGAGAGAGAGCGTGCCGTGATGCAGTTCCTCTAGCGGCCACATAGTGCACCCTCAGCAAATTCCGCATACCAGCTTTAACCAAGTAAGTCGTGGAAAAATAAAATAGGACTGACCAGTACAAGTGTTTCATTTCTGGGGGGCAGGGGGGATACATTGTTTATCTTCCTTAATTACTATGTTATATAGGTGGTTTGTCTATTTTATTGATCAGAATTTTAAAGTTTAATTTTGTGAAACCACTGTAGCCATTGTTACATTTTATTAATAAACTCATTAAATTTGCATTTTTCATATGTGTATGAAGGCTAAAAGATGATTTATTAATAAGAACAGACAGGAAACCAGAGTGAACACAACAGAAGGATCCGACTTTGAGTTCCTGAATCCAAGAAGATGATATAGCCGACTGGGGAGGTCATTACTGGATGCAACACAGGTGAGTAAATGAGAAGATACAAAACAGGTATACAAGAGCAGGAAACTGAAGCCTTAAGGTAAAAGTAACATTACATGATCAAGGACACAGAGATAAAATGAAACTCATCAAAATGCAACCGAAATAATCCAACTAAAGTCCAACAGATCATTAAATTAGGGCAGTCCTCATCCAATTCCAGTAATTGGCTCAATGCATTCAAAAGTGATCAGTTTCTGAGGCCCTGATTAAAATCCACCCACGGAAAACCTGTCATTGGTTGTTTTTGATTTTTTCAGCCATATCTTCATCAAGCCCTGCAGTGGTGAGCAACGTTTAACAATCACAGCCTGTTTTTGGTTGTAAACATTTTTTCTGATATGACGAGGCAGGTTTTTTCCCCAACAATCCAAGTGTTTTTCGCCTGCAAACGCTGACGTTCACACTGAGGGAGGGACTTTATTGGCAGCCACAGCTCCAGTCTGTGTCACATAACCTACTCTGCACACACTATGCTTAGATATCCCAACTGCCTGAGACAGTCAGTCAAAGTGCAGTGGAAACACCAGGGATTTCAAGTAAAGCGCAAAATTGACGAATCAGGAAAGCAACGTTTTCAACAAGTTTTGTCTGGACACGATTAACTAAAAGCACACTTATGGAAATTAGGAGGTAAAACAGAGAGGAAACACACTTTTTTTAAAATTGTTATGACATTCTAAGTAAATAGTAAAGATCTATAAGCACCACAGCAACTTTTCCTCTAACTCATGGCAAGGAGCCAAAATGAAATATGCTATGAGCCGCATTATAAATACGTCATATCAAAACATTAGGTAAGGATGCGAATCACAACAACTTACAACATTCTAAGCAAAATGCAAGATTTATAAAGCAGGAAAGTAACTTTTGTCTTACTTGATTTACTGGAAGCACTCTGAAATAAACTCTGCAAAAAAAGAAACGTCCCTTTTTCAGGAGTGTGTATTTCAACAATAATGTTGTAAAAATCCAAATAACTTTACAAATCTTCATTGTAAAGGGTTTAAACAATGTTTTCCATGCATGTTCAATTAACCATAATCAATTAATTAACATGCACCTATGGAATGGTTGTTAAGACCTTAACAGCTTACAGAAAGTAGGCATTTAAGGTCACAGTTCTAAGAACGCAGGACACTAAAGAGAATTGTCTACCGACTGTGAAAAACACCCAATAGAAAGATGCCCAGGGTCCCTGCTCATCTGCGTGAACGTGCATTAGCCATGCTGCAGGGAGGCATGAGGACTGCTGATGTGGCTAGGGCAATAAATTGCCATGTCCGCACTGTGAGACGCCTAAGACAGCGCTACAGGGAGACAGGAAGGACAGCTGATCATCCTTGCAGTGGAAGACCACGTGTAACAACACCTCCACAGGATCGGTACATCCGAATATCACACCTGCGTGACAGGTACAGGATGGCCACAACAACTGCCCGAGTCACACCAGGAACACACAATCCCTCCATCAGTGCTCAGACTGTCCGCAATAGGCTGAGAGAGGCTGGACTGAGGGCTTGTAGGCCTGTTGTAAGGCAGGTCCTTACCAGACATCACCAGCAACAACGCCGCCTATGGGCACAAACCCACCTTCGCTGGACCAGACAGGAGTGGCAAAAAGTGCTCTTCACTGATGAGTCACGGTTTTGTCTCACCAGGGGTGATGGACGGATTTGTGTTTATCGTCGAAGGAATGAGCGTTACACCGAGGCCTGTACCCTGGAGCGGGATCGATTTGGAGGTGGGGGGTCCGTCATGGTCTGGGGCGGTATATCACATCACCATCGGACTGAGCTTGTTGTCATTGCAGGCAATCTCAATGCCTTGCGATACAGGGAAGACATCCTCCTCCCTCATGTGGTACCCTTTATGCATGCTCATCCGGACATGATCCTCCAGCAGGACAATGCCACCAGCCATACTGCTCGTTCTGTGCGTGAGTTTCTACATGACAGCAATGTCGGTGTTCTCCCATGGCCAGCGAAGAGCCCAGATCTCAATCCCATTAAGCACGTCTGGGACCTTTTGGATTACAGGGTGTGGGCTAGGGCCTTTCACCCCAGAAATGTCCAGGAACTTGCAAGTGCCTTGGTGGAAGAGTGGGGTAACATCTCACAGCAAGAACTGACAAATCTGGTCCAGTCCATGAGGAGGAGATGCACTGCAGTACTTCAAGCAGCTGGTGGCCACACCAGATACTGACTGGTACTTTTGATTTTGAGCCTCCCTTCATTCAAGGACACATTATTCTATTTCTGTTAGTCACATGTCTGTGAAACATTTTTAGTTTATGTCTCATGGTGTTGACTCTTTTAATTTTCATACAAATATTTACACACATTAAGTTTACTGAAAGTACAAACAGTTGAATGTCAGAGGACGTTTCTTTTTTTGCTGAGTTTATGTTACAACTCAAAAAGTGATGTTAAAACAGAAATGGAACATGCTGCCTTAGCATGTTTACATCGCTCCTGTGGACCTTTCTTTTGACCCTGTGGTGGCATCAGCTATGTTCTACAATAGTTTGTTGAAGCAGCATCTTATCTACAGCTGTGAGTGAGTGATTGATAAAATAATAAAGAAGGCCAGATCTGTCCTAGGATGCCCACTCAACCCAGTGCAGGTGGTGGGAGACAGAAGAACTCTAGCTATAGATTGACTGTTGAATAATTGTAATCATTTTTTAATATACAGCAAGATTTAGCGCGCTATATCTTTTTAATCGAGTTAATCTAACTTTTAATCTTTAACATTCCTGTTTCTGCATGTGAGTTGCCTTTAAGGGAAATCTGTTTTATTCTTTGGGCTTCTTTTGCTTGAGTTGTTAGGGGTTAACCACACCCTGAAGTGGACATCGATTGGCTGTCATTGTAGGCCCGTTAATCATGAGCTGACCGTTGTAGTGGAGGGCAATGCGTGGAGGAACGGTGAGTTGCAGACAGTGTTGCCAACGTAGCTTTCTCTAGCGTGTTTTGAGACCCTTCTAGCGATTCTTTTTCAAAAAAGCAACTAGCGACAGATCTAGTTACTTTTTTAGGGGGTTACTGGAGACATTTGGGTGAAGCATGTATTTTTGTTACTCTCCGAGCAGCAGTGCTGCCATCCTCTCCCATCTCAGAGCGTTCACAGCAGGCAGCCAGTCCATGTGCTGGAGCTCTGCCCAATACAGGTCCAGCTGGAGTCTGAGCAGATATTTACCCCCATTGAGTCCAGAATGCTAACAAAACGGGCATGCTCGAAGCTAGATTTTGCAGGCAGCAAGTGGGACTAGTGTGAAAAACTGCAGAATGTAAATGGCTGGGACTGCATCTGTTCAAGTCTGTTAAAAACAGTAAATGACTTCATAAAGTCACTTTTTTGTTTTTATATATATGTAAGTGTCATTGAAATGATTTATGCAGAAAAAAAATGTATATTGTTCTAGCAGCTAACATATTTTTGGGTTTAAATAGTTATGGATCTGATGTGAAAGTATGTATTATCTAATGTGTGAGATGCATATATTTTCCACATGAGACTATTTTTTGTTGTACCGCTATTATCGCGAGGTTGGTGTGTGAACTTAAGAGGCTGCGAGACCTGCACATATTAAAAGAAAGAAAAAGGTCCTTGATCTGAGCAATCTGCAGCAGTGCGGTTGGTTTGCTAGCTGTAAAAGGTATTTGTAATTATCGTCTTAAAACATTGTGTAAATTTCTCACGTATGGTGTTTCTCATGTCTAATTATTTTATATGTTAATTTAGAGAGCACAAGACTGTAAGTGCATTCATCTATGACCTCTGAAGTGGCAGGCGGCCACGAGGTAACTTTTCAATACAGCACATGTGTCACCTTTGACTCGATAAAGTGCCTAAAGCCTTTGTATGTTGTTTCTGTAGTTTTCACGGCGTTCAATAAACCAAGCAGATCGCCCGTCGAGAAGAAGCCGTGCCTGTGTTGTCATTTCGGAGTTACAGTGAAAACTCGTCCAGCCAGCGCCGGTGGGAAGCTCGTTAAGAAGACGGCAGCTGCAGTGAGTGACGGTACCGCGGTGCGTCACAAGGGGGCGCCTTCTCTCAAGCTCACCGCTCACAATGAGCCAAGCTCAGCAGCAACAACTTTATGTAACTGAAGTAAAGTGGAATTACAAAGGACAGTGTTAAAATAGAATAAGAGTGGTTTAAGTTAAGTTTAAAGGTCCACAAAAGGTTTCTATAACATATTTGTCAAAGTTTGCTTAATTTCTACTGGCCTTCAAGTGATGTATTGTTGTTTAGAAAGGACCTTTGTGCATTCTGTTTATGGTCAAACTAAGTGTGACGTTCACAGAGTCCTTTAAGTTCAAGTACGTCTGTATTAAGAGTGAAGTTCATTACAGCTAAAGTATAAAGCAAAAGTAATCCTAACATGATACTTAAGTCACAAGGTATAAATGTGAAGGAGTATTTAATCACTTAAACATTGCATTGACTGACATTTAGCTAGACTCATAAGATGGCTGACAAAGATCATAAAGAGCATGATACTGTATCATGCACTGAAGAAGAAGAAAATGATACTAAGCAATTTTCAGAATCACAGACTGCTCGTAAAAGTGAAAGAATAAGAATATTAACTGAAAAGGGTAAAGAGCTTCAAGAGGAGAAACTTAAAGGCCTCCAACACCGCTATGCAGTCAGTTTTGAAAAATGGAGATATGAAGCAAGACTGAGCAAAGTAATGCTTAGAAAAGAAGCTCTAGAGAGCGAATTAAAGGAGCTAATCAACAATGTAAATGCCACCTGCAAAGATGTACAAACTATTTATGATCAAATACGGCAAATAGGAACTCCTGATTCAGACGCAAGGCGCAAAGTAGATGCATGTACATCACTTTCGGCATTCATTGTCAAAAGAGTGGAAAAACAGCTACAGGGAGACTTTGCCGAAGGCGAGGAAGAGCCATGGCCAGATGTTGGGTCAATCTTGGGATCTGAAAGTGCTACATCAAGATCACGAAGGTCTAAGGGCAGTTCAAGTCAATCAGACTCACAAACAATCAAAAGACTAGAAGCAGAGGCTGAGGCAGCTGCATCGCAAGAAGTATTAGCAGTAATGGAGGAGCAAGAAAAGGAAGCAGAAGAACTCAGAAAATTAGAACGTGAGAACTTCGAAAGGCAGCAAGCGATGAAAGAGCAACGCAGAAAAATTGAACGCTTGGAAGAAGTTAAAAAACTGAATGCTGCAAAGGCCAGAGTAATGGTTTATGACCAAGCTGAAAGTACTTCTGAAAGTCAGAGTTTGTTACGCAGCAGTAAAGCAGAAAGTGGAATCCCAGCAATCCCTGGCCCGTCACACGTTTCTTTTCAAGCTCCAAATGTAACTCAAGTCCATGGTGCCTCAAGCCCTGAATCTGTGCCACACACTCCTACAGTCAGAAACCAAGCTCAACAAAATTCTGATGAACGACCTAAGGTCACTACAAGCCAAACACTTAAAGCATCAAGTCCACCATTTATCCCTCAAGCAGCACAAGTTTCTGCTGTTGCAACTCAGCAACAGCAAAATTTTGATCTTGTTGGCATACTGGCAGAAGCAATGAGTGCTAATCGCCTTCTAACTCCAGAACCTACGTTGTTCACTGGTGACCCTCTAAAGTTTAAAGACTGGCAGTTGTCATTTGAAACTTTGATAGAAAGAAAAAACATTCCAAAGAATGAGAGACTGTATTATCTTAGAAAGTACCTTGATGGCCCCGCAAAGAGAGCAGTGGAAGGATTTCTCCTTGTGGGCACAGATGAAGCGTATGACTCAGCTTGGAGCATGCTGGAAAGGCGTTTTGGAGATCTATTCACGATAGGAAAATGTTTCCGAGACAAGCTTCACAGTTGGCCTAAAATAAGCTCCAAGGATGGAAGTGAGTTGAGAGAATTTGCTGACTTCCTTAAGAATTGTGAAGCTGCAATGACACACATAAGGTCATTGGAGGTTCTCAATGACTGTATGGAAATCCAGAAACTCTTGCTAAAACTACCAGATTGGCTGACCACAAGATGGAATCGCACATCTATGAAAATAAGAAGAACTGGTGACGGAGATTATCCATCATTCCACATGTTTGCTGATTTTGTATCCACTGAAGCAGACCTAGCATGTGACCCCATAGCCTCAATGCAAGCACTCAAAGGTTTGGAAATAAGTAAACCCAAACACCCACGCAACCAAATCATTTACGCAAAAACACTAACAACCAATTCAAGCCACACAACAAACTTAGGTCACACAAATACTGTAACGTGTCTTTTCTGCAAAAGAAATGGTCACACACTTGATAAATGCTTCAAGTTCACAGAAAAGCCAGTCCAAGACCGTATCAAGTTTGCACAAGCAGAGAAGCTGTGTTTTGGATGTTTAAAGAAAGGTCATCACTCGAAGAGGTGTGATAAAAGGAACACATGTGAAAAATGTCAGAAGAGACATCCAACATGCCTGCATGACGACAAGTTTGTTGAGCGTAAAAGGGTAATATCTGCAACAAGTGATAATTCTCTAGACAAGGACGAAGCAGATGCTAAAGAAGAAGACAAACCAGCAGTCGCAATCTCTAACAGAGTTACTCAAGCAACCTCAAGCACGCTGACATCCTCTATACTACCTGTCTGGGTTTCATCAATTACCCAGACAGAGAAGTTTTAGTATATGCGCTCCTTGATTCACAGAGCGATACATCCTTCATCCTGGATGAAGTAGCCCAAGATCTTGACACGGATAAAATTAAAGTCAATCTGCGACTGTCAACTATGTCTGCCAAGTCAGCAGTTATACCATGTGACAAGCTGGTACACCTCCAAGTTAGAGGATATAAGCATGAAAAGAGAATCACATTGCCACCAGTTTATACAAGAGAATTTATCCCGGTTAACAGATCACATATCCCGACGTCTGAAACCGCCCTAAAGTGGCCGCATCTTGAAAAGCTGGCAGATAAATTACCTCCAATGCTAGAATGCGAGGTTGGTCTACTTATTGGCTATAACTGTCAACAAGCCCTCCTACCACGAGAAGTTCTTGCAGGCAAAGAGAACCAACCTTATGCACAGTTAACCGATCTCGGCTGGAGCATAGTTGGTTGCTCGTCTCGAGCTCAAGATCACAACGATGCCATCGGCACAAGTCATAGAATCATTGTTCGTGATGTAACTCCTGTCTTACAACCAGC
Organism: Valencia hispanica; assembly: GCA_963556495.2. Taxonomy (NCBI): domain Eukaryota; kingdom Metazoa; phylum Chordata; class Actinopteri; order Cyprinodontiformes; family Valenciidae; genus Valencia; species Valencia hispanica. Next base: position 39,245,403 of record OY747713.1, on the reverse strand, counting down.
AGTTGAACTCAGGAAACAAGTGCATTTTGTATGCAGAACTCAAGTAAAGGAAGTGAGTCCAACTGATGTGATAAAGGCTTTGGAATCAGATTTTTCCGAGCATGCAACAGACAACAATCCAGTCTCTCAGGAAGACATTTTGTTCATGTCAAAGGTGACCAAAGGTATAAAACAAAAGAAAGATGGACATTTCGAAATCCCATTACCATTCAAAACAGACAATCCGAATCTCCCTAACAACAAAAATTGTGCTGAACACAGGTTGTCTTCACTGGAACGTAGACTCAAAAAGGATGAGAAATACTATAAAGATTATGTCACGTTCATGAACGATATTATAACTCAAGGAGATGCAGAAAGGGTTCCAGAACAAGAACTAGGCAAAGGGGCAGCGTGGTACATCCCACACCACGGGGTTTACCACCCCCACAAACCTGGAAAAATACGTGTGGTTTTTGATTGTTCTGCACGCTTCCAGGGAACATCTCTTAATGATCACCTTTTGACTGGACCAGATCTTGCCAATGCACTGGTCGGAGTCTTATGCCGATTCAGGAAGGGCCCCATTGCCATCATGTGTGATGTGGAGAGAATGTTCCACCAATTCCATGTCGTTGAGGAACATCAAGACTATTTAAGATTCCTTTGGTGGGACAAAGGTGACTTGAACTCCGGACCTTCAGTGTACAGGATGAAAGTGCACCTTTTCGGAGCAGCTTCTTCCCCTGGATGTTGTAATTTTGGACTCAAACATATTGCCACGCAAGGCAGAAACAAGTTCAGCAAAGAGACTGTTGAGTTCATCCAAAGGGGCTTTTATGTTGACGATGGACTTGCTAGTGTAACATCAACAGCTGAAGCTATACAGCTGGTCAACGAGTCAAGGGCACTTTGCAAAACAGGCAAGCTACATTTGCATAAGTTTGTGTCAAACAAAAAGGAAGTGCTTGCAGCGATTCCGCAAGAAGAGCAAGCTCAAGCTAAAGATCAGAACATGGCTCTTGGAGAACCTCACATTGAACGTGCACTTGGAGTGCAATGGTGCATAGAAGCAGATGAATTCCAGTTCAGAGTCCAAGTTAAGGACAACCCACTGACCAGGAGAGGGGTGCTCTCAACTGTTGCTTCAGTCTATGACCCTCTGGGGTTCGTCGCCCCATTCACACTGAAAGGGAAACAAATACTCCAAAGGTTGTGTAAAGACAAAGTCAACTGGGATGATGATCTTCCAGACCACATTCTACCACAGTGGGAAGCGTGGTTGAGAGACTTACCTAAGCTGGCAGCTTTGAAGATACCGCGAAGCTACTCAGAAAACATTAGCGTCTTACAGTACGAATTGCATAGCTTCTCAGATGCAAGCCTCGACGGCTATGGCACATGTTCATACCTTAGAGCAATAAGCAAGAAAGGACAGATAAGCTGTTCACTAGTCATGGGAAAGGCAAGAGTTACACCCATCAAACAAACGACCATCCCAAGGCTAGAACTGTCGTCGGCTGTGACTTCAGTCCGCAACGCGGACATAATCAAACAGGAGCTGGATATCGAAAACTTACTGGAATATTATTGGACAGATTCACAAGTTGTATTGGCATATATAAGCAACGATGCGAAAAGATTTCACACATTTGTCGCCAATCGGATTCAACGAATAAGACAAAGCACCAGTCCTGAAAAATGGCGGCATGTGAGCTCTGATAAAAATCCGGCTGATCAGGCCTCAAGAGGTTTAACCGCTACTCAACTGAAAGAATCAAACTGGTTAAAGGGCCCCGATTTCCTTTGGAAACAAGATCTTCCAATTAAAGAGGAAATGGTGGGAGATGTTGAAGAAACGGATCCTGAACTCCGTAAAGGTTATACACACACAGTGCAGTCAAAGGAAGCGAACCCAGTGCTGGAGCGTTTAAAGAAGTTCTCCGATTGGTTTAGAGCTGTAAAGGCTATTGCCAGACTCAAACGATTCATCAAAGAGTATAAAGGTATTCAACAAAGAACAAACAAGGCGACAGATCTTGAAGAGAGAAGAGACACAGAAGTGTTCATCATCAAGCTCGTGCAAAGAGAAGTTTTTACTGAGGAAATACAGAAAATCGGATCTCGGAAGGAAAATTCTCTGCACAGGCATAGCAGACTAAAGCAGCTAAACGCTTTCTTGGACAAGTCGGATGTTCTCAGGGTGGGAGGAAGATTGTCTCAATCAACCTTACACCATCATGTCAAACACCCCGCAATTCTTCCCAGGGAGTCTCATGTGTCAGCCCTACTCGTCAAACACCACCATGAACGTGTACAACACCAAGGTAGGGGTATGACTACGAATGAATTGCGTGCAAATGGAATATGGATTTTAGGTTGTGGAAGTATGGTCTCTTCACACATTTACCACTGTGTTAAGTGTAGAAGATACAGAAAGTCTACAAATGTCCAACAGATGGCAGAGTTGCCAAAGGTGAGAACAAAAACAGCTCCTCCTTTCACCTATTGCGGTGTTGACTGTTTTGGTCCATTCATGGTAAAGGAAGGAAGAAAGGAAGTCAAAAGATATGGATTATTGTTCACATGCTTATGTTCGCGAGCAGTGCATATTGAAACACTCGATGACTTATCAACGGATGCTTTTATGAACGCTCTTCGGGTCCTAATAGCCATAAGAGGTCCTGTCCGACAGTTAAGATGCGACCAAGGGACGAACTTTATGGGCGCCAGAAGAGAGTTTTTGGAGCTAATGAAGGATATGGATCAAGAACCGCAAAGAGCTATTGGTTGTGAGTTTGTGATGAACGTTCCATCAGCAAGCCACATGGGAGGCGTCTGGGAACGCCAGATTCGAACAGTGCGGAGTATACTAACAATGATGTTAGATAAATTCTCAAACAGACTCGATACAACTAGTCTAAGAACACTCCTTTACGAGACAATGGCCATCATTAACAGCAGACCCTTAAGTGTAGAGTATCTTAATGACCCTTTGGGTCCAGAGCCATTGACTCCTAATCACATATTGACGATGAAGTCTTCAGTCATTCTTCTCCCACCAGGACAGTTTTGCAGAGAAGATTTGTACTTAAGCAAACGATGGAAAAAGGTGCAGTTTCTGGCAAATGAGTTTTGGCAAAGATGGAGGCGAGAATATCTGTTAAATCTCCAACAGCGACAGAAATGGCAAAAGGTTTCGCGAAACCTTCACATAAATGATATTGTGATCCTACAGGACGATAATGCTCCAAGATGTAAATGGAAACTTGCAAGAGTAGTAGAGACTTTAGAAAGCCCAGACGGCAAGGTTAGAAAGTTGAAACTAAAGATCAGTGAAACTACATTTGACAAAGGAAAGCCACTGACAAGGTTGATATATCTAGAAAGACCTATTCATAAGGTGGTGACTTTACTTGAGTCTGACACACAGTAAAACAGACTAATCTTGACACTCATTAGAAAATCACGTTGAGAAACAATTAGTGATTTTGGTGGGAGTGTAAGTGTCATTGAAATGATTTATGCAGAAAAAAAATGTATATTGTTTCTAGCAGCTAACATATTTTTGGGTTTAAATAGTTATGGATCTGATGTGAAAGTATGTATTATCTAATGTGTGAGATGCATATATTTTCCACATGAGACTATTTTTTGTTGTACCGCTATTATCGCGAGGTTGGTGTGTGAACTTAAGAGGCTGCGAGACCTGCACATATTAAAAGAAAGAAAAAGGTCCTTGATCTGAGCAATCTGCAGCAGTGCGGTTGGTTTGCTAGCTGTAAAAGGTATTTGTAATTATCGTCTTAAAACATTGTGTAAATTTCTCACGTATGGTGTTTCTCATGTCTAATTATTTTATATGTTAATTTAGAGAGCACAAGACTGTAAGTGCATTCATCTATGACCTCTGAAGTGGCAGGCGGCCACGAGGTAACTTTTCAATACAGCACATGTGTCACCTTTGACTCGATAAAGTGCCTAAAGCCTTTGTATGTTGTTTCTGTAGTTTTCACGGCGTTCAATAAACCAAGCAGATCGCCCGTCGAGAAGAAGCCGTGCCTGTGTTGTCATTTCGGAGTTACAATATATATATATATATATATATAAAACAAAAAAGTTTATATATATATATATATATATATATATATATATATATATATATAACATTTTGTTCTGCCACAATAATGTAATGAATTTAAATGAAAATACCTCAAGATGAGGGCATTTCTCAGCAATTATTAGGTGCGATTAAGAATATAGATTAATTAATTACAGATCATAATTAATTCATCTAAAATTTATATATTTAGTTATATATATATTTATTTATATACACTTTCTAAACCGAACCATATAGATTTTTAGTGGAGTACTGTATATATGTATAAAGATAGATGACTAGGGATGTAAGGTTGTGTCTTTCTTTATACAATACTATACATGATCATTGAGTGTTTGTGGATCCAATCTAAGCCAATTTATGGCCCAAATGCATCAGAATTTTAAATATACTGCAGAGATATATTGCAGAATACATCTTAAGGCTTTACCCAGTTTTCAAAAATTTATATTGTTTCAGTTTATCACACTGTTTATAACCTGTCAGTAGTGAGAGCTGAGAAAAAAATGCAAACATTCAAGTTTCTTTCTCCTACAGATTTCTTGGCAGTGTGGGGTGAGAGTATGTCACATGAAAAAAAATCTACAATTTAAAGGTGAAAAATGTATTTCACCCAGCTCCCTGGCTTGGAACTGGAGAACAGATTGAGTGGAACCTAGAAAACAAGCCCACTGTGAGCTTGAGAGGTTTAGTTATTGCTTTATATTTGATCAGAATACAGACCGTGAGAGGAACGTAGAGTGAAAGAAAACGAAATGGAGTGAGACAGAATAGAATGACACCTGAGAGGGATGGAGGGATGCAAAGTTATTGCCAAACTTTTAGTGAACTAATCACAACTGTGTGATAAAAATCTGGTTCATATGGAGAAAACTTTCTCTCAGCATGTGTTTTCTTTCCCAGAGAGAAAGAAAAAACGATGCAGTTTTGTTTCAAAATTGTTTTGAAAGTTGCAGGAGATCTTCTCCAGCAGGTAGTTAACAGAAGCGTTGACAGCCCCCAACATACGTGATAAAGACAGAATACAGCACCGCCTACAGAAACCCAAACTTTATTATCAAAAGCAGAAACACGCTGCGTGATTGACAGGTGATCTCTGGAAAGTGTGCAGTGCTGAGACATCTCTATAATGAGCACTTAACATCTGGGATAGAGACAGAAAGGAGATCACGCATTACCACTATAAAGACACTCTCACTCTTGTGCCAGTCAGAAAATGTAAATGAGATGGATTTGGAGAAGTGAGAGGAGTGCGAAGATGGCGGTGTGTGGTAGAGCCCGTCACGTTCTTGTCTGGCCTCTCTCTGGATCTCCTCCTCCTCCAATGTGTTTTCTCCTCTGCCTGGTGGAGAGAAATGGAAAGAAGACACCAAATGGATGTTTGTGTGGGTTTGTGAGTGAATATAATTCAAATTCAAAATACTTTATTGATCCCAGAGGGAAATTAGGTGTTGTTGTAGCTCATATAATTAATTCTTTAAGGAGTTGTTGTAGATGATGATGGCTGTGGGCAGGAAGGATTTCTTGTAGCGGTCTGTGTTGCAGCGAAACTGAAGAAGCCTCCGACTGAAGACACTCTGTTGTTGTATGATAGTCTCATGAAGAGGATGCTCAGGGTTGTCCATAATTTTTTTGTTTTTTAGAAGAATCCTTCTTTGCATTATCATCTCCAGTGGTTCCACAGTCTTCCACAGAACAGAACCACCCTTCTTTATCAGGTTGTTTAGTCTTTTTAAGTCTCTGGCTCTGATGCTGCTACCCCAACAGATGATGGCTGAAGATATGAATCTCTCCACAACAGACTTGTAGAAGATCTGCAGCATCTTACTGCAAACCTAGAAGTTCCTAAGCTTCCTCAAGAAGTACAGTCTGCTCTATCTTTTCTTGTAGATGATTTCACTGTTGCGCCTCCAGTCTAGTCTGTTGTCAAGGTGAACTCCGAGGTATTTATACTCCTCAACCACCTTCACTTCTTCTCCCATGATGGAAACAGTGTTTGACTCATCCCTGTTTCTTCTGAAATCTACAATCATCTCCTTTGTTTTATTCACATTCAAGGTGAGACAATTGTTTCAACACCATGTCACAAAGCGGTCCACCAGCTCTCTGTATTCAGCTTCTTGTCCATCTCTGATACACCCGACAATTGCTGAGTCATCTGAGTATTTCTGCAGATGACAGGTCTCTGATTTGTACTGAAGGTCTGAGACATCTCTGATATTGTTCCTCTGTAGTTTGTTCTCCAGCTTCTTCCTGTATGCCTCTTTGCTGTCTCTGATATTGACCTTAAGTTGCTTCTATATACTCTTCAGTAATTCCCTGTCTCCTCCCTAAAGGCTCGTTTTACTTGTTTAGCAGCTCCTTCAGGTCACAGGTGATCCAGGGTTTGTTATTAGGGAAGCATCTGACTGTTCTGGTGGGGATGATGTTGTCCACACAAAAGTTTATATACTCAGTCACACACTCAGTCATGGCATTTATGTCCTCTCCATGTGGTTGGCAAAGAGTCATCCAGTCTGTGGTCGCAAAACAACCCTGCAGGGCTTCTTCAGATTCCTGTGACCATTTTCTCACAGTTTTCTTTGTAACAGGTTGCCTCTGAACAAGTGGCTTATATTCTGAACAGAGAAAAACAAGACTGTGATCTGACTGTCCCAGAGGAGGTCTTGGTTTGGACATGTACGCATCCTTTATGTTTGCATAAAACAAATCCAAGGTCTTGTTTCTCTTGTAGAGCAGTTGACAAACTGTTGAAATGTTGGAAGTGTAGATGAGAGCAAGGCATGCTTAAAATCACCAGATATTGCCACAAATGCATTTGGGTGCTGTGTCTGTAGCCTAGCAACAACGGACATCAAATGCATTGTCGGCAACAGCTAAAGGTGGAAATGTAAACAACTGCCAAAATAACACTGGTAGCAGTGCTACTCCATCCACCTCCTTTTCTTTTCCTGCTCGTCTTCAAATCTCTGTCTGTTCGTACAGTCAGGAAGCCTGGCAAAGAGAAGTTGGAGTCGGGGATATGATCCTGCAGCCACGTCTCAGTAAACTCATAACACTGCATTCCCGATACTCTGGCTGAGTCCTTGTAAGGGCTTGGAGTTCATCCATCTTCTTAGCCAGTGATCTCACGTTGCCCATTATGATCGATGGAAGAGATGGATTGAACTTCCTCCTTCTCTGTCTCCTTTTTGCTCCTGCTCTGCATCCACGTCTCCTCCTTATCCACTCATCAGGGATTTGTGGCTTCAGTTGAGATATTATTTCAGCTTTTGTGATGTTAATCAACTGCTCCCGGCTGTAAACCACATTGTTGCCATGGTTACACATCATAACAAGTTATCAAAAAGTGAAAATTTAACAGCAAAAATCCTTCCAGCTTCACAGCACCAAAAACTAGAAAGTATACAGGTAAAAAATGCTATCTTCCACAAGAAAACAGAGGAACCAATGTACAAAAAACAAAACTTAATATGTAGCCAGCAGAGCCACTCCAACATGCAGCCACCCAGAGCAGCACAATTCTAGAATTAATGTTGCCATTTGAACCCAATAATTACAGTGAGTAAAGTAATGTTGAACACGTTAAAATTTTTCTCAGTAAATACTTTTGTCATATTTATAATATTTGTAATACTGAAACCAGGTGCTACCCAAGTAATCCATAGAGATGAAGTTCAGTAATCAAGGTGAAAGTGAAATACAAGTGAAATTACACTGTAGGTATACAGTTAAAATCACTGATTTTAACCCATTCATACACATGAACTATTCTCAAATCTTGAAGAATCTGGGGATACTCCCTATGTATTTCAATCTTCAGTTCTTTTCATAGATTGTAAATTTGAAATGAGTACAATTGACTGTCCCAATCTAGCAGTTTTTTCTCTCTTTCCCTGAATCCATTAAGAGTTTCATTGACTGTGTAGTTTCAGACTATTTTCATGATTGGAAATCCACACTCAACTCATCTTCACAATCCTATCGATTGCATTTCTCTATTCAGCTTTTTTTTATCATGTGAAGTTTGTCAGCATCATAAGCTGTAAGACAGTAGAGATCGGGTTGTTTCCACCACGAAACGTCATTATTACCATAGTGCTTTTTAGAGCTGCCACAAACGATTATTTTGATCATCAAGTAGTCATCAAATATTTCGGAGTTTAGTCGACTGATCAGATCACGCGTAAATTAAAGCTTATTGCACCACCATGCAGTTGCTCTAATATACTGTAACCATCATTAGCTTATAGCTTGAAGTATTGTCTTTGAGTTTTATGAGCTATCTAAAAATAATGACAAGATGATAGCTCCTTCAACACCTTTTATTGGAATAAATGTAAATTAACACATTAGTGTTTGTAATGCTTTAGCAAACACGATATATGCGGGCTAAGGTTAATGAAATCGCCATCACTGGTGTTAATGTTACAGCTAGCAATATGAGTACTACACAAGAAATGGTATACATTTCTCAATTCCTTTTGCAGATTGTATGTAAAACTAAACGTGTGCTCTGATGTCTTGTAAACAACTGCAGCAGTCCGCTGTCTGTTCCATCAGTGAATGGATCCGAACCACCTACTAGATAGCAACTCGGGGAGGACGTCACATGCAAGAAAGGCTGTCGTATTCCAGGTTTTGCACTATTTAATCTAAGTATGCTTATTGGTCCCCTAAAAAACAATGGAAATCTGGAAATTTTCATTAATCTACATTGGGGCAAAAAAAGTATTTGGTAGCCACAGATTTTGCAAATTGTCCCACTTAATAAATTGAGAAAGGTCCATAATTTTCATCAGTGACACTTAAACTTCTTCTTTAAGAATCTCTTCTATCCTCGACTCGTTACCTGTATTAATGGCACCTGTTTGAACTTGTTATCTGTATAAGAGACACCTGTCCACACCTTCAAACAGTCACACTATAACCTCCACCATGGCCAAGACCAGAGAGCTGTCTAAGAACAGCAGGGACAAGATTCTACACCTGCTGAAGGGTAGGATAAGCCAATCTACAATAGGCAAACAGCTTGGTGAGAAGAGATTAACTGTTGGAGCAATTAGAAACAGGAATAAATAAAAAATCAGGGGCTCTGTTAAATCTGGGGCTCTATGCAAGATCTCACCTCATGGGGAAACACATGATCTTGAGAACGGTGAGGAAACAGCCCTGAACTACACGGGGGGAACTGGTCAATGACCTGAAGACAGCTTGGATCACAGTAACAAAGGTTACTATTAGTGACACACTACTTCATCATGGATTACAATCCTGCAGCACTTGATGTTAATTGGGCAAAGTGTTGTGAGATTTTTGGCATAAACCTCCTTCCATCAGTGAGAGCATTAAAGATGAAACATGGCTGGATATTGCAGCATGAGCAATGAAGGAGTGGCTACGTAAAAAGCCTTTCAAGGTTTTGGAGTGGCCTAGCCAGTCTCCAGACCTCAATCCAATATAGAGAATCTGTGGAGGGAGTTGGAAGTCTGTTGCCCAGCAACATCCCAAAAACATTACAGCTCTAGAGAAGATCTGAATGGAAGAATAGGCCAAAATAGCAGCTACAGTGTGTGCAAACCTGGTGAAGATTTAAAGGAAACATTTGCAATGTTACCTTGGTTGGCAATGATGGAAGTCAAAGTGTTGATGTAAATCTATGTTATTGACCACATACTTTTTTTCTGCACCATTATACAAATAAATTAAAAATCATGCAATGTGATTTCCTGGATTTTTTTTTCTTTGTTTTTTTTTACATTCTGTCTCTTGTAATGGCAGACAATATCTCAGGGTTTCCATAATAAAGAAAACTGAATCCCAGAAGGCGTTTAAGTATTTAATACAAACATGCTTTGGCCAAAACATGGAGGGGACAGAGATTACTCATGCATCGCCCTACCCAACCTTTCTGACTTACAGCTTAAATAGTATTCAGCAATTGCTGTTTATCTCAGCAGCAGTCTTCTCCAATCTTTACGCCCAGCCTCTGGAGAACTGGTTCATGCGAGTCTGATAGCGACGCATCAACCAGCACATCCAAGGCCAGACTTGTTCCGTAGTTATCTTGCTGCCCCGCCGTCTGTCTCTCTGGTGACCTGACAAATCTTTATCGTAACATTAAGCTGGAACAATATTTTTTTCATCTTGCCCTAAATACATTCACTAGACAGAGAATATATACTTAAATCCTAATTACATAAGAATTTTCCACCACACCCTCACAGTTGACATGTACCTATGATGAAAATTACAGACCTCTCTCATCTTTTTAAGTGGGAGAAATTGCTGTCGGTACTTTTTTGCCCCGCTGTATGAATGCCCCCCGGACAGAACGGGAAAAGCGGACAAGTCCGGAAAAAAGAACACATTTGGTCAACTGACTGTTGATGTTAATCTTAGCACCTAATAAGTTTACAGACAGACAGGCATGTTCTACCTTGTAGATTTTGCATTTCACATGCTTGCCCAGGTTATAACAACCAATAACATTAGCTACCATAATTATGCAGATAATACTCAGCTCTACATTATGATGTCACCAGGTGACTTTGAACCCATACAAACACTAAGTACATGCATTGAGCAAATCAATGGATGGATGTGTCATAACTTCCTCAAATTGAACAGAAACAAAAGAGAAGTAATTACTTTTGGACCTAAAGAGGAAAGATCAATAGTCATCACACAGTTCCAGTTAATACAGATAGAAACTACTGATCAGGCCAGAAATCTAGGCGTAGTAATGGACTCAGACCTGAACCTTCAGGGTCACATAAAGGCAATAACAAGGTCAGCCTTCTATCACCTGAAGAACATTTCTAGAATTAAAGGACTAATGTCGCAACAGGACCTCGAAAAACTCATCCATGCGTTTATCTTTAGTCAGATTGATTACTGCAACAGCATCTTCACAAGTCTGCCTAAAAAGTCAATTAGACAGCTGCAGCTGATCCAGAACGCTGCTGCTCGTGTCCTGACTAGAACCAGGAAAGTAGAGAACATCACCCCAGTTCTAAAGTCCTTACACTGGCTCCCTGTAGCTCAGAGAATAGATTTCAAAATACCTTTACTAGTTTATAAATCATTGAATGGCTTAGCACCAAAATATGTTGAAGACCTACTGTTACTATACCAATCCCCCAGACCACTCAGGTCCTCTAATTCCAGTCAACTCAACATCCCTAGAATCAGAACCAAACATGGAGGAGCAGCTTTCAGTTTCTATGCTCCTCTAATCTGGAACAAACTTCCAGAAAACGGCAAAGCTGCTGAAACACTGAGTTCTTTTAAATCACAACTAAAAACGTATCTGTTTAGCGTTGTGTATTCTTTTTGTTTTACTGCTGTTTTTACATTATACACTTTGTAATGCTTTGATGAATCTGTGTGTGCTTCTCGCTTTATTGCTGTTTTTACTTTATATGCTTTGTCTGTGTTTTACTGCTATTTTTATTTGACCACTTAATCATGTAAAGCGCCTTGAATTACCTTGTTGTTGAAAGTGTGATATACAAATAAAATTGAATTGCCTTGCCTTGCCTTGTTTTGAACTTTTATAACATGCTCCCAAACATTTGAGTTCCTTTGCCAGCTTGACATGATACTGTTGTTTAGGATTTTCCAGTGAGGCCACGGCTGTCCACAATTGCCCATGACATCTATTATTACATTTGTAATTAACAATTTTGGTCGACGACGTCATCTGGACTGATTGATTAATTGTGGCAGCATTAATGTTTTTGGTGCACTGTTCAGAGGTATTCTTTCTTCAAACATGGTTGGTGCCACGGCTTCTAAAGAGCTTAGCTTTGGCTTCATCTGACCAAACTACGTTCTCTTAACATTTCTCTTGCATGTCTGAATCTTTTGAAGCAAACTTTAAACAAGCTCTAACATTTTTCTTCAACAGTGGAGTCCTGTGCAAGTCCATGCCATTGAGATTGAGTGCATTACTTATTGTTTTCGTGGGGAAATTCATGAATTAATAAAAATATACCTGCTATTCCAGGTCTTTTTGAAGGTGTCTGGGAGTTCTTCTTGGCTCTTAGACAGCTCTTTTGATTTCTCTTTCGACAGTAATCTCAGTCAAAAATCTTATGAAGAGCATCTGGTATAAGCTAGTTCATGGTAAAATTATGTTATTTCTTCTTTTGGATCATGGCTCCATCAGCACTCACTAAAACATCCAGAAGTTTAGAAATTGAGCTGTAACCATTGGCAACAGCAACACTTTGGAGAAAAAACAGCAATGAAGTTTTTATTGCTTTTACAAATCTTATCGCTGTGTGAAATATTTCAGTAATGTCAAATCTTTTTTTAAGCTATCAGGTTATATTAAAACAATTGAAATTGATGTGCACATAGCAGCAGGAATGCTTTATAAGCACTCATCAATTTCAACTGATTTCTTGGCTAAATGCCTGAGTAATGAGTGAAATTTGTTAGTAATCTTACTCAGAACACAGTCAGATTTTGGTAAACTGATTGCGTGAAGCTTGTGGGAAGAGTCACCTAAAGATTTGTTCAGGCCAAATCTTTAGGTGTGGCGGCTGGTGAAAAATATTCTTGGTGGGGCTGTGCTTTTTTTTATTTTTTTTTTATTTCTTGTCAGTAATTGGCTGGCTGCTGATCTGCTTGGGGCGATCTTTCTGTCGCCCCAGCTGCCACGCAGGAGCTTTTTCTCCGAAAATGATATATATTTTTATATATGATACTTTGCCAAGAATTTAAACTCACAATTAACTTAGAATATGTGATTATTGTAAATTTTTTAAATAAAAATCCAAAACACTTTGGAAACACTGGGGGGCGGCGCCCTAGCACCCTCTAATTGGCCAGCCGCCACTGGGCCTGAGTAATACATTTTAAAAAGGCGATTCTACAAAATGTTGAAATGTATGTATGTATGTAAGCTGAAGAAAGTGTGTGTGTGCATATACTTTTTTTACAACAACACAGGCAGGTGAGATTTGCCTAGTTAGTGTAATAACATAAATGGAGGAAAAATAAAAATCACAATAAATCATCAAATGTACATCGAACGCCTCAAATCTTATGACAATGAAGTAGGAAATTCCAGAAACACATACTTTGCCAGAATCATCTTACAACATAAAAATAATCCCAAAATTCTGTTGTCCACCATAGACAACATTTTTAACTGTACAACAAATGCATATCAGAAAACCTCCTCAAACACTCTTTGTGAGGAGTTTGCAGATCACTTCAGGGGGAAGGTAGACACGATCAGATGTAATATTTTATCTTCTCAGTGTAACATGGTTTTAGACAAATCTGAGTGTGTGTCTCTACCAGAGGAAACCCTGGACAGTTTTGTCCTGGTGGAAGCTGAGACTCTTGATAAAGTTTTCTCCTCAGTGAGGCCCACCAAATGTGTTTTGGACCCGATTCCCACTTCCTTTTTTAAGCAATTTTATGAATCTTTTAGAGATGAGATTTTAACCATGATGAATTGCTCCCTTCAGACGGGGGTCTTTCCTGCCGCCTTTTAAAGGGCGGTGGAGAGGCCCCTACTGAAGAAGAGCAATTTAGATTTTAATGATTTAAACAACTTCCGACCAGTATCTAACTTACCATTTTTAAGCAAAGTTTTAGAAAAAATTGTTTTAATTCAACGTAATGATTTTATTAACGCTCATAATGTCCTAGAGACATTTCAGTCTGGTTTTAGGGTGAACCACAGCAGAGAGATGGCTCTTTTAAAGATTTTAAATGATTTTAGATTAAATTATGATGCTCGGAAGGTGACAGTGTTGGTTCTACTGGATCTAAGCGCTGCCTTTGATACAGTGGACCACACTATTATTTTAACTCGTTTAAAACAGATCGGCCTCTCTGGTGCTGTTCATAAATGGTTTACATCCTATCTCCGACAGGACTTTTATGGTAAGTTTAGATACCTGCTCCTCTAAGGTCCACAAGATCACATGTGGTGTCCCCCAGGGTTCAATTTTAGGCCCAGTTATTTTTAACCTCTACATGCTCCCTCTTGGGAGTGTCATCAGAAGACATGGAGTTAACTTTCACAGTTATGCTGATGATACACAGTTGTACATCTCCGTGTCTCCCGATGACACACGGCCAATGGATGCACTTTTTAACTGCATTTTAGACATTAAATCCTGGATGGCAGAAAACTTTCTCCAGCTCAACCAGGACAAACCTGAAGTTTTTGTCATCGGTCCTGAGGCTCAGAGAGAGAAACTTTTACCAAAACTACAATCACTGTCTCTTAATCCTTCTTTACTAGTGAAGAACTTGGGCGTGATTTTTGACTCTGAGCTGACTTTTATTCCTCACATAAAAAATATTACTAAAATAGGTTTTTATCACTTAAAGAACATCGCCAGAGTCTGCCCCATTCTCTCTCGGGCCAATACGGAGACGCTGATGCATGCTTTTATCACCAGTAGGATTTTAATATTTTAACTTATTTTAGTTATCCTTCCAGTGTTTCCTCCGTGGGAGCCCTCTGCCTTGGGGGCGGTGGTTGGCTGTGGCTGCCTTGGTGCTCTCCAGGTGGTGCTTGGGTGGAGGTGGGTGTACCAGCCCTCCCTCCTCTGGGCTCCCTGGGTCAGTGCCTTGGCTGCTGCTGTTGATCTGCTGCTGCCGATGTAGATGGGTCCCATGATGACGTTTCCTGGTTCATCTTTACTCAGCCCGTTCTGCTTTTGTTAATGTGCTTTTGTTTATTGTTGCTTTTATGTGTGTGCGTGCATGGGGGGGTATAGCTGTGGTGACCCCCCCATGCAACCCCCCAAAATGTGGGTCATTTTTAATCTGTAAAGCACTTTGAGAAGCTTTGTTATGGTTTGAAAAGCGCTTTATAAATAAAGTTTGATTTGATTTGAAATGTCAGTAATGTCAAAAGTATTACTAGTATTACCAGGAAGGTGAACAGTTGTGACTGGAGGCCTGATTATTCCCATTCATGCCTGGAGGGGCACTTCCCGGGTCCTCCATCATTACAAATCATATTAAGCTCCAATAAGAATCAGTGAAAAAAAGCAACATGCAAATCATTTTTCTAGTCTCCATTTTTTCTAAGGTTTGACTTAAATTTAGTCATTTTCAAAGGATAAATGTAAAGATTCAAGATGAAGTTAATTCCATTTGAAACAATTTCCCTGTCTGCCCCCCACTGAACCCATCTATGCTGCCATCAGGGACCCAAGGCAATCCCCACATCCCCACACTGGTAATGTGAAATGTTGCTATAACTGCTTATGTGTATTTCTAAAGTGCATTAAAATTGGGATTGTGGCTGGGGACTCAACAGCTTGCTGTGAGTAGAGCCTCCTCCATCCCCAACCCTAAAGCTCCAAGTGTCTATAGGATGGTGCCAAACATGACCCCCTATCCCAAGGACCCACTGAAGTGTGGTGTTTCATATATTATGGAGGGTGCTGGAACTAGTCCCCTTGAAGTTCCCAAGTGGCCCCCTCTTATCCCACCAGCACACACACCAATAAAAGCACCAAATGAGGCCAGGGACCTCCTAGAGATTCCCAAAGACGCCAGGGAGAGCCAACTCAGAGCGGTATCGGTATCCTAATCGGTACTTTTTTTTTTTGAAAGACTAAAATAAAAGGGGAAAAACACAAATAATGAACTGTAGTTTAAGAAAAAAAAAGTAACTTAGATAAAGAAGCTGTTGTTCAAAAATATCCAGCATTTATTAATTGTAAGAATAAAATAGCAGGTTAACTGTAGTTTAAGAAACTTTTTTTAAACTTCGATAAGAAGGAAGCTGTTGTTCAAAATAACCAGCATTTATTAATTGTAAGAATGAAATGGCAAACTTATGTCCATGCTTCACGTGTTTGCTTGGCAAATACCTGTTGTATCTGATTCAGGGGTTGTTGTTGCTGCAGCACTCAGGCGGTCAAACACCGTGCATCTTTCGGTTTGTAGTTGGTGTATTTTGGCAAGGTATTTGGTCAAATTACTTGTGTTCCCGCCTTTGCAAGCAAAGCTTTTATTACATATGTGACAGTGTGCATTGTCGGCATCTATTTTCGTAAAATGAAGCCAAGTTTTGGATATTTTCGTTCGCTCTGCCATCGTATCTTTAAGGCGAACACACACGGGAGCGCGCAGCAGTCACCACTCCGTCCCCGCAGTGGTGTGCTTGTTAAGGAGAAGTGGGCTGCAATACAGTGTCTGCCTTGTGTTTATATCTCCCGCAAAACATGAATACGACCTTAATTTTACTGTTAAGAGGTCCAATAAGGGTGAAGCTTATCGGTCCGGGTAGACCGTCAGAATCTGCCCCGGGGCCAATTTAATTCCGGGTTTCGGTACCCATCCCTACCCCCCCCCAAGTGGGAGTAGTCAGGGAGAACCTAGACCAACTGAGCGAAGCAAGCCGCTGGCTAGCAACACAAGACCCAGAGACCTGTCAGCCTAGCCAGTACCCCAGGTACCGTGCAGGCACACCAACCCGAGCCCATCACGGCCCAAAGCCCTGGTTTCACTTTTTTCGAACTAGAGGGTAGCTTTTACATCACTTGTTCGATATTCCTCTGGATAAAAGAGGCACTGCCTCTCGACTGTTTTTTGTTCAGTCTCCTGGTGGAAATGTTCCTCATTCTTGTTTTAAAATATTTCATATTAGTTTTACGCAGCCTGCATCTGACATGGCTCTTCTGCAATCCAGAGCCACACAGTCTGAACCTGACACACATATTCAGACCCATCGGAGCTGGAGGTCAACCTAAGGAGTCCTCTAAGTTTTCTTGTGAATTCCTGTGTAACTCCTACACCGAACATCAAAAAAACAAATAGTTATATGCGTTCTAGGATTACTCACCGAATCCCCACATTCATTTCCTGGCAGCTCCTTCCTTCTGGAAAGTCCAAAGACAAACTTCCCTGTCAGCTCATATGCACTGCCTGTCCACCCTCCAACGCTCAGTGGAAGTGGTCAGCTCTGAAAATCACTCACTTTCCTGTCACCACACTGGCCGACAACTCCAGCTTTTCATCATCTCCCCTCGGCTGTCCCAGTGACAAATCTGCAGCAGCTGCCTGATGCTATTGTGTCATTATGGACCAGAAATGTCTGAGAAATGGTTCTTACACCTTTTCTGAATCTATGTCATATGGAATTAATGCAATTCTGAAGGCAAAAACCAGGTCCCAACCTGGTTGTAACAAGATGTACCTTTTAAAAACGCCCAGTAAGTGTCACTCAGATTCTGGTCAAATCACTCTCACGTTACTAAGAGATACCCAAAAAAACTCCAAGGATTGAAAAGAGAGTCAATACCATTATCAAAGAAGCTAGAGTGCCCTAAATGCAGACTGTTTGTTAAAATACTGAATACATTATAAAGCCTCAGTTGCTCTCACATTTTAAATTTTGTTTGAAGTCCTTTTTGCCTGTGTGACTATTCATAGAGCCTTTTCTTCTTAAAAATAAAAGGAAAAGAAAACCACAGATGTTTTTGCAACTATCAAAACCTGTGAATATCTCTTCCCACAGTGTCTTTGTCTTTGAAATCACAGCTTCTAGCAATCTATTAAAAGCTGCCTGCAGCTAAGATGTACAGTCACTTTTCCCAGAGTAGTGTAACATAAAGAATACAAGCAGATCTGAGATATGTGGGTAAAAATGATTGTTTTTCATAGAACTGTCAAAACTTCTACATTGTATAAAAATTTTGGTTTTTGATCATTTTGTTAGTCTGTAAAGAGCCTGGAAGGACAGCTGATTTCAGGTTAGAACTTGCTGACTCAGTCGAACTGATCTATGACCCCGGATGAGTAATAATCATCATAGTAAGCTCTCACATTACATATCATGATCAGGGGTCGCGTTTACCGAATATTTTCCTTTATTTTATAGTGAAAAAGAAATAAAGGCGGTTCGTCATTTTAACAAAGTAGTATTCACACCTCTGACCACTTGGTGCAAATACGCAGACATTTTCAACTTTACACATGGAGCACATGTAACTAAATCAATCAAAAAAAAAAGATTCCCATGAGAGCATCTGATTATTATCTCAGACCTGGACACCGTACTCAATGCATCTCGCAAACCAGGAGCTGACAGCGGGTTGAAGAGTTACTGAAGCTTTGGAACGCGTCGCTTCTAAGAGCCCGGTGTCGTGCCCACCACCTGTGCACGCTGTGGGATTTCCTCCCACTGAAGCGATAGCTTATGGGTCAGTAAACGGCTCGTTCAGAGAGTGTTTCCGACCTCTGATCACTTCATTTGGATAAATGTTCCTGTTCATTTCAAAACCTTTTCCAGGCTCCAGTGTGGCAGCGGAGTGAGGATTCAGCCTCCAGAACAACATATAAACCCAGTGAGAAGTCATCTGTCCAGGACAACAATCCAAAACCTCATGAAAGTAACCTCTACAGCAATCCCACCATTTCAATATGCACAAACGGTTGAGCATTTCAGGTCAATGCGGAACAGAAGGAATATGTGAAACTCTGTTCAGGCCACAGCAGGTGAACTGTTCGTATTTCAAGTGCAATTGTTTAATTTCATGTTGTTCTATGTTCAGTTTGTTCAGATTGAATATTGTTTAAAAAATTATTTTAAAAAAGTACTATTGAATATGTTATCAATTTAAAATTTGATGGGTAAAAATAGATAATGACCGAATTGTTTTGACCCCGTTAGTCTAAATGACGGACAACAAAAATATCTAGCGTGACCTCTGATCATGATGTACAGTCACAGAAGCATGGTGGCTCAGCAATCAAGATTTGGAATATGGAATCATGCTATGCTGTCAGGCCTCTTTAATCACTCCTTTGGTGTCAAAGATTAGTTCAAATACATCAAAAACACTTAAAAAGGTCATGGGTGGTCCAACATGACAGCAACGCCAAGCAGAATCCATTAAACATGCTGTTAAAGAGGCAAAACCAAGAAATCCAGAGGAATTGTTTCATGTAGTCTTGGGTTGGAAGATCTCTTGACATGTGCCAGTTTACTTCATGAAGCAGCTGTGTGATGCTATACATAAATATGTGAAGTAGTTCTTATTAACAGTGACAATACAACTGCATATTAATTCAGTAATTTCCAGTTAGGTCAAATATTCATGTTTGGAGTTTATACAGTAAATATTTAAGTTTCAGACAAATGCAACTGCAGCTATTTTCGATGACCCCTTTCCCCCACTTTCTGTAGCGTGATGATGAATTCAAACAATTATGCTTCAGATCTTGGTTTGGAAATTGAATGTGCAGTTTTTCTAATGCTTTTTGCATGCAAGGAAAGAAAAGCTGCATCCTTTAAACCTGCCTAATCTTTAGGTGAAAGAAATAAACCAAGACTCAGCTTTTTTTAAATCAATGTAAAGGAAGTCGTGAGGCAGATTAGTAATTAGCTCAGCCAAAAACTGGCTCCTTGAAGGGAACTGAACCAGTCATGCTTTTGATTTTAACACAGCTTCTGATTCCATAAATCTTGGTTTAATGCACAGAATGCACTTCTAAACGCCTCGTTTATTTTGTTGATGAAGATATAAAGAGCTGTCTAACAGACAGACTAATTGACTGAGTTTTCAGAAATGTATGTAAGCATTGCATTTTTACAACCTTGCTATTTTTTCCATTCTATAAAATGTTGACTGTTTTCCTGGCTAATTTAGACTTCTGTATAACTCCCCCCCTTTTCCCTGTTTGAACAATTTTTTTGTTTAATTTTTATTTTGCTTCACCACTCATTTTGAATATCTTTCATCCAGTCATTGCCGAGACAGTCTTTATACATGCATCTCTTATTCTTCTGACTGAACAGATTCTGACTTTCAGATTTCACTAATCTGCACACAGCAAATATTTCCATATTACTTAAAAAAAAAAAAACAGAGCAAATCATATCAAGTTCCCAACTTTACTTGAAGATGGGATTTGGATAGCTTTTGTTGAATGATGGAAATTCAGAGAATCACTTTTAAAGTTGCCGAGAACAGAAATTGTTCCCCAAACTTATGCATCAAATAGTTTGTCGCAATTTGACTCTCTGGAAGTTGTTGAAAACTATTTAAATTTTTCAGCATTTTAATTTAATTCAGTGATATTAATTTAAAAAGCACACATGTAAACTGATACTTTACAAGACAAAGGTCAAATTCATATGAGAGAATAAGAATAATACAGGAAGTCTAACTTATATATATTCATGTGACAAAATTAGACACCCTTTGTGTTTTTTCTAAAATATTTGGACATCTAATCACCGAGAAAATCAATTCATAAACAGTAAATACATCTGAAAAAAACGGAAGAATTTTTTTTAGAAAATTTTGCAAAATTTAACAAAGAATGCAATTTCGGGTAAGATACCAACTTAAAATTGCAAAACATCACACAGCATTACAGGAAAGGAACCTCACACCAACTATGTAGTACAGAGGTGGATGTGTTGTTTTGCTACACCAGGCCCTGGCCAGCTCTCCGTCATTAATTGCCTTCCCAAACTACAACAGAATATTAGCCCTTTAAAATAGAAAAATAAATAATCAATAAACTCTCAGCAGATTTAAAATATCAAAGAATAATCTCCTTATTACCTTCCTAAATGTTGCAGCTGTGAGGCTGGAAGATCCCCCAGATCCTTCAACACAGGAGTAGTCAGCCACATGAATTATTTCTGTAGATGATGCCAAAAATCTAAGGCCTATGAAGTGTGGAATTTAAGATAAAATAAATATTATTATATTATCTTCTACTCAGCTCTCAAACTAAGATGAAAAACTAATAAAACCTATGTAGCACATACTTTACATCAGTGAAAGATGTCATACTCAATTTTTTCCATTAGTTTTTTTTTCTATTTCACTGTAGACCTTAATATATATACATATGAAATTTACTTTTACACCAACCTTCTGCATACTCTGAGAAATTATGGCTTGTTTGATTCTGATTTTTTTTGTCAGAACCCATTTAAAGTATTCAAATTTTGGTTAAAGCCTGTATTGAAATTGTGAGTTTTAAAAATGCCAAACAAAATCTATCACATCCCAATACAAATTCTACACCCTTCATCCCAATACAAATGCACTATACAAAATGGAAGCATATCAAAAATGACAGATATTTTAAAGATATATCAGAACATGATATGTCACATGTGCTTTCCCCCCCTTACGTTTAGATCCCCTAAGCACACATTTTCAATATGCCCGGATGTGTGGCATGCTTAGAAATCATCTGACAACAATTTGAAGAAATACGTTGGGGCCTAATAAAGCCTGGGAGGTCAAATAATTATGCACAATAACACACCAAGTGTAGTTCTTTAACTCGTACCATGAAGCAGCTTGATGAACTGATGCATTTGCCACTGCTTTTAAAATTGATTTCACCCGAGAAACTCCTGACTCACCTCCATCTGACCTGTAATTTAAAAAGACATTTTGCTGCCATTTTCTCACTACTCTGCTCCTGTTTCCTCCATTCCTTCTTCCTATTTCCTCTGTCTAAATAACTGTCATAAGTCATAAAGCACATTTAAATGTTAAACACTAAGGTGGAGGTCATGAGCCATTTCCCAACACATTACCTGCTAATGGTTCATATCTTAATAACCTCACTGGTCAGGCCATATTCTCCTGGGTGGATATTAAAACCACGGGGGTGAAATGAGAAGTGCTGGAGCTGCACTACGACAAGCCTCTGTGATGGATTGTCAAAGTAAGAGAGGTTTGTTGGACGACATGGATTAGTTCTGCTGACACAACATACAGAATTCTGACATCACATGATGAAGAAGATCAATTATATAAGGATACTTTACCCAAGTTTATGCTGCATAACCATGCGACCTGAGGAGGTGAGAAACTTTCTAGCTACAGCAATTGTTTTGGGACTCAAAACTCTAATAAAATAAATAAATAAAAAAACCAGAGAGATTATTTCCATTATGCAGGAGAAGTAAACAGCATAAAACAATTACAATCTGAAACTGTCAGTTTCTCAAAAATGGTAAAAAAAAAAAATGTCATATTCATTCGCTATACATAAATCTCTGGATAGGTATACCATTCCTTCTACAATGATATTAGTGTGTTTATAAGTGATAGTCTTCCAGCAGAGAAAGCAGCTGCAGCACTGCCTACCTGTGTCTTCCTCACCCACACTGCCTTCAGCTTGCCATCAGTCTGCTTGGCTTGTACCATGCAAGTGTGAGTGTGACAGGCACACCGCTCCAAAGCTTACTTAGGCTCTTATGGATTAATCAATACACACATAAAACCCCCCACAAACCCCATTCATTAGAGGCATAATTCACATTTATTTGGATTTTTCAACATTACCCTGATGTAACAAATGCTAACAATTCCTTAGGCCGAGGTATTGACTCATATATTTCAGGTTGGGCCAATAACATTAATGATGTGTGTGTTCTGCTGTCAGCTGTTATGCTGCTCATGTTGATTTACCTCCTGCCACATGAATCTTGGTACACTTTAAGCTCCTGCTAATGGTATAACGGATTTTTGGGTACAGCTGTGCCTGAAAAGTAAAACAGCTGAAGTCTTAACTAATGACAATTAAGTGAGAAAAGAATCTTGGTTTACGTTCAAAAGCGTTGTTACCTCCTGTTGACATGTACACTAATAATAAAATGTTTGATGTATTTATCTTCCTTTAATATTTAGATTTTGACTTTATTATATTGCGGTGTATGTTGGCATATTGGAAAGACACATCTTACATCAATATAAATGTTTGGAAAGAGTTTGTGATACATCAAGTAGTGCCCCGTCGATGAAGTTTGTGTCTGGATAGAGGATGTTACTTTTGTTTGATGACACAGTCTCGTCTTATTAAAAGGTTTCTGTTCTGAAGGATCAACTGTTCTTCTAAGGGATAAAAGTTTAATGGTGTATTTGTGCCCCCAAGTGGTCACTAATAGTCACCAAAGTAGGCGGAGCAGCAGTCAGTAGGAGCCATTTCAAGCATTCAGCATACCGAGATGAAAGACTCTTTCCCAGTGCAGACAGAGCATTTGCATAGGGTAGAATGAGATAAAGTATTAGTAGTATTGGCTCTTTTGCTGCAAAGTTATATTAACCAGTTTTCATTGTGTAGGAGTACTAATTATGTAGTTGTCTTGAAGCTGTGACATAAAATGTTTGACATGTCCAAGTAAAAAAATTCAGTAGATTTGATTTGATTTGACTTGAATATGCTAGGAGGGTAATCAAGTCGTATATGTGCTTGGGATGTTGAACATAAGGCGGCATTTATTTAACGTAGCTTATCAGCCTTTGGTATGTAAATGCAATGCAGAAACATAATAGTGCGAGGGAAACATGGCTAACAAAACTTCACAATTTGGACAAAACACTGAAAATGTGGTAGCTTGGCTATTTCTATGAAATCTGTCAACTGTCACCATTGACACACAGGAATTGCCTCGCTCTGGGTGTGTACACTTATTCAGAAGTTGTGGCCACTCTGGAGAATAACAGCAGAGTGGCAAAACAAGCAAACAGAGAGACTTTTATTAACGCTGTATCTTTTCTTACGTTGCCTTTTCAACTCTTTGTGTGTTCAGTGAGGTCACAAAACATTAAATGCCACTATCACTTAACCCAGCTGTGCTCTACTGTGGTCCTCAGGAGCCGGTGTCCCGCAGTGTTTGGGCTTTGTCCTTGATTCAGCTGATTCGAATGGTTGAATTACCCACTCAGCATGTTATCGAGTCATGCAGAGGCTTGGCAATAAACTGTTTGATTCGATTCAGATGTTTTGAACCAAGGAAACATCTAAAACAGATTCCAACCCATCAGCACTGACAGTTGGACACCAGTGTTGTAACCTAATGACTGTTTTACTAGAAAGGTAGGAGTATCCCGATACAATTTGAAAATAAAGGGGGAGGAGTTCAGCTTTAGATCAGAGCAATTTTAATGAAGGGCTTAAAATTGCAAAGAAAAGTAGAAATATACTTTCCCAGTTTAAAATCATTAAAATGTTCCTGCAACGATTATATCTGATTTGATGTTGTTCTAATGTCCTATCATTATTCTTGATATGACAGTTCAGGAAATCCACAAGAATTAGCTGTGTCTCTGTGGCTCAGCTTCACGTAACAAATATTTAACCAGTACTCTTATGAGACTTTAAATGAAAGGTCAAAGTGACTCTGCATATCTGGAGCTGTGGGGAACCCAAATGGGATTCCACCGAGTCAAGAGTAATATAGGTGTTAGTGCTGTTGAGTCAATTATTATTTAAAGAGGCATCTTTTATTGTTAAGATTATTACAGTTTAGCCCACATGGCTTTTGTGGGTTTACATCGTAAAAGGGTAACATTCATTTGTATTGGACATACAGTATTCTTGTGTAAATTGATTTATATTAATGAGTTTGTTTATATTGTTAAGTAGCTATTAATGTCACCAAAAATCAAAAATCAAAGTTTTATTTTGTGATTTGTTTTGTTATGTCTCTAAACTACAGCTTTGACACATTAAGTTTTTGTGTGTGTTCATGGGCACAAGAAGGCATGGAATTCTCATGTGACCACATAAAACGCTAACACACTAACCATCTGTGGGTTAAATGACCCGTAAATAGTAGCTTTTAGTGAAAATAGGTGTTTCTTACTTTGAAGGTTTGATTATTTTCCCATACTCGCTGTCAAATGTTCTTATTTCATAACACTTTCATGCATCAGACATTTCGGTTTTATTTTCTATCTATATTCTGTAGTTATTTGCCTACGGAGGGGGTTCTTCATATATTATTCATAACCTGACTTATACAACATTTTGTTTCTAAAATCCTGCTGAAAATTGATGGGTTGTTTTTCTTTCTCTTTTGCAGACATCCTCTGATAAATAGAGGGATGACACCAGACATTCTCACAGAAGAAAAAGAAAACTTACTAATGTGTGAAAACAAATCTTTCATTTAGTTGTTTAAGCAGGATTGTTAAAATGTTTCTCCAATATCCAGGGAACCAGGAAGGATGTATGGACTGTTCCATCCATACTTCATAACGTAGCACCCATACTGGAGTTGGTCAAATCCATCCATCCACATGGATGGATTTTATCATTTCATGTCTACAGATAACAAGAATATTCAATATGTTTTTACTGGACATTTTGGGAGCCGTTTGGGAGTGTCAGAGTAATACATTCTCTAGTGAACACAAGATGAGACTGCAGAATACCTTCAATAATTATATCGAAACATTGTAAAGAAAAGTGTGCTTGTGTATTTTAAAATCAGTTTCAGCAGGTCAAAGCATTTGGGAAATTAGCCACAAAATTCTGATTAGTGCACCTTCACTTCTGAGATGCTAGTTTGAAGCTCACAGTCTGATAGACACTTTCCGGAAAATAGCCTGATCTCAGTCTGTCTTGCTCAGTGTAAATGTAGCTGTTTGTTGTTCTCCTACCATTAACTGAAGCCTCATTTCTACATTATGCACATTGGTAAAAACAAATATGTGAATAATGCTTATCTACCCTAACTCTACAACAGCATACAAACGGGAAATACAAAGAATTAAAATATGTTTAAAGGTAGATTTTAAGTTTGTGTATATTATATATATATATATATATATATATATATATATATATATATATATATATATATATATATATATATATATATATATATATATATATATATATATATATATACATACACAGTGGCTTGCAAAAGCATTCGGCCCCCTTGAACTTTTCCACATTTTGTCACATTACAGCCAAAAACATGAATCAATTTTATTGGAATTCCACGTGAAAGACCAATACAAAGTGGTGTACACGTGAGAAGTGGAACAAAAATCATACATAATTCCAAACATGTATTACAAATAAATAACTGAAAAGTGGGGTGTGCATAATTATTCAGCCCCCTTTGGTCTGAGTGCAGTCAGTTGCCCATAGACATTGCCTGATGAGTGCTAATGACTAAATAGAGTGCACCTGTGTGTAATCTAATGTCAGTACAAATACAGCTGCCCTGTGACGGCCTCAGAGGTTGTCTAAGAGAATTGTTATGGCAAAAAAAGTATCTCAGGGTTTCCATAATAAAGAAGACTTGAGTCCCAGATGGCGTTTAAGTATTTAATTCAAACATGTCTGGCCAGACCATGGAGGGGACAGAGTTACTCGTGCATCACCCTAACCAACCTTTCTAACTAACCACTTAAATAGTATTCAGTAATCATTGTTTATCTCTGTAGATGTCTTCTCCAACGTTCACGCCCCGCCTCCAGAGTAACTGCTTCATGCTAGTCATAGCAACGCATAAAGCAGCTCATCCGAAGGCCAGACTGTTATCTTACTGCCTCGGCGTCTGTATCTCTGGTGACCTGACACATATATATCATAAACATTAAGTTGGAGCAATAACCATGTCATTTTACCCTAGATGCATTCACTAAACAGAGAATACACTTAATTCCTAATTGCATAACAATTTTCCACCACAATTCCCCGCTTTTATTAACTTAATATCATAAATATAAAGGGAAAAAAGTGCTATCACAAATCTCCCTAAAAGGTTGGTAGGTTGATCAAAAAAAAAGACAATGTTCAAAACACAAATTACAATCAGACATGAGACATGTTTGGCCATGGAATTAGCTCACAGTGACAAATATTAGATCCTTCCAGATGACTTTGCTGAGACTCCTGTGCATTGAGACCGAAAACCCACGGGGTCTTCTAACACCATTTTCTTGTGGGCAAAATGTCATCTCAACAGCCCCTTGCCCCAGAGGCGGCCATCCACAGGTCTCGTCATCGGTCAGGATGCTCTAGATAAAACACAGAACAAAGGAGAAATTATGTAGCATCTTCCAGTACACTTCAGAGGGTATTACATCAACACTAGATGTTGAAATGTGTACTCTTCCCTTGCGCTGTTTGTTGTCTGTTGCCTTGAAGTCAGCCTCCGTCAGCATCCAGTGACCCGTAGCCACCGATCAGTCCTTCCTCAGAAAGGAGAGAGTGGTCACCCCTCAGAAGGTCCTTCAGTGAGAACCTCCCAATGCAACCCTTGGGAGCTGAGCTAATTAGGTATTAGAGCATTGATGTTCAAACACAGGTGAGCCAATTCACAAAGATGAATAGGATGATTATGACAAGTGATTAAGTGGAACCCACACCCTCGGAGTATGGTTTCAGATCAACCTGATGCAACTGTGTGCAAAAGCAATTCTAAACAACTCACAACCTGGTTAATGAGCCGAACCTCATCAACTGAAGCTAGATTACAATTAAGGTAAATGTCTCCAAATCAATCTTTACTAAATCCATGCCAAGAAAAAGACAACCAACCATTCCAACTTGTGAGAGCAAAGAATCCCAAGAATCAACTA
This sequence comes from Valencia hispanica, assembly GCA_963556495.2. Taxonomy (NCBI): domain Eukaryota; kingdom Metazoa; phylum Chordata; class Actinopteri; order Cyprinodontiformes; family Valenciidae; genus Valencia; species Valencia hispanica. The sequence goes on along the minus strand of OY747713.1, from coordinate 39,217,944 downwards.
TTCCCAGCAAGAAGTAAAGAAGGTTTTCAGATCAAATTAAAACTTTGTAAAGTTCCCAGACACAATATGTACTACAACTCTGAACCCGAACCGAAATGGAATATGAAGTCAGACGTCAAGTCCAGGTAGTAAAAACCCTCATTAATTTATGACAGACTTATGATTCACAAGAAACCCTATTAAACCTGCAAGTTACAATTCTCTTCATAATCCCTTAAAAATCTGTTCCAATTACTATCAAATCCAATTCCCCACTTTTTTTAAGGCATCGTCTTGCACATGCCTTAAAAAAAATCAAGAAACAAGGAAACAATAACTTCAACTGCTTCTCCAGTGTCAAGAAAAGAAACATAGTAGGTTAAAGGTCATGCATAAGACACAACCTCAGAACCTGTATATCCTGCTGCTGCCACTGCTGAGGCATCTTCAACCCCCAGATGATCATATCCCAATCATTTAGGTTTGCAATTAGGTTCTTATATTTGAATTACCTTGTTGTTGAAAGTGTGCTATACATATAAAATTGCCTTGCCTTGCCTTGCAAAAACTAAATAATAATTTCACCACATAGTTACCTAATGTATTTAAGAATTTTAGTCCTACTTGCATTAGCTACAACAACACTTCATTTCCCTCTGGGATCACTAACGTATTTTAAATCGAATTAGACAACTTCTTCAGACCCTGCTTTTCCAGAATCTAATTGATGTTACAGTAAAGATTATCTTTGCAACCACCTTAGTTAAAATTGTTTTACTCAGGACACAGTTTATTTACCTAATTAATATCTCTCCTGCTGTTATTTGCTCATCTGTTTCTTACAGTTTATTCTCTGTTAACTCCTTGAAAAAAAATAATACATTTATTCTAAATGCACAATTTTAAAACCTGTACAACTGTAAAACATATCTATTTCAATTTATCTAACTCAGTTGCACATTCAGATTTGAGTATGCCTCTTCTATTTTAATAACAACGATGTCAAGTAACCTTTTTACCTGTACCTGATACTCTTACTTAAGAAATAAACTTTTCTTCATTGCAGTTTCTGTGTAGGACTTGAGTTATACTTTATACTTTACCAAAGTAATTATCTATTTGCCCACTTTTACCTCTACTCAGTTCCTTAAACTGCTTATATTTTAAAATTAGCCCTGTTACTCCTGTTTCATTTAGTCTTTTATTAAAAGGAACACACAAAAAAACCCTCAAACATCTTTTTGGTCGAGGTATGGCTAAAGCTTTATTCTTTATCATTTAATGTTCTAATCCTAAATTTGTTTTATGCTTTGTACCTCCTTTGTGTGAATCCACAGAATGTTGGGAGCAACAACACCATGAAGTCCAAAGAACACACCAGACAGGTCAGGGATAAAGTTATTGAGAAATTTAAAGCAGGCTTAGGCTACAAAAAGATTTCCCAAGCCTTGAACATCCCACGGAGCACTGTTCAAGCGATCATGCAGAAATGGAAGGAGTATGGCACAACTGTAAACCTACCAAGACAAGGCCGTCCACCTAAACTCACAGGCCAAACAAGGAGAGCGCTGATCAGAAATGCAGCCAAGAGGCCCATGGTGACTCTGGATGAGCTGCAGAGATCTACAGCTCAGGTGGGGGAATCTGTCCATAGGACAACTATTAGTCGTGCACTGCACAAAGTTGGCTTTTATGGAAGAGTGGCAAGAAGAAAGCCATTGTTAAAGGAAAACCATAAGAAGTCCCGTTTGCAGTTTGCCACAAGCCATGTGGGGGACACAGCTAACATGTGGAAGAAGGTGCTCTGGTCAGATGAGACCAAAATGGAACTTTTTGGCCAAAATGCAAAACGCTATGTGTGGCGGAAAACTAACACTGCACATCACTCTGAACACACCATCCCCACTGTCAAATATGGTGGTGGCAGCATCATGCTCTGGGGGTGCTTCTCTTCAGCAGGGACAGGGAAGCTGGTCAGAGTTGATGGGAAGATGGATGGAGCCAAATACAGGGCAATCTTGGAAGAAAACCTCTTGGAGTCTGCAAAAGACTTGAGACTTGGGCGGAGGTTCACCTTCCAGCAGGACAACGGCCCTAAACATAAAGCCAGGGCAACAATGGAATGGTTTAAAACAAAACATATCCATGTGTTAGAATGGCCCAGTCAAAGTCCAGATCTTAATCCATTCGAGAATCTGTGGCAAGATCTGAAAACTGCTGTTCACAAACGCTGTCCATCTAATCTGACTGAGCTGGAGCTGTTTTGTAAAGAAGAAGGGGCAAGAATTTCAGTCTCTAGATGTGCAAAGCTGGTAGAGACATACCCTAAAAGACTGGCAGCTGGAATTGCAGCAAAAGGTGGTTCTACAAAGTATTGACTCAGGGGGCTGAATAATTACGCACACCCCACTTTTCAGTTATTTATTTGTAAAAAATGTTTGGAATCATGTATGATTTTCGTTCCACTTCTCACGTGTACAGCACTTTGTATTGGTCTTTCACCTGGAATTCCAATAAAATTGATTCATGTTTGTGGCTGTAATGCGACAAAATGTATATATACTATATATGTATATATATATATATATATATATATATATATATATATATATATATATATATATATATATATATATATATATATATATATATATATAATAGTGGTTTAGATTTGTTGAACGCTAGATCACCTAAACGTTTTATAGCAAGCATTCGATGTGGCAGCTGTTGACTCAGTCCTATGAATTTTCAGAAAATCCATAGCTGAGGGGCGTAATCAAAATAATTAGTGCATCCAGCGTCACTTTAAACCAGGTGGTTGCCTCCAGCTGCAGCCTTCCACATCCCTGTATCCTGTTTTACATCGACTGAGCACCCTCCCAGTCTGGCATCCAGGAGTTTAAACAAATACACCCTCACTCTGACAGGAGAACCCTGCAGGAGCTGCTTTCTCAGTGAAAGGGATGACTCCGAGCGAGAACATAAAAACATGTTATAGGGTCTGCATAATCAATAAGAACTGGGTAGGATTAATTGGCTAGCCATTTACATCTTCTGTTTTCAATGGTCATTTTCCTGAAATTTAATCTTTTAACATTTCTGTTATGATTCAATGAGAGCTTTATGAATGTATTATTATGTATTTGTTTGTCTGTGTCTCTTTCCTGTCATCTCAGTTTCCAGTTATTCGAGGAAGATAGCTTTCTATCCTGAAGCTGGTTCAGCTAGAGGTTTATTCCTCTTACCAAGGAGTTTTTCCTCGCCGATAACACCCTGCCATGTGTTTATCCAGGATCTAGGACTGCTCTGACCTGAAGATTCAGTACAAACCAGACAACTATTTGCAACCTGCCTTCATTTTAATGTACAAAATCTGACATAGTTGGATTAAACTGGACCATGTCTTATTAAATGTTAATATGAAACAAACTATTTTTGAACTGACCGGCAATAAATTCTGTTGGAATTAATTCCAGTGGACCCCCTCGTATTCAGTATTCACAAACCTTTCTGTGGAACTTAACTCCAAATTATTCATGGAAAAGGTGCCTTATTGCAGATTTTTTTGGTGGAGCATATCTAAAATATTAAAACAAAAATTTTGTTTGGGAAGCAGAAATACCTAGAAGCAATGCTGACTAACACGCCTAGCGGCTGGCGTTTACAAAACAGCTAATCCAGGAGTGCCATTTATTTTCGTAGGTGGTGATTGGCTGTACACCCAAGAGCAGAGATATGGAAGACCGTCTATGTTAGTCTCTGCGGTAGTGCGCAGATGGTTTTGGCTGTACATATTAATACATATTAAAATATATTTGGTATTTGAACTATTAATATAGGCAGTTATAAGAACTTCTGGAGGGGGTCTTATTACTTGCGGATTTCAGCTGTGGTCCCTAACCCCGGGAAAAAAATACTGGGGGTCCACTCTATATTAAATTATCTGGGGTCTCACTTATAAAGCATACTTACGCACAAAATGGGGTCAGAAAATTTCGATTCAAACTTTTGAGATGTATTTATGCAAAAACAAGATCGAAAAATGTGCGCAACTTTAAGCACATTAAGAGACTTGCTTATGAACATTTTGGACACGAGGAAACTGGCAGCGCAGCTGGTGAGTTAGCAAAATTGTGAGTTTAAGCCAGATTTTCAGACATTTAGACCCTCGTATATACGTGCACACACAACCAACAGTCAGCCCCCACCCCCATAACTGAACTGAGAATAAATACAAGAATCTGAATGAAAATATGTTGCATTTAAGAAATATATCACAGTTCATATATAAATTTTCAGATTATCTAACAATTGCACAGTAAAGCACTGCATAGATAAACATTGATTGATTGATATAAATAAGACATTTTTCCATGCCTCCATGTCACTCACAAGCACCTCTATTTCAGTCTCAGTGAAATGGCGTGGCCTCGACCTCTCCGTTGCCATGGTTATTCGGGATATGCCACAAATAAGTCTATGCAGAATATTCATTTAATACTTTGTATTAACCATTTATGGCATAGAGTGGGTGTGTGGGAAACAGGATGCAGTGGTTACGCAAAGCATTCATACCCCTTTAAATTTGTCACTCTTTGTTTCATTGCAGCCATTTGCTAAAATCAAAATTTTTTATTTTATTTCTCATTAATGTACACTCAGCACCCCATCTTGACAGAAAAAAAAAAGAGAAATGTAGAAATGTTTGAAAGTTTATTAAAAAGAAAAACTGAAATATCACATGGTCATAAGTATTCAGACCCTTTGCAGTGACACTTCTATTTAACTCACATGCTGTCCATTTCTTCTGATCATCCTTGAGATGGTTCTGCTCCTTCATTGGAGTCCAGCTGGGTTTAATTAAACTGATTGGACTTGATTTGAAAAGGCACACACCTGTCTATATAATACCTTACAGCTCACAGTGCATGTCAGAGCAAATGAGAATCATGTGGTCGAAGGAACTGCCCAAAGAGTTTAGAGACAGAATTGTGGCAAGGCACAGATCTGCCCAAGGTTACAAAATAATTTCTGCAGCACTCAAGGTTCCTAAGAGGACAGTGGCCTCCATTATCCTCAAATGGAAGAAGTTTGGGACGACCAGAACTCTTCCTAGACCTGGCCGTCCAGCCAAACTGAGCAATCGTGGGAGAAGAGCCTTAGTGAGAGAGGTAAAGAAGAACCCAAAGATCACTAGGGCTGAATAGGGAGATGGGAGAAAGTTCCAAAAAGTCACCTATCACTGCAGAATTCCACCAGTCGGGGCTTTATGCCACAGTGGCCTGACGGAAGACTCTCCTCGGTGCAAGACGAATGAAAGCCCACATAGAGTTTGCCAAAAAACATATGGACTCCCATACTATGAGAAATGAGATTCTCTGGTCTGATGAGACTGAGATGGAACTTGTTGGTCTTAATTCCAAGCGGTATGTGTGGAAAAAACCAGGCACTGCTTATCACCTGCCCAATACAATCCCTGCAGTAAAATATGGTGGTGGGAGCATCATGTTGTGGGGGTGTTTTTCAACTGCAGGGGCAGGACGACTGGTTGCAATTGAAGGTAAGATGAATGCGGCCAAGTTCAGACATATCCTGAAAGAAAACCTCTTCAAAAGTACTCAGGACCTCAGATTGGCCCTAAGGTTCACTTTTTAACAGGATAATGACCCTAAGCACACAGCTAAAATAACAAAGGAGTGGTCTGGGAACAACTGTGTGACCGTTCTTGACTGGGCAAGCCAGAGCCCTGACCTTAACCCAATTGAGCATCTCTGGAGAGACTTAAAAATGGCTGTTCACCAACATTCACCATCCAACCTGACAGACCTGGAGAGGATCTGCAAGGAAGAGTGGCCAGATCCCCAAATCCAGGTGTGAAAAACTTGTTGCATCATTCCCAAAAAGACTCATGGCTGTACTAGCTCAAAAGGGTGCTTCTATTCAATACTGAGCAAAGGGTCTGAATACTTATAACCATGTGATATTTTGGTTTTTCTTTTTTAATAAATATGTAAAAAGTTCTACATTTCTGGAATTTTTCTGTGAAGATGGGGTGCTGAGTTTACATTAATGAGAAATAAGATGAACTTTTTTGATTTTAGCAATTGGCTGCAATGAAACAAAGAGTGACACATTTAAAGGGGTCTGAATATTTTCCTTACCCACTGTATATGATCTAAAATCCCCTGAACACATCTCTAGGGAGAGTGTGATTTATACAGCGGAAACTGTGTGCAGCTGTGGATACTCAAGGTTTTATAAATCAGAAAATGTTTATGTGTAAGTAATTTTTTTTTGCTGAGCTTAAGTACGGTTTTAGTAAGGATTCTGCACAACGTTTTGTAAGTGAGGCCCCTATACATGTTTTTTTGGTCATACTTTTATTGTATTTTGTGGTACTTTACACTAATATTAACTAATCTTATTGAAAAGACTTGACAGCACAGATTTGTTGAACAGGGATATTTTACAGTGCCTTGGAGGGTCATTTGCATTATAAGTTTGCTGTCACATGGAAGAGTTTTGCTTGTTGGTATATGACCAGAACACCTTCTTCTAAGTGTCCTTTTGTTCCCTAGATGGACTGTGACAAAATGCAAATGAGACTTCTCATGGCTTACTTTCAGTAATGTCCTTCCCACTCAAAAATACCTGATTTGTGGAGTGCATGACTAATGGTTGTCTTAACATATTCTCCCACCTAAGTTATTGATTTCTCCAGCTCTTCCAGAGTTACCACATGGCTTTCGGGTGCTCTCCTTGCTGAGCCTGCCATTTTAAACTGCGGAGAGACGTGGGTGGTAATCAAAATTTAGGGGAAATTTGCTGGGAGGTTGGGGCGTTCCTAAGAGGACCCTGGCGTTCAGTGCTCAACATGGCGGCCACGAGAGTTTATAGATATTACTCAAACATACATAAATTAACCTAAGAAACACTTTAGGCATGTTTTTAAGGAGGGGATGACATAAGAATGTGATGAAAAGCTTTAAAAACTGGATTTTACATGCCACCCCCCCTCCCCCTTTAAGTATTCAGAAGTAGATGAGGGGATGGTAGTCAGGTGTGACTGCAGTACTCAGCCGTGGCCACACCTCCAGATACTAAAACTGCAGTGTCTGGAGAGAGGAAACAAGCACACTGGGCACAAAAATGCTCCAAAACCATGACACGTGCCTAGTACTTTAGGTTTAATTGTTTGCTCTTCATGTTTTTGTATGTTTACTATGTTTGCTTTTAAGTTACTATACCCTTAGGGTTTTTATGATTTTTAGGAAGTTATTTACTTTTTTTCCTCCTCATTAAAATTTACATTTTTCATCTGTCTGTTTATGAAATTGGATAATTTTTATTGTGCGTCTCTAGTGGTTCTGTGTCAATCCTTCTGTTTTAACCCCTGTAAAGTTGTTTTTGTTACACATACTTCATGAAAATTGCTCTAACATTAAAGTTTGTTTGATTGATTGATTGATTGATTTATGTATGCTATTTTTATGCAGTATAATGTACGCCACTGAATGAATGTACCTCCTGTTTAATCACTCAGAAAGGTTTCTTTCAAGCGTAATTGTTACAATCTCTTTCAGATATTTAACAGCTGTCAGAAGACAGAATTTCAAGCCTCCAACAGGGCAGTGCCTCCTAAGTGTGTGTGTAAAAGAGAGAGAATGTTGGAATAATAATGTGCGAGTTGCCCATATTGTGACGTGTGCTCTCATTTAATCTTATTTTAATGTTGTGCCCCTGCCTATCTGTTCAATCAATGACAGCACAGATGTTCTTAATAAAAGCGCGTGGGCCCGCAGTGTGGTGTTTTTCACACAAAGAGAAATCTATGTCCTGAGTGTTTACTGTGCAAACAGTGGTGCCATCAATGCAAAAGTAACACGCACAACAGCGCAAGCTGTAGACGGAGGAAACAGCGGGACAAAGCGCACGGAGCTTCCGAGAAGACTGGGTGTAGGGAGTTCGCATTCCGGATCAGTGACAGCAACGTGGGGAAGCAGGCGCCAGATGTTAGAAGAAAAGGCCTGATGGTCGACGCAGGCGCCACCTCTGTACATCCCTTCATACCCACGATATCTTCTCTGTGAAGGCTGCAACTTCAAACGGAGCTACAGTGATTTTCAGCGAAAAGAGGAACGTCCTGCTGCATAAAGACGGTAACAAATTCCCCATACATGTACACAACAAACTGTATTATCTGCACACAACAGAAAATTACTGTAATGGTGATAATAATGATGACCAATGTAAGAAAAGCCTAGATCTGTGGAGCTGGCATGAGATCTTTGGACATTGTAATTTTGCAGATGTAAGAAAATTGTGTAATGTTGTTGATGGGATGGTCATTGAAGAAAATGGAGACACATCTACTCCTAGTTGTGAGGTCTGCATACAAGGGAAGTTCGTGCAAACCAGAAATAGAAATCCAGATCGAAGGGCTAAAGCCCCACATGGTTCATACTGATTTAGCCGGGCCTATAGATCCAATGTCTTTAGATGGTTACAAGTACGCACTGTCTTTTACAGACGACTATTCTAATGCTGTATTTGTTTACTTTCTTAAACAGAAAAGTGACACTGTGCAAGCTACTGAAAAGTTCATAGCTGACATGGCCCCTTATGGGAAAATAAGATCTGACAACGGGACAGAATATACGGGCAGAGAGTTTCGGGCATTGCTGAGCAAGAACGGTATCAGGCATGACACCTCGACCCCATATTCGCCTCACCAAAACGGCACAGCCGAACGCAGCTGGCGAATATTGTTTGATATGGCCAGATGTATGCTCAAAGTCGTTGTGGACAAATGCTGTCCAGACCGCCGCAGTAGTCAGAAATAGGTGCTTTAGCAAGCGCACGCAACAGAGGCCTTACTACATGTTAACCAGTAGGCAGCCAAATGTCGCTCGAATGCAGAAATTCGGACAAATCTGTTACGGCTACAAACATCACAGAGGAAAGTTAGACTCTAGATGTAAAGAAGGAATTTTTGTTGGTTACGACAAAAATAGTCCTGCATACATGATTTACTATCCAAGCGACAAAAATATCCAAAAACATAGACTTGTTGAGTTCGTCTCTAGAGATAATAAAAACATGCATGATGCAGAAGACGACGATATGTTAGTCCAAAGAAAGAAACAAGACGTACACATCTCTCCTGTTAACGCACAAGGCCTAGAGCCAACCGAAAATGACACAGAGCGTGAGTCGGGCGCAACTGGCGCAACTAAAGCGGAGCCTGAAGAGCACGATGGAGAGCCCATAGAGAGGCGCTATCCTGCCAGAGAGCGCAGAGCGCCCGATCGTTATGGCGACTACGTTTTTGGTTTCGAAGATGATATGCCCAATGTTGATTACTGCTATAAACTAGCATGTGACATACCATTGACATACAAAGAAGCCGTTAGTTTAATAAACGCAAATAAATGGCGTAGTGCTATGGATCGGGAATTGCAATCCTTGAATGAAAATGCGACATTTACCTTGACCACACTACCCGAGGGCAAAGATGTAGTGGGGGAAAGTGGGTCTATGCATTGAAAAAGAACAAAGATGGAACAGACAAATTCAAGGCGAGAAATGTCGCAAAAGGGTTCAGTCAAAAACAAGGTGTAAACTATGACGAGACTTTTTCTCCTACCGCGAGCATGACCAGTGTCAGAGTTTTCGCACAGAAAGCGGTGCAGGATGGTTTGACCGTCCACCAGATGGACGTAAAAACTGCATATTTGCATGCGCCAATCGAATGCGAAATATACATTGATCAGCCAGAAGGTTATGAAATAAAATCCAAAGAAAATGTAACGCTAGTAAGCAAACTAAACAAATCCCTGTATGGACTTAAACAGTCAGGACGCAATTGGAACAAGATGTTACATAACTACCTGTGTGAAATTGAGTTTGTGCAAAATCCAGTTGACCACTGTGTCTATAGTAAAGTCACTGGGAAAGAAAAGATACACATAATTATATGGGTTGATGATTTAATTATTGCTGCTAATGATGAGAAAATCTTGACATGTGTGAGAGAAATGTTGAATTCCAAGTTTCAAATGAAAGACCTTGGCAAACTGTCTCATTTTCTTGGTATTGATTTTGTACAGAATGATGACTGTGTCAAAATGTCTCAGAGCAAGTATTTGCAAAAAGTTTTGGAAAGATTTTCTATGTTAAACTGTAAACCAAGAGCAACCCCATGTGAGAACAAACTTGATTACAGTACTGATTCAGAATACATGGATGATGTTAGGAAATACAGAGAGGTTGTTGGGAGTTTAATTTACTTAGGAACCTGTACGAGGCCAGATTTAAGTTTTGTTGTGAGTAAACTCTCTATGTATTTCAACAAACCTACCTCTGAGCAATGGGCAACTGTTAAGCATGTTTTACGGTATCTGAAGGGATCCCAAGACCAAGAATTATGTTATTATAAATATGTAGAGGACAACATGATTCATGCCTACAGTGATGCCAATTGGGCTTTTGATGTTGAGGACCGTAAGAGTACCACAAGTTACTGTATCAGTTTAAACAAGAATGGTCCACTGGTTTCTTGGAAAACCAAGCGACAGCCTACTGTTGCTTTATCTACCTGTGAGGCCAAGTATATGGCGTTAGCTGCAACAATGCAGGAATGTCTGCACTTAAAACAGCTGCTTAAGTGTTTTGATGGTAAGGATTACCAATGTTGTGTTTATGAAGACAATCAGGGTGCTATAGCTTTAGCCAAAAATCCAGTCCATAGACAACGTTGTAAGCATGTGGACATAAAGTACCACTTTGTGAGGTCCTTGTTGAATTATGGGGAAATACATCTGAAGTACTGTCCAACCACTGATATGGTTGCAGATGTGTTAACGAAGCCAGCTACTAAGCTGAAGCTGGAAAGGTTCAAGATGTTTATGTTTGGAATATGAAATGTTTGCATCTTATACTGTATGTTCATATGATGGAATGTGGGAAATGTGAGCAAGTGGGGGTGTTGAGACTTGTGCTCTCATTTAATCTTATGTTGATGTTGTGCCCCTGCCTATCTGTTCAATCAATGACAGCACAGGTGTTCTTAATAAAAGCGCGTGGGCCCGCAGTGCGGTGTTTTTCACACAAAGAGAAATCTATGTCCTGAGTGTTTACATCTGCGTTTTACGTTGCTCTGCTAACAGCCCAGCATGCCTTGACAGCCCCACTCTAATAGATGGTGCCTTCAGATGTGAAAAGGTGAACAGAAGTCACGCTGGAGTTTCACTCAGCAGTTTGTCACAACAAATTGCTGCATCTGCGTGTCCTTGTGTGTCAGCGTGAGCATGTGTGCGAGCGTATAAATATACAGTGAGAGGGCTCCTAGGTCTGTATCAACATATAACAGCTATGCTCTAGTGCAGAGACTGCTGTGTGCTACACTGTGTGTAAAAAATACGCTGTTTAATTTCTGTCTGCTTGTTTCACGCCAAGTCGAGTTTACTTTTAATCATCTGTCCAGCTCCTAAAATCTTGGCAAAATATGTTGCAGATATCCAAAATTATCCACATATCCTCATTAATTGTCATTGAAATTATCTAAGGTTTTAATGCTGAAATGTTGCAGATTTATGAAGCAATGTTACTGTGTTTGAGTGTTTTTAAAAAAAATAATAGTGAACAAAGTGTCATAAATTATTGTAAAGATCAACCTTACACCCCCATTAACAAGTTTTCAAACCCCTTGTAATGATCTATAATAAACTTTAAAATGTTTCACTTTTATGTCAGTTTCACTAAACAAAATCAGCTAAAGTCCAAATCCAGCTGCCTGCAGCATTCAACCAGTCCAAAATTCTGCCCAACAAATTCAATTCAAATTCAATTCAAAATTACTTTATTAATCCCAAAGGGAAATTAAATGTTGTTGTAACTCATTAAGCAAGTTCCTTCAAAGATTTGTTGTAGATGCTGATGGCTGTGGGTAGGGATGATCTCTTGTAGTGCTCTGCAGATCTGAAGAAGCCTCTGACTGAAGACGCTCTGTAGTTGTATGACAGTCTGATGTAGAGGATGCTCTGGATCTATGGCGTCTACTTTTCTACTCATCAGGGTTTTGTGGCTGTAGTTGAGGTATTATTTGAGCTTTTGTGATGTTAATCAGCTGCTGCCAGTTGTAAACCACCTTGTTGCCATGGTTATGCATCATAACAAATGTCCAAAAATAAAAAGTATCAGCAAAAATCCTTCCAGCTGCACAGCATTCAAAACCAGAGAGAACAGTTGTCCACAAAAACAATGTTTCTACCAAAAATGGTAGAATTAAAGTTTTAAAAAAGAAAAAAAAAGAAAAAAGAAAAAAATATGAACCAAAGTAACAGAGCTACTCCAACATGCTGCCACCTTGAGCGGCGCAATTCCGGAATGAGATGCAGCAATACACTGGTACTGTTGTGATGAGCTACTCTGACCATGGCGGATTTCCCAAGAACTGCAATTTTATGGTGCATTCAAGTATCTTGTTTACTGGATTCTTAAAAGATTAAAACCTTTTATTATTCTCAAATGTCAGCAGTCTTATTTAAAAAAATTCCTAAACAACAACATTTACCATTTTCAAGTGGTTTCATTGTTGTATGTTGTATATTCCATCCATCCATCCATCCTGTCATGTTTTCATTAAAGAGTAACTAACCCCCAAAACAACTTTTTGTTGCTTATAAAATGTATAAATGGGTCTTTACCAATGCAATCTTTCAGTTTCTGGGATTTATTTTAAATTTTCGTATAAACTTGTTTAATTCTACACTTTTTGGTTTAAAAACGTCTTAGTGCTGCCCTCTCAGGGTTGAAGTGTGGCTACTGCATTTGAAATTTGTGATTGGCGGAGAGCGGTACATCTTTTCCACTCTTCACGTCACAGGCATGGTGTCACAGACACACTCGCCCCATGGCAAGTTTGGAGTTGGAATTGCGAGTTTTGATCGATTGTGTTTTTCAGGTTACCATTATAATCACATTAGCACTTAGTTAGCATAGCTAACATACTGTTTTGAATGTTAGCCTATGTTAGCATTACCACTCAGAGACTGGACCCATCCTGTGTCCCTCTGCCTCAGCAGCACCGGCAGCGCCGGCCTCGGGCAGCGCTGATTCAGTGCCCTGAGCCAGAGGACATCCATGGGAAAAGGGATGGAGGAACCATAGACGGAGGACAGAGGCAGAGCTTGGAGCTGGAGAGTGAACACGGAGGAGAAATTAGCTTGAAGGCTGCCAGACATGGAACAGAGAACATAGGCCTACAGAGCAGCACATGTAAGTTTCACAAGGAGATTTAAACTAGGATTTTCTCAGGGAAAACATGGCAGGATAGAGGTTACCATAAAGGCAAAACACTCAGGCGTCGAAGGTCTGACAGCCCGCTCCTTTTATCCACCCAGTGATGAGGCTCAACAAGCTGCAGGTGTGAGGAGCTGCAGTGGGATTGACATTATGTGGAAGTGCGTTCAGCATTATGTGGCATTCCTTTGGTTGTGGAAGTTAGTTCTTTTTTCTGTAACACCATTTGTTTTCACTTTAGACTAACCTACTTTTGTCTGTCTGTGAAAATATACTGAAGGAATAATAGTTTGTAAGTACTAATTCAATACACCAAAATTTTAATTGATTTTGGTTTTAATTTATGTCACTGTATTTGTGGTAATTTAACTTTCAGTAACACAGTTGCTACAGAAATACAGAAGTTTAAGCACTAGAATCATTTATCCGCACTGCATCTCTGTAACATGCAGGTAAGTTTGTTTTTGGTTTAAACTGTTTTGGCAAAGTCAGGCTGGAATGCACAGTCCCATTAAATCATGATAAAATGTCTGCATATTTGACTGCACATTTGATTAGCAATTTGGGTTTGGTGTACCAAGAACTCAGTTTACAAAACGTCTTGGAGAGCGTTTTTTGGTCTGATGTTTTCTTGAATTTCTGTTCCTCTGAGGAAAATCATTGGTTTTTGCCTTCCATTTGAATGTTGGCAGAATGAAACCTCTAGTTGCATGAAATTCTGCTCTGCTGATAAGTTTTAAGCTTTGACCTTTAGCGTTTTTTACCCAGAAAGTGTAAAACTGTTTAGAGATTTTTATAAAGCAATTTCTTCCCAGACGTCTGACGTCCGTGGAAGTTTTACAACGTTAATGCAAATAATCCTTTATTTTGGTTCTTTAGCACTTTTTCCTACTATTTTTTAAAAGTTTGTAGTAATTGGCATCTTTGTTAACTTCTTTTTGTTCAGTTTCCCTTGGCAAAAAATTATCACCATTTGGAAACAAAACAATCCACTAAAACCAAAAACTATTTTTGAAAAATACCTAAAATGAGAAGGTCACCTCTCTAAATTCAAAAACGAAACTTGGAGTCAGAACGATGGACATAATACAGTGTAATTTCTCAAAGAACAAGACGTGGTTTTAAAATCAGATTGCGACTGCTCGAATGATGGACTTGCCTCTACCCTTGCTCCCAGCCTGGCCTCTTTCTAAACAGACTTTGCATGTTCTGCCCCTACATGAGTGGTCTCACTCCTGGTACTCCATCTTCCTCACAAATTCCAAAAACATGACAGGTTAATTGATCTCTCTAAATAACCTTTGGGCATGAGTGTCTACTTGTAGAGTTGTCTGCGATGGAATGAGAATCTGCCCTGGATGTGCTCGCCCAATGACCGCTGGAAAAGGGCCCCAGCTCGGATGGACGGATTCTCATTGGTGTAATGTCCAAGTGTTTTTTTTTTTTATATGTTACATCCGGGAAGGAATTACAGCAAACACAGTGGGGATCTTCCCTTTACCTACAGGTCTCTTATTTTGACATGTACAATATGCTGTCATATCTAAAAATACTTACTGAGCTCTAAGCATGAAGAAATGTGGTACATTTTGCCGAGCATCAACTGAAGCGCCACATTTTAGTGCAAATACTCTGATCTGAAGATGAAGATTTAAAGCTCTATAAACAGTCTATGATTATCCCTAAGTAGCCAAATAAGCATTAACAGCATTAATAAGTATTACAAGAATGTAGTATCTGGCTTCCTGTAAGCATACTGAGGTGAGTCAATGATCTTCGCTGAAGACAGACCACCTACTTAGCATGAGAAAAAATTTTATCAACAGGTAATTGCTATTACATCTGAGTAGCGCTGTAGCATCTCAGCATTGCAAAGTTCATGTAACGGAAATTTTTGATCAAACTGCATGCAAGAGAATTAGATGCCTGGAAAAGTGATGGAGTGGGACAGTATGTACCTAAAGAGGCATAGCCTCCTGTGTTTTCAACAAAAGCGGTTTGTTTCTTTCTATTCAGATTCATGTGAAAAGCATTTCCAGATACATCAACATACAAAACAAAATAAAATAAAAAACAGTAAAAAGTAACTCAGATCATTTCCTCCATGGTTCAGCTGTGTGACCTCCAACAGGGCTCAGTGTTTTTCCATAACTCTTTCACTGTGAAGCCGTTTTGTAGGTGAAATATGCTAATTTGAACAGGCAATATGCAACTTTTAATCTGATTTGAAAAACGCTGACCCTTGCATTTTACTGATTCATTTCAGAGATGAGCATTGATGGTAGCTCTCTCAGAATACTAAACAGCAGAGGCTCATTTTGTTTTAAGGTTTAAGGAAAAATCTGTATAAAAGTATTTTTTTATGCTACTAAAAATAAAATTACCGTAATTAGTAAAGCGGCTTTGCCAGTAAGGCTGCGGTTATGATATGATTTTTTTTTCTGTGTGTTTGTGTGAATTGTTTGTGCATTGATTCTGGATCATTTTACTACTGCTGTTCAGTGTAGCAGATTATACCCTTAGGAATAATAAAGATCATCTTGACCTTGACTGGGCCTCACCATTGAATTTGTTCACATTACCATACTGCCCTCTGCTTATTTTGTTGTATAGACATCAACTGAAACACAATCTTGATACTTTCCCCTTCTAATTTTTTGGGGTAAGAGCAAGTAAGACGTTTTGTAGATGACAAATAAAAGATTCAGAAAAGCACTGATTTGCAGGTACCATGATGGACATGGGCAATGTGTAAAATATAGCAAATATTTTGTGAAAAAAAAAAGAAAAAACAAATATAAATGGTGGTAATGTATTTAAGCGCAGAAACCACCCTCCCCAGCAAATTACTCTTCTTCTCTTGTGCTTTACAGTTGGAATTAGGTGTTTGTGCTATCATTCTATCAAAAATTTTGTTAGTATCACAATTCATTGCTTAAGCACATTCCAATTTAAGCAGACAACAATGATATTGTTTTTTTTCTTTTAGATGATCTTAAAAATACTCAACTCTTGCATATGATCGAATTTAATTGTATATTGGTTTCTGAATTTGATAAAACACATTAATTCCATTTGATTGTGCTCTGCAACAGGACCCAAAATGTAAATCTACCAAAAAGCAAGAATCAAGAAATGAATATTTTGGGACCCAGTCAAACCCCAGATATTGAACTTAATGAAATGCTGTGAGGTGACTTGAACTGATTGGGCTGTACATGCAAGACATACCTCAAACCGCACACAGCTGAAAGTCAGGAGGGGGACAACTTTTCCTCACAATGGTGTCAGAGACTGGTGGATGGCTGGCTGGAGCTAAAGGGCTTACAAGCATTGAGGGTAGGGTGCCCATACTTTTTCTTCCACATTTATTATCTATTGTTTACAAACTAAAAGAAGGGTAATTTATAGTGTGTTTCTGTGACTAAATCACTGTCTTTGCAAAAAAACAAAACAAAACAAAAAACAGAATAAACATCAATACATGAACATTTCCTTTGAAAGAAGTGAATTTTTGATGCAGTGTCAATATTTTTTTTACATGACTGTTTCCCTGTTGGTCTATAATATACTGGAAACATATAACTCAGTCCTTAATGTGTTGAACTGAGTTTACTCTAAAGGCTAAACCTACACAGCCCATAAACTCCTTTACATTTGAGGTACAAACTTCGTAAGAGAGAAATCCAAACTGGTGCTAGTGACATGTATTTGTCCTTTGTAGGGCTCACAACAGCAGTAAAATGCTCTCAGCAGTGACATTTGTGGCACAGTGGGGTACTGCTGAAACAGAATGTATTTCAACTTACTTGGGTAAAAAAAAAAGGACCAGAGCATATTCTCCTTACTGCATTACAACTCTAGAACATCTTAAACTTTTCATGTTACATTTAAGAGTTCAAATGTTTATTTTTTACAGCTGATGATTTAAAGCCAGCAAACAGCTTAGTGTCAGCAGAGTGAAACATTTAGAGCATGAAAGCCTGATAATAGTCACAGTGTGGAAAGATCTCAAGCCTGCTGTTTGGGATTCAGTGTGCGTACTTTAATATCCCCCTTGTCATTCAGGTTTAGAAATATCTGCCAAGGATTAACACCCCCTAAAAACAGCAAACATGGTGTCTCCGCATCTTTAGCAGCTCACACAAAGAATGCTAATGAGCTTTGTTTTGGAATCTAGGGTTGTTATCTTGTGAGCAAAAAGACGTGGAACCCCAGTGGCTTCAAACTTATACCAGACCTGTCCCTTTGACCTCTCAGGGTTTGTGAGAGCCAGCGGAGGAACTCAAGAGTTTTTACACTGGTACAAAGTTGCACAACTTCATACAAGGCATATCATCATAGTAATTGTAAGAAGTAAAATTGTAGAGACATTTATTTCAGTTATCATTCATTTTACTATGCTTATGGAGTAGTATTGTATGCCGAATGATATGGATGTGTGAAAATTCAGCTTTGTATTCACATGCTCTGAAACATGTGGTCTGCCCTCTGCCCCCTGAGCAGGATAAGGAGAATGAGTGTGATCCCTCATGATTGATGGAATGTGGCAGAGGCGTATATAACTGGTCTATATTCTGTTTTCAGGCAGAGTGTGTCTGCCGTGTCATCCTATACAAGTAAAACTCATTTAATGTTTTTACAGCTGTTAGAGGGTTTTAACCCTGACAGTAATCCGGTTCACACTTCTAGTTGTGGGACCTATTTCTTGAGTTAAGAACACTGCCGTGAATCATATTTACCATCAGCGAGTGTACCTTTTGTGCTGCTTCCTTGTCTCTGACTGTCTTGCCCAGTGCTTAACACTGCCATTTGTCATGGAATGTTAGGAGTAGCTCAGCCCACAGGGTCATATCTGACAGAGACGGCAACCCTTGCCTTTTTCTCTCAGTTTTGCTTGCTAAAAGAGCCTCTGCAAAATGTTTCTGTACAAACTGTCTGTTCCTTTCTGGTCAAAGGCTAGAGCTGAGCTAAAATAAATCTAGCAGGTCACATAAGAGCAGCTCAGGTTCTACAGTACTCTGGCTGCTTTTGTGTTTGGATTTTGTGTAAGACGCCTTCTTGTCTGGAGAGACTAAGGCCATGTACACACCTATTTAAAAAAAAAACAATTTTAGGCCATATATCCTCACCACCTCGTAAAAAAAAAATCCCCGTCCCAACTTTACTACTGAAGTGCATTGTTCAGCACATTCATGAGCATGCCAAACCTGTAGGTGGCAGTAGTTGCCCCAAATCCTATCCAATCAGAATAAATTTCTACTTTCTAAATTCTACATACAGCAGTAATCTCTAAGGGCATCCATGCTGTTTCTGAGTGGAAACACAGGTCACACATGTGATGTCGGAGCATTTTCGTCACGGACAGTGACATTCCAAAACCTAAAACTCCGGTTATTTCTGTCCACAAGTAAACACTTAAAACAGGGAATTTGCTAATCTTCACTTTGGTCTGAGTTTATAAAAGAATAGTTTCCGATGTCGGAAATCTGTGTTTTCGTGTGGATGACAGGCCAAATCCTAGAAAACTATCTTGGTTTTTATAGATACCTGGCTACACGTGGACGAGGCATACATCTGCTTTAGGCTTATTTTATTTGTAAAAGTTTGATTTAGAATACAAATTGTCATGCTTCTGACATGAAATTCACTTCTCTTACCAATGTTGTAGTCAAGTCACCAAATCTTGAGTCCAAGTCACACTTGAGTCCTTAGTGTTCGAGTCCAAGTCACATTGGATTAGGCAAGTCAAGTCCAACTCAAGTCTCTAGGTCCTACAGGCCAAGTCCAAATCCCAAAAAGAATCTTCCAGTCCAAGTCAAGTCATGATCACCTGAGAGTAAGTCAAAAATAGGAGGGCATGGTGTAGATTTTAGGACTAGAATAATGGCCACCATACATGGTTTACTTTATTAAAAGAATTATACTCAAGGGGTAGGGTTTAGAGCAGCCGCCTTATATAATGGGGCTATTAGTCCTTAACACAGCCATCCAGGGTTCAATTCCCAACTCTGGGACCTTTGCTGCATGTCTTCCCCCCTTCTTTCTCCACACATTTTTTGTCTGATCTACTGTCAATAAGGGCAACTAGTGCCAAAAATGCCTTTAAAAAATTGGAAACAACAAATAATCGACATGTCACCAGTACACTTACAAAGGCTTTAGGAAGTTGTCATTAAATGTGTCCTGTAATCTGACCTAATATAACTAACATTAGCATCAGCTACATGCTAAATGCAACAATAGCAATTTAACATGTCTGAGTCCACGTTTAAGTCCTAACATTGCAAGTCCAAGTGCAAGTCATCAGGGTGCAGCTCGAGTCAAATCACAACTCCCTTAAACGTGAGTCAAGTCAGGACTTGAGTACTCCATTCTTGTCTCTTACTATTAATCAATTTTGTACAATAGGGTCATAGCTAATTTGTTTCATAGCTGTCAAGCTGTTAATTATTGTGCTAACAATATACGTGTTAGCGCTAGTCAATCATAACTGCTTTTCCCTTTCTTTTTTGTTTTAAGGATCTAGTTAGCATTTCGTGACAGTTCTGTTCCTACAACCTTTCGTTAAACATTTAAGCATAAAACACCTCACAACCAAACATACAACACAGACATCATTAAGTAAACTCAACAGCCAGTTACAGTATCTCTCTAAATGACAGAGACAGCAGCAATTCAGTATGCTAAACTGACATGAAAAAAAGGGTTGATTGGGTCCAATATAGCTGATGGTGCGTTACAAGCTCAAAAGACAAGCGAGGCAGATGTTTACCAACACTCAAGAGATTTCTTGTCTTATATGTCCTCTGTTGTTACAATTCAGACAATGTCTGAAAGAAGAGAACAAATCAGGAAGGGGATATTGTCTTTGTTGCTTACTTTGTCAAAATCTTTCAGAAAAAAAGAACTGCTTAAAAAGTGAATGGTTTTCACTACATTACCTTACTGACCATAATTCATCAAAATTAGATAGGGAAAATGTATACATCTCCAGAAATGTATTCAATATATAACACATCTTGCCTAATTAAGTTCATTACACGTCAGTTAATGCATAATTAGTAATTTGAGTAATTTTAGGAAATCTCAACCTATTTCCATTGTGTTGAAAATTAGTAAATTAACTAGTAACTATGTGTGTTATGTGTGTTTGCACATCCGTTTTTACCTTTGTTCTCTTGTACTATGTGTAGTAATACACTCCTGACCAAAATGTTTTGGCTGGTGAAAAGGTGTGGTGCTGAGGTTGGATGCGGTAGGACAGTCATTATAAAAATTTGTGAGAGTCTGGGGCCAGGGGCCAGAATCTGTGGTTGCGCAGCTGGAAGCCCTGTTGCCTTGCAGGAGAAAGGTCCTGGATTCAAATCTTGGTCTGAGGTCTTTTGCAGGGAGTTTGCATGTTCTCCCTGTGCATGTCTGGGTTCTCTGCAGATGCTCCGGATTCCTCCCACAGTCCAAAAACGATAATAGGTAGGGTGAGAACATGCACCTGAAAATAAAGTGTTTTGCTTTTTTGTAAGGTCTTTCTTCACCAAGACAGGCTGGAGCAGTGCCTAGATTACTGCAGAAAAGGCAAACGGGTTGTTTGGTTTGTTTTCCTCCTCCTTCCTACCATCACAAAACACCAACATACTTGACCCCCAAACCAACCAACCCAGATTGACAGGGTCCCCAAAGACTAAGCAGCCTGTAAAAGCAACTCCCAATTCCCATGAGGTCAGGCACCCTATATTCCTGCAGCACACCACTCAAAATGCCTTTGGGGACATGGTCTTAGGCCTGTCCCAGACACAAAAAGCACATGTAGACCATACAACCAAAGTCCCATGACCTCCTTAGCAATTTGGCAAAGATTTGGTCTACTATTCCATGGCCAGATTGAAAGCCACACCTCTCCTCCTGAATTTGAGGTTCGACAATTGGTTGGAACCTCCTTTCTAGCACCCTAGAGAAGTTTTCCCAGGGATGGTGAACTGTGTGATCCCCTTACAGTTGGAACGCAAATTGGAAACATCACAATGACCTGCAAATTGACAGGGGTTGTCTCTGGTCCCCATATGAAACTGAAAAGTTGTATTAATCACAAAAGCCCCTCTGTGTCAAGAACCTTCAGCCTCTCAGGGAGAATTCAGTCTACTGGGGAGCTTTTCAACTAAAGCCATAGAGATGGACTCACCTTTACTCGAGGTCCCAGACTCTGTCACCTCAACAGAGGATATGGCAACCAGATTGGAGAAAAACCCAAACAGTTACCAGCGCAATTTCCTTAGTCTGGGTCTGCTTTACAGCCTAAATCCAACCACATTTGGGATTCCCCATCCATTTTTTCTTTCTGATTTTTGCCACAAGAAACTAAACAGACCTTCTGACTGTATGAAACAGATTAGGTGTACAAGGATGAAACCTGTCCTTCACAGAGCACATCTGTGACAGCTCCTCTGCACATTTTTTAAATCTTGGCTGGTATAATTTTTTAAATCTTGGCTGTTATCTTGTCACAAAACTGTGACAAGAACAGCACAGTACCATGCAATCAGGGAAATCATGCACATTTTAAAAAGTGAATTCCTGTTGGTTCATTCAGGATTTCATTCAACTGAAATGTCATCGCTCCACCAGGAATAAGAAATTCCTCATTGATTCACAAGCCAAGAAACTTCACACAATTACAGTACATTTTATATATTTCTCTTTTTTCCATTTTTACTATTTTTCCTGGATTTAAAAGCGCAACAGGTTGCTGTTGTATTTACTTAGTGGTTGATGTAGAGAGGCAGTAGAAGGGATTTAGATGCATGATTTCGATGGTGTTATATTAAGAGCACCAAAGTGTGAAGGATTGTGGAAAATGTGTGCAAAAACAGAACCAGCATAGCATTTGTGATAAATCCTAAGCTCTTTGTCCTTGCAGGGTGGACATGTACCTTTGTCCTTATTCGGCTGTTTGAGTCAGCATATGATTCTGAGACGCTGGGTGAAACTTTGCTGCAAAAGGTCAGGACCAGTTTGAAATTGTGGCCCATGACTGCATCCAGTATGCAGTCTGACACATAACAAACAATTCCAGTGGTGCCCTTGATGGTGCACCAAGCTAAGGAATCAGTGAACCGACCTTGGCTCTATTCATCCTGCCATAGCTGTTGGCACAAAGACTTCTGCTTCTGGTTGTCGAACCGCTTCAGTATTAGCAGGACTGTCTGAGAGATTCATGCCCCCGAGGTCATATTTTGTTTTTCATGAATTTCATTCCGACTGGTTTGTTTTAGCATTTAACAGTTTTAAAATGCTAAATATTTATATTGGGCTATGTTGTTGAATCTGAACACAGGAAAATTAATGCAGAAGACGGATCACTTGACATCTATTCACCATCTGCTAAATACTTTTTCAAAAGGCAAAAAAAAACACAATTTAAAGTTTTTCTTTTTCTTTCAACTTTCCAGCGTGGGTGAGAGGAAGAGTAATCTGTTTATGTTAGGGAGCTGAGAGTTGTTTTTTCTAAAGTAAAAAAAAGAAAAAATGATTGGTCAGTTAGGCTCCACAGTGGCTGGGAAAAAAGAGAGCTTTCCGACTGAACCACATGGAGATCAGCTCATATTAAAGTGATTAAAGACTTCTGCAACATCCAGCAGGACACCTAATAAAACACACACACACACGTTGCAGTGCCTATAGAGTTGTATTTTTGAGTATGAGAGACTACAACAAAAACCGGTTCTGCAGGAAAGCATCAAAGAAGATGATCCCTGTTGCATGTTCGTGCGACTTGACATACATTTTGATCAAACACATCAGTATGAGGAGGGCTCGAACGTGCGCACACGCATTCAGCTGCTAATGAGGAGCTGAAGGGGGCTCTCGATCAGCAGCCAATTATCCTGTCCCCGTGGAGGAACTGTCAACACGTGTGTTCAGATTTTGCAGGGCTCAGTTGGACTCACTCCTTTTTGTCTTCTCAATGCAAATGTGACAACAGTTCTATTTACATAATCTTTCAGCTGTAATTACATCTACACATGCTGCCTATGGAATGTTTCCCCTCTCGAATGTGGAAAACACTCCCCGTCAAACCTTACTTGTCTAATATCACTGCGATATGGGTAAATAAAATCAAAGAGAAGGGTTTCTTTAATGGGTGAAGTCTCTGAAAGTGCACTTAACACCTACACACCAACACTTCAGACAGTTCATCAAAACACTTCAGAGTTTTTTTGTTTGTGAGCATCTAGAAAAAAATATTCCCGTTCCTTAATAAAAATTTTTTTTAAGAGTTCATCACACTACCGTTCTTCTAACAGGCACTTTTTGTATATTTGCCCTCTTAAAGGTTTCTTTTGTTTTTCCTTTTTTCAAACTAAAATATTTCACACAAATAAAGGTCAATATCAGACCAAGATATCTATACTAAATACAAAGTCAAACTTTAAAATGATTTCATTTACTAGGAGGGACAATCGGTTCAAACTAAAGTAATTGCCCACCTTGTTAAATCATCAATTAACTGTGATTCCATTCACATTTCTTTGGCTAAACTTCTCTATCCACATCAAGGCCTTATTACCGCTAGGCTGTAGAATCAGCAATCAGTTAAATTCAACCTGTCTGTTATACAAAGAAGGCTTAAAGATCACACAATGTAACAGAAACTAATTACAGAACAAATGAAAACAAAATCTATCAGTCTGAAAAGTGTTACAAAGGCATTTAGGACTCCAGTAAACCACGGTGGGACTAATTATCCTCAAATTGAGAAAACAGAACAGTGGTTAACCTTCCCAGGATCGTCCGGCCTACCAAAATTACTCTAATCATCAGCCACTCATCCACGATGTCAGAAACTAACACAGAACATCAAATGCACTGTAGGTCTCTTTTGTTGCAGTCAAGGATCAGTGTTCATGATTCAACAATGAGAAAGAGACAAAAATGGTGTCGATAGTTGAATTCCAAGGGAAAATCCACTCATCACCAAAAAAACTCAAGGGCTTTTCTCGCATTTCAATTATCCCCGAGACATATAGGTAAATATTCTGTGGACTGACGCGACAAAAGTGTAACTGGTGCTTAACACAATAACATATGGAAAGACAGACTTGGTGGTGGTTATGTGATGGTCCGGGGCTACTTTGTTGCTTCAGGACCTGGACAACATATTGTAATTTATTAAACCAGAATGTCTGCTCTCTAGCAGAAAATCCTAAAGGAGAAAGTCTGGTTATTAGAAAAAAACAAACTCTTGGAACATCAAAAAGATGAAAGAAGCATCACTTAAAGCATAAAAACAAGAAACATAACTACACACAAAAAAATTATGAAGTTTCTGCAAATAAAAACCTAAAACATGATACAGTAAACACTGATTTTTTTTTTCCTGATTTAAAAGAGCCAACAGTTTCTGCAGCTCTCAGGTTTCAGAGCTAAGAAGTATAGAAACTAAATGCTGCCTCTGTTTGCTTAGTTCTGGTCCGGGAAACATGATACTGGTAGAAAACCCTCAATATGACTGAAGTTCAATAGTTCCACCAAGAAGAGTGGGCCTAAATTATTCCACAGCAATTTAAAAGACTCATTGCCAGTTAATCCAATAAGGAAAACTACCAGTTATTAGTTTTAGGGGGCAGGTAATTTTCCACACAGTGCCAGATTGGAAAGCTTGTTCCCCATAACGAACAAATTCATCATCTGAAAATTGTCTTTATTTATGAATAAAAATCAGCTTGATGTTCGGAAACATTTAAACATCATACAAAATTAGGAAACTGTACCATATAATTTCTAGTGTTGCAGTGTATTGAAATTCCTCTCGATAGTGCTGTATGATGAGTATGAATTTGTGGGTGCTTGTCAGCTCTGAGAAGCTGGCTAATTTTACCTATGTTGTATTTGCAGAAATCCCCAAAGACCAGTTGTACATGGCTTTTAGTCCTCCCTCTGGTAACCAAGCCTCTGGAGGATTTTCTGTCTATTTATAGTAAATCATCCGAGATAAATATCCTCAGTCAAAGGAGTGTTTTTGACCCGCAGCTACATGTCAAAATGAGCTATTGTTGGCCTTATGCGCATTATACACACTATGTATTATATTTAAGGCGAGGCAACTTTATTTGTATAGCACATTTTCAACAACAGGGCAATTCAAGGTGCTTTGGGTGATTAGGGGATAAACTAAAAGCGGCAATAAAACAACAATAAAAGCACAAAACAACGTTAGAGACACAAAACATATGATACGTTAAAACATATGACATTCCAGCTATCCTTAATCAGTTACTCAAAGGCAGCTCCAAACAGATGGGTTTTTAGCCTTGATTTAAAGAAGCTAAGTGTTTCAGCAGGTTTGCAGTGGTCTGGAAGTGTGTTCCAGATAACGGGAAGATAGAAATTGAACACTACTTGAGGTTTATTACCAGAGCTTTAATTTCTAAATCTAACCGAGTGGGTATGATTCATATCAGGGTAGTCAGAATTTACCACTTAGTACTGATTTATGGACACAAAGGTACAACACAAGTGCATCAATACAGCAGCTGTAATTAGACCTGTCTGTATTCAGAAGAGGGCTGCACAGTGGCCCAGATAGCACTGTTGCCTTGCAGCAAGAAGGTCCTGGGTTCGAATCCTGGCCTGGGTTCCCTCCGGGTACTACGGCTCCCTCCCACAGTCCAAAAAAACCCATGACTGTTGGTCTTTCTAAATTACCCTTAGGTAGGTGAGTGTATGGTTGTTTGTCCCGTGTGTCTCTGTGTTGTCCTGCGACAGACTGGCGACCTGTCCAGGGTGTACCCCCCCTCTCGCCCGATGATTGGCACTAGCCCCCCGTAACCCTGCAGAGGATAGGCGAGTATAAATAATGGATGGATGTATTCAGAACAAACACGAAGGTTATGTTTGTGAATGAACTCCTGCTCTTATTATTCTTCAATTCTCTCTAGAATTGATTTCCTTAGTTTCAATAATTGTAAGAACATGTCCCTGTGAAGCTCAGACATGACAACTTGATGCACTGTGCACGACTGAATCCCAAAATCGGACAAACCTTAATTTATGGCTCCAACAAGTGAGTGTTAAACATGCCTCCAAAGGGAAATCGGAGTATTCATGTGATGGGTGGTTCAGTTTCCATCAGGGAGTGGAACCAAGACAAATGTGGCTAAAAAATGTAAACTGGAATCAACTACTTAAAGCCCTAACTGACTTCATATTTCACTTTGTAGAAAGCCTACAGAGGAAAATCCTTACCCCACATTGTGATTGGATTACGACTGACCAGCACAGAAGAAACACTGACATCTGAAAAGCTTTAACAGCACTAGTAAGAGCAGATTGGGTATCATATATCATAACATGGTACAGTTTTATAGCAACTCATCACTGCATGGTATCCAGAACTTACCAAGCCTGATTTCATTCTAAAACTGCAGAGCATGACCCAATAAAATAAATAAATACACAATATACACTTCTCTGTCATAACAAAACCTTAGTCAGAAAAGCACTTAGCGGACATGTTAATATCCTGAATGGAAGTATATACCTAGGACTCACTTTTGCAATTATTCAGAAAATAAAAAAGTAATTTAGTAGTGTAGTGTAAAGATAATTTGGTTGATATAAAAAAAACTACCACAGTGTAGACAAGGTTCCTGTTCATGCAAATATATTCAACAGCAACCGCTTAATTTCTCAGTTTTTTTGGTAATTTTGCATACTAGCGTCTAACTAGAGTCAGCAGGGGGATGGGTTCTGTTTAGAGATTCTGCTCTAATTGTCAGCTTCAGTCTGGGTCCACTGTTTATTAAAGTTTTCCTATTTTATTATGAGCCACATTTGCCGCTGATTTCTTCACTAATGAACAGAGGAGTAATAAAGGGGGGTGGGTACACTGGTCATTTTGGCGAATCATCTTTTTGTACCTGATGAAACTGTCTCCTGCTGCACTGTCTACAGCATTAATTTGTTGCTGCAGTGGAACAGAATTGTCTTGCAGTGCATACTCCAGACCTAATAAACAACATCTGAATGGGGTGTCTTAAACTGACAATGGGACTACAAGTATTATGTAGGGTGACCATATTTTGATTTCCAAAAAAGAGACGTTAGATTTGTACATATTTAAAGCGTGCATTGTCCATGTGGTATAGTCAAATAACAAACTTCAAATAGGCTTTTGCAAGTACCAAAATTACATTAAAATCTCTTGAAATTGATGAATAATAGAAATAATTACTCTTCCAAATAAAAAAAAGTAATAGTTAACTTAAAACAATAGTTAACTTTTTGAGTCATACTGGACAAAGTGTGCCACAACACGGCGCAGATACAGGGAGTGTTACTGATCTTTTAAAATTGCTTTCAAAGATTAAAGCATTGTTCTCTCATGCATCAACAGGATTGTGGTGGTAGGAAAGTGTCACGCTGCCCTATTCCTGCCTGATTGTCTTCACCTGTCTGTCTCATCATCCACACCTGATCCTACTCACCTCCTGCCTTTAAGACCCCTCACTTCCTTTCACTCCCGGCCGGATCATCCTTCCTCCTTCATCCTTCCTCCTAGTAGTCCTCCTTAGTAGTTGTCAATCCCCGTCGTGTGTCGTCTTCCTTCCCTGCCCGATGTCCAGTGTTTCTGTTCCTGCCATCTTCATCGTCATCATCATCATCACCACCACGACCTCCTCACTATAATAAACATCCTGCACCTTCCTTCAGCGAGTGCGTTTGGGTCCATTCTCCACACAGCACGTGACAGAAAGTTAGCATCAGGGCTTAGCATCATCCGCTGGCCTTTCCTGTTCATCTGTCTCAGAGGGCAAAATTAGTTCCAAACAATGCTTTTGCCTTTGCCCTGTCAGATCAAGTAGGTCACAAAGCCTTCTCGCTAGACTTCCTTGCCATGGCTCAGTGTTTTCATTCACTGAAATGACTGTTCAGGGGAGTTGCTGCAAGGAGGACGGGGCTTAGTGCCTGCAGCTTGCTGTGAAAAGTCGTTTACCAGTTTGGGGAGAAGAAATATAGATTTTGGCCTTATTTTGGAGTAGGTATTGATGCACCTCAAAGCATTCCAGGCTTTTCATAGCTTCTCCATCTCTGTGTTTTGCCAGTCTGCTGCCCTTCCTGCCGTAGACCACTAATATATTCTTGCAGTTGTTACTCTTTATGTTATAGATGCATTAAAGGGATGCATCAAAAACGGACAGTAGATCTCGAGGACCAGGGTTGGAGACCACTGCTCCAGGACCTAATAGTGCAGTTTGATTCATCCAGATTACGCTAATTTTTGGACTATTGAGCGCACCTGAATGTAAGCCGCACCAGCTAAATTTTAAAAGAAAATAAATGTACATATAGACCGCAACTAAATATAATGCGTTTGTTTCATGTTGTAACATGAGATATTTACACAGAAAGACAGTACACAGAAGATTTCTTCTAGTTACCTCAACCAAGAGGTAATGTTTTTGTGCCTGTCTGTTAGCAACATAACTCAAAACATTATGGACAGATTTCTATGAAATTTTCAGGAAATGTCAGCAATGGGACCAGGAACAACTGACTAAATTTGGGGGTTGATCCACCCACCGACCCTCACAAGCGGCTCCCCTTGTGCAGCAGCCTCAAATTGCCGCTCTCCACAGGAAGAGCTTAGCGGCAGCACAAACGCATTAATAGACATTTTTTCGGAAAAGTACTGCTGGTACTCAGGTAAGTTTAGGCTATGAATAAATATGAATAATTGCTTAGGGCAATTATCAATAAAATGAATAATTTGTCAAAATTACCAAGTTTGGGGCACCACCTGGGATCCAGGAAAGATAATAATAGCCAAATTGTTCAGTCTCAGTTAATGTTTATGATTACCTGCCTGATAAGGCTGAGGTAATGAACCAAAAGATGAAGGAATAAGTTATTGGCGTACTTTGAACGGCAAGTTGCTACACGTGTGTGGAATATTAACAAACTACTTCCAAAATAGAAGAGTTTATTACAAAAAGAATTCAACTTTCAGTTAAAATCCTTTAATCAATAAACTCATTAAGCCAGTAACACACATCTAAACTACCAAGTTAAAGAAGGATGAATAATGAAACTAACTACCAAAAGTAAACAGTAAAATGGACAAAAATGCAAAGAAGTAGAAACAATAACCAGTAAATTGATTGTGATGTGACAGTTCAGTATAAGTATGTATGCTTTAAGACCAAGGCTTGTATTGAAGAGTTTTGGGAGAGAAGCTAAGTTGGTTTAATCTAATTGTAATTAGTTTAAGACTAATTAGCAACTTTTGGTTTGTGTTCAAACAACCAATTCACAATAGAATGGAGAACTGAAGACAAAACAAAGTTGTTTGGAGGAAGTAATGTTTTATTAAACCATTTGCTGAATTAGACATCAATAACCTTTGGAGAATTGATTCTATTTTATGGATTGGTCACCATGGTGATTGGTCTAGTTTTTATTCTGACATACCAAGAAGGTGGTTTCAAATAAACAACTTATATTATTCGTTTTCGGTGTTAACTATCTATTTTAAAGCCGATCTATATTTTGAATACCGTAGGTAGCATTTTTTATTGTTTATGAAGTGCTGGCGGTCTGCAAAAGCAGGCCACACTAATCAGATCGAGTGTGCGGAGTTAATTTATGTAGTGCAGCTCAGAGCCACTCTGTTTTAGCTTAGCACCAAAGAATAAAGGAAAAACTCCGGTCGGACTGAGTAGCTCATGTTGCATGATTCAAAACGACTATCAGTTGGTCAAAAACCTTTAAAAACACTGTTCATTCCCAAACAATTGAAGAATGAATTCTTACAAATGCAGCAAAACACAGTGAAATAGACAACCAAAACAGACCTTCATTTGTTTATCTTAAGCCAATTTCTTCTTCCCAGACAATATTTCTTGGACATCCAGGCAAGGGTGGCTCCATTGTCTGAAAAGACCGGCAACAAAGCAGAGAAACCAGCTGTTATAGCTGGTCAGTCAGCAGTAGCTGCGTGGGGCGCTAACAGTGAGGCTTCAGAGCCAGTGTTGCCAACATACCGACTTTTTCTCTATTTCGAAGTGCCTAGCGAAAAAATTTAGCAACATTTCTGACCACCCTTAGCTACTTTCTGTGAAACTTTGTCGCCGATATTCTCTACAGATTAGAAACCCGGCTTGTTCTGCATCCGGACACTCAAAATGGGAATGATCTGTGCATGTGCATGTAGTATTGTCACAGTACAACAGACCAATCATAAACTGTTCTCGGTTCACTTCACCCACTTACAAAGTTGTTTTGTGTTTAAAATTAATTCAAAAGTAAAAAAGAAATCTGCAAGTATATAAGACCAATCTTTCTTTTATAAGCCACACAGGAACATCAGGCAGAAGCTCCTCTGTAGCTGCATAGCACACCTGTGGTACATCAAAGGAACATTTGAAACGCATGGTGAGTTTGTGTAGGACATTTTAAACTTCTGACAAAAAAACAGAAAATGATACCATAAGCCATAAACTACTGTTTAATGGCTGTTGGCAAGCAACGTTCGATGCATACTAAACATGCCCCTAAGTGCAAAAAACAAACAAAACAAACCTACCGTATATTCTCTATATTAATTCCGTCTTCTTGAAATATCTCACCAATTTCTTTCTAGAACTAGATGCTTTGTTTAAAAGGTCTTGGATGTCCAGTTGCAATTTGATATCTTGTACATTTTGTACGAGTTCCCTTCTCCTCAGGCAAAACAATATAACATGTTGCACAGTTTCTTCTTGAAGAAGTCACATATCCGTGTTTAAATAATGAATTGTTTATCCCCATTTGACCAAATCCTAATCTAGATATAATTATTTCCTCCTTTCTGTTTCATTCTGTTTCCCACATTATACCAACTTTCCTTTGAATACATAAGCCACCTACCAATTCTTTCTTCTTCCCGTTGTTTCTGCCATCTTTCCTTGACCTTTTGAGGCTGCCCTTTTCTGTTCTTTGGGTTATTTTATTTTGACATGTCTGAGCACACTGGTTTTGCGCCACCGTTTTTATTGCAAACTGGTTTTACTCCTATTGGCTGTTTTGGAGAAAGAAACGAAGACCGTCAGAAGAGTGATGATGTCATCCTGTCGACGTGAAGTGATGACGTCATCGATACGCAAATCCGTGCGTGACGTCATTTGGCGACACCTAGCTACTTTCTGGGTCAACTTTAGCTACTTTCCACAGACAGTTGGCATCACTGGCGGCTGCTAGCCACTGTTAGCTCGGAACGTTTTTCTCGCACGGACCGCTCCCTTTTCGCGGGCGGCAATCAGCACAGCAGCGTGTCCTCGTGGCTCTCTCTCCCTCTCTGGTAGAATCTGTAATTCAAAAGATTCTTTCTGTGGAGTTTTGAACAAGTCATTCAGGACTTCATCAGCCGAATACAGTTCACCTGATCAATCAGCAGACTGTAAAAGTCTTTTGGATCCAATGAGTTTCTTCCAGACTTCAATGACTCAGTTCTTCCCGCTGCCTCCTCCAAGGTCTCACCATCGATTCATTGATGTCAAGCTAACATGCAGTAGCTCTATTTCCTTCTTTGATGGTGTTTGGATAATCTAGTTTTGTACTCTACGATCCCTCCCCGGCTATTTCCAGTGTGCACCTGTACAAATATAAGACATCATCCGGACCAGGCAATAAGTACACAGCATACATGTTTGGCTTGCAAGCAGGAAGGTCATTGAACTGCTTCACACCCCATACCCTTCCTGACGCAGTCTCATTAGAGACAGCCTTTTATTGAAAAGCTTGGCCACAATCTCCAGACAGGGGCAGTCCCTGCTGGGTAGCACAGATGACGACATTGCTCAAAACAAGTAACATTTTCGAACCAATTGTTCCCGTTCTTTGTACACACAGCTAAACAAATGGTTGTTACCTCCTCCTTCTGGAATGTTCTACAGATGCATACTGACTAGACTGAAACTTTTTACTTCTGCATTAGACTGAACTATTAAAGATTATTATCAAAACAAAAAGGTATTAAGCCCAGCAATAGTAACTGTATTTTCTCTGCACCTATGGATTTAGTCAGTTTTTACCTCCTTCCCTCCTGCTCTGCACAATAACAAGTTACTTTGTACTTGACCTTAAAGGTCGGGCGAGTCCATAATTCTTCTCTATATTCAAGGACTCCAAGTTGTTATCATACACAGCCATGGGAAAGGAGCTTCACAATTTCATCTCTGTATTAGGCTATGCACAAACTATTCATCAAAACAAGTACTCCTTGACTAAGAAACCTGTAAGAAAACACACGTTAATAAAATGCATTCTCTGGATAGACATAACACTTTTAGTAATCAGTTAAAAACACACACCCTTTCAGGATTTTTAATCCCTCAATGGCCAGCTCGATTGCCTTTAACTTAAAAGCTGCATTTCTTCGTGTGTTTTCCATGATGAGGGTGTTTGCATGAAAACCACCCATAGTGTCTTCTTCTGCGCTTAATGTTTCCCCACGTCTGTCTCACTTTTACGTTTCAAAGCATGTGAAAAAAGTAGCAGCTTATAGTCCCAAAAATTACGGTATATGGAACAGCTACCATTCCTGTAGAAACTCATTATTTTAAGGGTTTATTATAGTGCTGAAATTTTGAGTACTACCGCATTCTGTTTTGGCACTTGTCTTCTTCCAATATTTTGCCTTGTTAGTCTTTTTTATTTTTAACTCTCACCATAGCTGAGCTATTTTAATGTTATGAATCCCATTTTAACAACTGAACTAGTTATTGCATGCAGTTAATGTCACTGAGTTTATACTTTCCAATTTATGAGCTGCTAAAACTACCCCTCTTTGAAAAATGAACTTATTTTTTATTATTCATAATCTAGAAAATACATTTTTCTGCCTACTGCTGGGTTACTGAAAGGCTGCTGATAAACACACCTGTGGCAAGGCAGATTATTCATATGGCACTGAGGATCATTGCACTGGAATTTTAATACAAGCTGAACGTATGCCTAGACTCAACAATGGAGAAAAATAATTTCCCACTTCATTTTCAGGATTGTAGCAGACACCTGAGGCTTTCGGGTTAAAAAATGACTAGAATCTGGTAATTTTTACAATTAACATGTCATGTTGAAAATTTGTTGTACCCTCCACTGACATCACGTTGGACAAAGCCTTAATAGTCCTTGCACAGTATAAAGTAATAATAGCCTGTTACTTTTTGTTGTTCAACAAACAAACAAAAATGGCAACAGAATCAGCCTTAGTTGCCAGGTTTGTGCTCACAAATAAGAAATTTGACCTTGGTTCTTCTTTTCTCTCAATGAAATCATTATAAATATAAATGCATAAAAAAGATCAAATAAAATAAAAGTTATTTATTTCTTGTAAATATGTTTATATACAGAGTTTATACAATAGAGGAAGTACTTTGACTGGTAAGTGTTTATCAGAGAGGCAGTCTAGGGGAAGAAACTGTCTCTGTGGTAGCTCGTTTCTGAAGGTAAAAGTCTAAACAGTTTGTGTCCAGGATGTGTGGGGTCTGCAGACGTGTTTTTTTTTCCTTTTCCTGACCCCAGACCTCTACAAGTCCTGGATGGAGGGAAGGTCAAATCATCTCTGGAGACCTAATTGTTTGTTGCAATTTGGACCCGTCCAATTTTGTGGCTGAGTCAAACCACACAGTGGTGAACAAAACACAGGACAGACTGATTAATCCTGTGGCCGGTTGTGTTTCTTCAGTTTGCATAGGAAGTCCAATCTCTGTTGGGCCTTCTTCTGCACTGTGTCTATGTGTGAGGACCATCTCATCTCATGTCTGGTTTATGTATTGGCTTTACTTGAACATTTCATGTATTCTATTGTGTACTGTAAATCAACAAGCTTGTGTTTTATGTAATTTGAAATGCAGTATTTATCTCTAAAAAATGTTATGCGATTGTCTATGCTAATATTGTGCATGATTTGGTTGGACACAAGGAAGACTAGTAACCACCTCGATGGAAACTAATGGGGATAACCTAATAAATAAACAATGAACAATGTCCAGGGAAAGGGTGGTTCTTTAACC
This sequence comes from Valencia hispanica, assembly GCA_963556495.2. Taxonomy (NCBI): domain Eukaryota; kingdom Metazoa; phylum Chordata; class Actinopteri; order Cyprinodontiformes; family Valenciidae; genus Valencia; species Valencia hispanica. Next base: position 39,183,613 of record OY747713.1, on the reverse strand, counting down.
GTTAGTGGTGGAACATCTTTAATTTTGCTGTCACATTCATGTTCTCCTTTTACATTTTAGGATCATCCAGACACATCCAAGCAAAGAGTACTTCTAATATTTATATGGTCTAGTGTGTAAAAACACCTCCTGCTTTGACTGACTGTTAGATGCTCTGGAAACTGCTTCTACTCCTAAAGCGCCGCTCTCGTCCCTTTATTGTCTTCATACTTGAATGAAGCGTGTTTTCTTTCAAATAAATTAGCTGTTTATAAAAATGTAAAGCCACCATGAAAAGGTTTTTTTTTCTGAAATAAATTTATGTCAGTTGAATTATTTTCACATCAGAGCATCTTTTGTTTACCTCCCATAGCTGATTTGTCTCTTTGATGATAAAAAAAAACATGATCAATTATTAACATAGTTCAGGGAATAAAAGTGAAAAACTTCCAAGTGAATGTTTTGCATCAGCAGTTTGTCACAATTTAACATAAATTACAGATAATATGTTTAATCCAGACGGCTCTGCTTCTGTCCTGTCTATGTCCATGTGTGTAGAAATGTGTGTCTTTTTTAGGCTGCTGTCCCCCAGTGATTTCTACCTACCTCATGTAGGGTAATTGTGCCACAAAATGATCCCCATTCCTTCGTCCTTTGTAATTCTCATTCACTTAAGCTCATTTAGCGTTAAAGTGTTGCATGGTGGGAGTCGTCACTTTGACAGGTCTGAATGGGAGCCTGCGTTAATGTGGCTGTCAGTGCAGCGGAATGTGCGAGAGCAGTGGTGTAAAGGCTGTGCGATAAGTGTAATTGTGTCAGTCAGAGTATAGCTGTCTGCCTCGTATTAATGCTCTCCTCATATCAAATAGGGCTTTAGCTGAATTATTAGCATTTACAAAGGCCACTTTAGGTGGAATAACTCCACTCCAACAGAGAGAGAGAGGAAGAAAAATATTATTTTCTGAGGGTGCACAAGTTTAAACACGCGTTTGTGATGTAAATGCGTGAAGGTGTCTTTTGTTTGTGTGTTTGCCGGTGCATCTGTTAGCGTTGGCCTTCTGGGCTTAAAAAACTTGTCAATAAGAGTTAAAGGACTGCAGAACAGATGATTCTCCAGGGTCTACAGTGACCCTTTTAGCGAAAATGCAAAGTGTGTTTGAGAGAGCCTTCACATGCTATTAATCAATATGGAAGCCTCTGTGTTGGCGTGTACGTTACAAATATGCACTTTGGCCAAAAATGGCAACCTCGTTTGCCCTCTTGTGTGCAAGTGTTTGTGCCATTTAAAATGGACGACGCCCCTGGGTGAACTGCGTGATAGTGTGCGTTAGGCCATTGGTATTCCATCACCTTGAGCGATCCATGGCCAAACAGATTGCATCCTGTTTGTGTTAGGAGGACAGGCTATATTCCCTCCAGGACCCCCCCCCCCCCCCTCCCCCTCCCCCCCCTCCCCCTCCTCCACTCCTTGCATGCTGATGCTCATTCCAGTCAGCACTGGTGGGTTGCAGCTTCCAGTTCTCCGGCAGAACCTGCGTCAGCGGTCCGTACTCCTGGTGATGTTTGGTCTGTGAGAACGGTGCGGCCAAGAATTGTCTCCCTGACAAGGGCGTTTATGCTTCAGTGCTTTCAGAAGCAACTGAAGGCTCTGACCTGAGCGCAGTCTCTGTCACAGGATGACAGCGGGGGTGACAGCCAGGTTTAAAGTTTATAGGTATTAGGGCAAGATATCGACACTGTTCAATCCACACAGAGAGTTGACTAGTTCATCTTCAATAACTCCGGAATAGAAGGTATGAAAAGGTTGGCACTTCTAGAGGCTGAAAATGTTGCCCATTGCTTCATTTTTTTTTTTTATCGGATAAAGACTGAATACAGAGCTTATGAAATAACAATCACCTGCATTCACTATCAAAATAAAGTCCATTCATTCAGAACAAAAGCTTTTACCCTCCCACCCCCACCCCACCCCACCCCTGGCAAAAAAAAGTAATTGTAACTGTGATTAAGCTGGTACCCTTGGAAACCTTGTGACGTTACATGGTAATATTCCAGTATTTACATTACTAAAATGATTATGTGTCAGCATCCAGCCTCTGTAGTGTGAGCCTGAACAAAAAAAACCCAGCACACGCAAGCTGGCAGACAGCAACGTCATACTCATCTACTGTTGTCATAAAGCAGGTTTGTACAAGTGCAGGTGTTTAAAATCAAGATCTTTTTTCCGATTTTCCATAAAAATCCAGTAAATTTTTATTTTAGTTATTGATCTGTCTGTTCAATATTTTACCAATTTTCAAGCTGTTTCCTTTTTTCTGTTAATATGTACGGTGAAAGGAACTTTGTCAGCACTAACTTGATCATGTTTTTAAATATTTATTTTATAAATTCCAGGATATATTAATTGTTATTGTGTTATAAAATGATAGGACTTGATTAAAACTTAAACTTTAGGATTCAGGCCTGACTCGGGACTTGCTTGCTTAGATGCCTTTAATTGGGACTTGACTGAGGTGTGAGAGGAAAAACTTGAGACTAGCAAAACAATGATTTAGTCCCACCTCTGTGAGAGAGCTTCTAAAATAATAATCACCTGCATTCATTTTCAAAATAAAGGCCACCCTCAAACCAAAGGCAGTGTACAGAGTTTTTCAGATGCGTTTCATTTAGATGCCTCATGAGAGCCAGAGTCTTAGTTCTCGCCCACCATAGCAGTTCATAAAGCTGAACTTTCTCTTCTGTGACTGCATGATACTTAGCAAAATGGCCCTTCGGAGTCAATATTACCTCGTCACTTACTGTTCTATTCACTCAGTTGCTCCAAACAAAATCCAGCCCAGTTGATTGGATTTTATCATTAAATCTAGTGTTTTAAATTTAAAACCCTTTTGTCATAAAGCTTTTTCTGAAGCAATTTGGTTCCCTTGGTTAAATGTAGAAGTGGTTAAGTTGCAAGAAAAAATGTTTATCTGTAAATCTTTTAGCTGTATTTCTGCAACCTGTTTTACTGGTCACAGGTTTCTGCAGACAGTGGCAGAACCTGGAAGCTGATTATGACCTTTCCGCTTTGCTTTTTGGATACAAGGTACAGAGTAAGATGGTCAATTTTCTGACAGTGTCACAGACCTCTACAGAATTTGTGCTTATAGAACACAGTAGGGTTTGTATTTTTTAGTCCATCCATCATCTATAACGTCTGTCCTATGTAGGGTTGTGGGGTATTTTGAAGTCCTAAACATTTTATTCTATTTTTTTTTAATTCCCGTTTTAAGGAGCATTGTGTGTTCAGATTTAACTGGACAAGGACATTCTGCAGTGTTTGTGTGTCTCCGGGCGAGCGAACCTTGGTATTTTTCTGAAATAGATGAGAGGTCGAGCATCCCCCAAATGCACGATTGACCTTGTGAAGCCTTTTTGCCGATTCCTTCCTGCATATCTTTGACTCCGTTTCTCTTCGGTTTGTCTCTCTGGGTTTCTCCACACTGACACAAAATGAGTATGACATTTTCCGCTGGGTGTTTTTTCTCTATTGGACACTCGGTTCTACCTCCTCCAGGTTCAAACATTAACAATGTTAGCAACCTTTTTCTGTGGAATTCACATCTTGTCTTAGTCGCTAACTCTAATCTGAGACATTCACCTGTTCCATCAGTCCCTGGACACCTGATCATTAGTTACAAACTGCGGCAGTTCGCTTCTTAGCTTGGTTTGCTGAACACATGTCTTGGGTAGTTGGGATTTTGTTTGTTTTTGCCCAGCTAGGAAAACGGAAGGACAGAGTGTAAGCCTGCTGGGGGGGGGGGGGGTAAATTGTCTGGAAAAAAGAATTTCATATCAGTGATGAAGGGGAAAACATGCTGATGTCCATAGATTGTTTCAAAATGCTCCTCATGGCATAATAACGTTCATTATGGCAGATGGTGAAGAAATAATCAAAGATAAATGTGTTATTATTGTTGATTTACCAAAACAAGGTCGGACAATGGGTTTGACTTACAATACTGGGTTAGGTTTTCAAACCCAAAATAAGCAAAAATAACAAGTGAGTAAGGTTAGGGCTGGTAAGGAGAGGGACTTGGAAAAAAAATACCATAATACAGTCTTATTCAATAAATTTGAATATTATTGAGTTAATTTATTTCAGTAACTCAATTCACAAAGTTATTATTATTTCCATCTTTAGTATTCATCTTTTTAGGTCAAAGCAGTTGTAGTTCATTTCTGGGTATTGATTTTTGCTTATTAGGCATTTTTGTATTTGAGTTTCTTTCTGCGTAGTGTTGTACGTACCTTTTTTGTTCTCTCTGTTCTTTACTTTCTAAACGCTTGCATTTGGGTCCACGTTTACATCATCATGACAATAGATCAATTTCACTCTGACCGACATTCTCATGCCTTTATGTCTGTTAATTATGATGATTTTCTGCTTACAGCTCATGAAAATTCTTTTAAGATTAGAGTATTTCATCAGCTCGAAAAAAAAAGGACGTGGGTTTTTTAAAAAGTATGTTTAATATTTCCTAAAGGTTATCTTCAAGGGGTACTTTTAATCTGTTTCATTGGAATACATATTGTAATTTATTGAATATGCTGAATGACTTACCTATTCATTAACAACAGTCCAAAAAGACCCAACTGTTTGCTGGTTCTGAGGTTTTAGTAGTAAGAGTATATTTAATTAAAACTAAATCTAAACTTACATTTCTTCAAGAATGAAAGATTGACAACAGTAAATTCTGTTTCTTACCTGTAGGAGATAACTCTACTCACATCATTATTGAGTGTAAATCCAGATAATATGATCCTGAAGGATGAAGCTGAGAGTGAATTCCAAAAAGGGCTGGAACAATGCTATTTTATGAAACTTTAAAGCATATAACAGTTATTTAAATCGAAGCAGATGATTTGTATAGTGGGAAACGGAGGTGGTGTGCAACCAATGGCCACCACCGATCATGGCAGCTGTTGTCGTGTAAAACCAGTTATGACAATAGAAAACGTTAAATATTTTTAGCTTTTGGTTAATACAAAATGAATGCAGTTATTGGAGGAAACGAAAAGTGTTAATTAAACTGCTATTTTTTCTCTTCATACTGGTTTATCAGAGAGTTCACTTTATATTTAGAATCATCATCTGAATAAAAATCCTACCCATGCAAACGTGATTAAAGTAATGATTAAAACTAAACCAAAAGCGTTTGCCCTAGCAATTAAGACATTTTTGAAACTGGAGTTGTTTTAAAACCATAAGAAGCCTGCTTTGATTTTATCCCATCTTTTATGGCCATTAGCTTCCGTGATTTATCATTTATCACTCAGTGTGAGGTTGAAGCAGGACCAAACTGCAGACAGGTGTTCAGGAGTGAGATGGTAAGTTAAATAAGAAAACTGAGTAAACGTACATGTATGACACAAGGAGAGCAGAGCATGCAGAATATGGCAGGGAACAATGAACAGCAGAAAGCTTAAAAAGAGAGGAGTGATTATCACTGACACGGAGACCAGATGAGTCCAAACAGGAGAACAAAGAACAGCTGAGAGAGAGAGCACGAACCAGAGGAACTGAGGGAAGGAGACTAAATAATAACAATATAGGAGGGAGCTACAAATCAAAAGGGGAAAAGCCTCATATTAATATAAGAAATCAAACCAAAATGCACTGAGGGATGAAGACAGGTAACAAAAAAAAAAAGGAATGAACTTATGGCTAGACTCAAGGAATGATAACGAACAACAGAGAGAAGAACTGAGTATGGCAAGACCATACTAACAATAATAAAGAAATGATCAGAAAACAAACACATGAAAAGGAAAACCCAAACACTAGTAGATCATGACGTTGCAATAAATTAGACAAAAAAATTCAGCGTTCATATGGTCTAACATAACCTTATTTACAAAACTCTGAGCTATACCCTTAAGTGACGTGTGCCCAACATCGTTTTAATAAAAGGTGAAAACAGAGGGAACTCCTAATGCAGTTTTTTGCTTCAGGACACAAACAATACAATTATCCGGTAGTTGAATAGTGTTTCACATCCAGGGATTAAAAATAAAAATAAAAAAACATAGAAAGTAGTGCCAGTAGTGATTTTTGCATGAATGCCCCTATAAACGTTTGGCTGTGCTTGCAAAGAAGAAATCCTACTCTAATTCAAGGCATACAGTAAGTGAGCTTGTCAAGCCCACCACCTACTAAGCTCACTGGACATGTTTGTTCCGACACTTGATTAAATTATTTGAAAATGAGATGCTAACAAAACCTATAACAGGTACAAAAATACCTTAGTGGATCATGCCTTAATGAAACCCTTACACACTGGTACTCACATAATCAAAGCAGAAACAGATGGTAATCAAAGTCCTTCAAAAATAATGTGTACATGTTTTAGTTTGGAAGGTGTGTTTTGGATAGGCATATCGGGTATCAGGTTTGACGCAACTATAGGTTTACCCAAAAGAAATTTTCTATAATTTCTCTGAAAATTATCATATCTCTGAGGTTTACACAGCCACCTCCGCATCCTCACTAGTACCAGGAAAGTAGAGCACATCACCCCAGTCCTAAAGTCTTTACACTGGCTCCCTGTAGCTCAGAGAATAGACTTCAAAATACTTCTACTAGTTTATAAATCCTTGCGTAGCTTAGCACTAAAGTATGTTGAAGACTTGTTGCCACTATACCAACCACCCAGACCACTCAGGTCTTCCAAATCTAGTCTACTAATCATCCTTAGAATTAGAACCAAACATGGAGAAGCAGCTTTCAGTTTCTATGCTCCTCTAATCTGGAACAAACTTCCAGACAACTTCAAAGCTGCTGAAACACTGAGTTCCCATAATTCAAAGCTAATAACCCATCTGTTTAGAGGTGCCTTTGAGTAAGTAATTAATAATAACTGGAATGTCACCTGTTTTAATTTAATACGTTTTGTGTCTCTAATGTTGTGTTTTATGCTTTTATTGATGCTTTAATTTTATTTTATCCCCTAATGATGAAAGGCACCTTCAACTGTCATGTTGTTTAAAGTTAGCAATATAAATCAAGTTGTGAAAACCTTGTAAACTTCCAGTCTTTTGAAAATGGGACAAAATTAAGGCTGTTGACATTTTAAACTCTCTAAAGGCAGCTGGCTTACAGTGATACATGTGTGACTAACAGTTGGTGGGAAATAAAACTATTAGCTGGTGTCTAACCCAACAACTGACTGGGACACTTAACAGTGGATGACTAATCTCCATGGTGGCAAAAAAAGACCAATCTGCCTTGGCAGGCTACCAACTCAGACACTTCCTGTCCCTGCTACAGTCTCAATTAGATTAGGCTGGGTGTCTTATTCTAAATCAGAGGCACATTGGCAGAATATTACCAGCAGTAGACAGTTTGCTTTCATAACAATTAAGTATCTTATGTGTAGTAAAAGACTTTCTAAAAGCACAAACTCAATTTGATTCATTAATGTATATTAATGTATACCAAAAATGTGTACTATACTTTAAAGAACATTCTAGCTGTTTTTATTAGCTGAAGATTTCTGTGCTCCATGTTTGCTGTACTTAAAATGAACATCCACACAATTCTATTTGATTAAACTCTTAATCATCATTTTAAGCTCTCCAAAATTATGAGGGAAATGTTTTGTTGGGAGCAGCTAGAGAAAATCATCCCCGCATCATGATGCTGCCACCAAGCAAGACATATATTCACAAGGTGTTGGTCACAAAATGCAGGTCAGTAGAAACAAATGAATTGAAGTCATGCAGCTGCTGTAGAATATACCTTTTAATGGGACAGAGGTTACCAAAAGAAAAAGAGTCGGAGAAGGTTATTGGGGGGGAGTTTACATAAGTTGCAGCAAAAATGATCAAAATATTCAAAAGCAGTGTAAATAATGGCTCTGTGAGGCAAAACAGTGACTGTAGTTGCAGTGATAACTTCAGCGCCTGGGGAATACAGGTTCAATAACTCTGGTGAGAGACCGTAAATGGATTAAACCGCAGTCATTTATCGTGGATTTATCTTATTTTGTTCCCGACTGGTCTTAAAACCTTACAGTTGTTACAGTTTGTTGCTCAGCCCTGTCTCTGTAGACTCAGTCTCCTGTTTACATGCTGCAAAGAGTAAACTTGAGAGGGCCATTAACACCACTTCTAAATCACAAGATGCGAAGGTATTAAGTTGTTGTGTGGCACAGAGGAACATGCTTGAGTAGTTCCCTTTTAGCGTTATTTAGCACTCAGTCTCCTGTTGCCCCAATAACAATTTTTTTTAAAATGAGCAGCTTGAAATTGGTGTAAAACATCACACTATCAGCACACTTTTCAGTCTGTTCTTCTTGAACCTTTTTTTCATTGTATGTCGTTAAAACAACAAACTTTAATGCATCTTTATTGTATTATACGTAGGTCTGTCATAATTAATGCGTTAACGCAGGTCGATTAGTTTGTAGACTAAACCCGATTGTTTTTTCTAATGCAATTAATGCATGTACAGAATGACCCCCCCTGTTTATTCCACAATTCTGCTTTCAGTGCTCGCTAGTCACGTAAACAGCATGGCAAACCCGAACTGCATCCGCGGTTCCATGTGAACGTCTCTCCTCTGTTGCGGACCATAGGGATTATCGGTCTACGTCACTCCCTGCTCTGCTGAGCATGTCTTCTGCAGAAAGAGATGTGATTATATGCTGGTTGCTTTGATAAAAACAACAAACATGTATTCCATCGACTCACCCCTTTCAAGGCAAACAAAAGACGTCTTTGGTTGCAAGCCATCAAAAGAAGCGATTAGAACGAGCAGATGAGTTAAAATGCAACAATCTGCAGCAATCATTTCACATTAGGTAATCCTTGGCTAACAAAAATGCTACCATAGATAACCATCACTGTAGCTGCAAGATAACTGAAAAATAGCAACGGGAACCAGGGAGTAATGTAAATGTTCGGTGTCACACCATTTCCACACACATTTTCCTGAACAAAAGAACAATTTCCACTTTTGTCCTTTATTTACACCGAAAATTATACTTTTTCAGTCACATTAAGGAATGTTAATTCGTTAAGTCACAGCTAACCTGTAAACAATTAAATTAAAAATGTTAATCGTTTGACAGCCCTAGTTATAAGCCAACACTAAAACTTGCATAGCTGGGAGATAAAAGGAAAATTAAACATGATTTTCAAACTGTTTTGGAAACAAAAATCCAAGAACTGTAGCCTTTGTATTCACCCTCTCCACACATACACTCCCCAACTCACCCCCCAGTGTCAAAACTTTTCTACATTGAGACCCAAACTCTTTGGCCATGTCAGGAAGTCATCAGCCCCAAACCAGACCAGCCAGGCCTGAGGAGCTTTCTGTCATTTACCAACTTTTCCCCTCAGTTTTTCCCCTCAGTGTTTCATCCAGCCAGACCAGAGTTCCAGACCAGTCATCCAGCCAAGACAGTCTTACACCTATCCACCAGCCAACTACAGAACCCATCCGCGACTCCCAGCTACTGTCCGCTGGCGAAGCCGCTCAGCCACCCTGTGCTCTGGTTAACTCGCATCCGCGCTTGGAGCACAAAGTTTCCCTCGGTCGCCGCTCCCTGTCCACCGGTGACCTGACAGCCGTTTGTCTTTGCAAAGTGCTCAAACTCTGTTAGATTGAATGGAGAACATATGTGAACATTTCTTTTCAGGTCTTGCAACATGTTCTCAATGTCTGGACTTAGACCAGGCCATTCTAAGACATTAATATGCTTTGATCTGAATGAATGGTCTCAAACTGCAATCACTTTCAGGTTTTCTTCCATGGTAAATATAACCTATAAGAACTTCACACAGAACAGCAGGATTTATGCTGACATTAAATCAGACGCATATGGACCAATTTACGAATGAGATGAGGTTTGAAGGTAATTGGTTGCACTTGATTTTACTAAGGAGAATGAAACGGTGGCAAGGCCCCAGGGACAGGTGAGATTCCCTTGGTGTTGCTTAAGCTGTTGGATGTTGTGGGGTTGTGCTGGCTGATGGTGCAGTACCGCATGGACATTGAGGGGAGTTTCCCTTGACTGACAACCCAGGATGGTGGTCCCCCTATTTAAAAAGTCTACTCAGGTATTCTGGAGAGGAGGGTCCACCTGATAGCCAAGTCTCGGATTCAGAAGAAACTTTGTGGTTTTTGTCTAAGGAACACTGGACCACTCTACACCCTCAGCAGGGTCCTGGAGGCTGCATGGGTGATTGCCCAACCAGTTTGTGGGTAGAACTTGGTCCGGACTCGTTTTCTGTGAGAGTTTGTCACCAATTCTCCTTTGTGTACAGAATTTCTAGGTGCAGCTAAGGTGTTGAAAAGAACGGTTCTAAGTGACCACAGGTTAGAGTCTCTGTTTTTTGCAGATGACGTGGTTCTGTTCAGTTCACAGGTGAGTGTAAAGTGGCTGGGATGAAAATCAGCATCTCCAAATCAGAGACCATGGTCTTGAGCCGGAAAAAGGTACAGTGCCCTCTCTGGGTCGGGGACAAAGTTCTGCCCAAAGTGGAGGAGTTTAAGTATCTCGGGGTCTTGCTCAGGAATGAGGGTAAAATGGAGCAGGAGATCGATAGGTGGGTTAGTGCGCCGTCTGCAGTGATGTGAGCGCTGTACAGGTCTGTTGTGGTGAAGATAGAGCAGAGCTGAGAGGCGAAACTCCATTTAATGGTAATGGTAAATGGTAGGAGACCTAGAGGAAGATCCAGAACACACTGGAGGGTCTATGTTTCTTGGCTGGCCTGGGAACACCCTGGGATTCCCAAGGAGGAGCTGGCCCAAGTGGCTGAGGAAAGGAAGTCTGGATGGATGTATGGATGGATGGATGGATGGATAGATGGATGGATGGAGGGATGGATGGATGGATCAGAGTAAAGGGGGTTGAACAAAAATGAAAGTTACACTGTAAAGGTTTTTGTTAAAACATGTTTTGAAAAAAATAGTATGCACTAGTTTGTGTGGGTTTAGCACTTAAAATCCGGAGGAAGACATAAGATATAATCCATGAGGAAGAAATTGTTTTCTGGCTACTGTGGATTTAGCCGCATTTATGGATGCAATCAAGTCAGGGCAGAATTACCTCCAAAGCATGCTTAGCTAAAATAAATGAAATTATGGCACTCAGACACACACACACGCTCAGTGCATCATTATGAGCAGCTTGTCGTTTCTTGTCGGGAACATGACAAGCAGAGTCTGACTCAGATGCATTGTGTTTTCTCATCTGGAAGCCAATGGGAGCATCACTGCAGTTCAGTGAATAGTAAGCCAAAATAAACCCCCTGTATACAGCAGAAACGTTATAGAATTCCTCATATGACATGTCACTGTTGGCTAGGCCATTATAAGTTATCTTCAAAGAAAAGGCAACAGCGTCGGGCCCATTCTCAGGAGGCAATCCTTTCTAACTGGTAATATCAGCATTCCACTTTCAGCAACAGTGCCAGCAGAAAGTGAATCAGTGAGCTGAGTTTCACCGTGAATTGCTTTTGTTGGACTGTGCTACTGGGGCCAATTCAAAAGGAGTGCAGATGTGTTCAGCACCCTCTGAAAGACTCAGAGAACAACCCCCTTGTATGTGCATGCTGTACATTATGCAATGATAAGTCATGTATCTATGGATGAACAGTGCTTAGGGTGAACAAAGGCAGTAATGTTAATTATTCAGGTCACATTATTGCCACAGTAAACATACATTACGAGGAGGCTATTGCAGAAGTAGAATCCCTGCTTGGGCTTTGATGGAGCTGAGATCTGTTTTGCTTGCAAAACTCACAGTGCCCTGTTGATGATAGAGAGGAAAAAGTTTCCGGCAGAAAATCACTTTAGCCCCAAATAATTCAGAAACACTGCTTGGTTTATGGATATAAACATCACAAAAACAGCTACATTATTTAAAGTGCTAAGAAGGGATGCAAAACTCGCTGCCACATGGTGCCTACCGAGCACAGAAAAACAACATGAGGAAAGAGAAATGTTGAAGCTCTCCAGCCGGAACAGAAACCCCGCAACAAACAGGATGGCTGCTAAACCTTAAAGCTGAAAAAAAGACTGTTGAATACACTCCTCAACTCTCTCCAGCTGAGCAGCGCTAGCTCCAGTAAAAAATCTCTAGCAAGTTCTGTATATGTAAAGAACAAATGCCAGAAAAATATATTATTTTACAATAACCATAGTTTAGGTATATAAAGCCTGTTTAAGGTCATGCCACAGCATCTCGGCCAGATACAAAGCTTGACTTTGACAAGGCCAATTCAAATCCTCAGTTTGTCTGAAACTATTCTGAGGTGGACTAAAGTAGTCATTAGCTTAATGTTACAAACGGACTTTCTCTTTCCAGATCTTCTCCAAGGGAGCAGAACACATGCTTCTACCAATTAGGAGAAGACAGACGCATTCTGAAGCACCAAAGTGCCACACTGGTTGATTGTTGTTCTTTTTTTTAATGCAGTGTTAGATTTATGATTGGAAACCTGGATGAGAGGTGCAGTGTCTTCAAGAAAAAAAACAGTATTCTTGTCTTATATTTAATGACTGAGTATCTATACCAATATAAGTAGCTGACGGCATCATGATCAGACGTAATGCACAGAAATATCATATGCATTGCTCCCTTTTATGGAGAAACCTGCACGCTTACAAATTCCACATAAGGCTGCTTCAAAAGTCAATGCCGGCATCAGTAAGCCTTTTGGTCATTCATAAGTGCTCTGCTTGTGGCGGCAATGTGACGCGATCAGGTGTTTTTCACAAAAGATTAGGCGATGACTGGATAAAGGGGGATGTGGGGGTGGTGTTCAGGCTATGGACGTGCAGGGTTGCGTATGAACCATGAGATGGAATACTCCGTGGTAAACAGAGAAAATAGCTTGGATGTAACTTGTTTTTTATCTTGATTGAAGCAGAACTCTTTGCGAGCCACTCCCAAAGGTGGCTGTCCTTCATAGTCCAAGTGAACTGTCTGGCGATCTGGTCTTCAGCTCTAAAGGCCAGATGCTCCCGGACCTTTGCAACACTCCAGTTTGACATTTACGCTGATACAGTTTACTAATGCTAAATGAACTCCACCATGTTTATTTGCATGTTACATTCTGGTGCCGGCCAGGGCTCAACGCAGATTCTGTTAGGATTTTGTGTGCCTGTCTGTTCTGGATCATTCCACCCGAGGATCCTGCTGAGCTGTGGAGCTGTCCATCAAGCCGGGGGGTGGAACCTGGCTGCTGCACCCGCCAGGTGCAGCCTGTTGACCTCATTAGCTGAGGAGTACTTATGGAGCCGACAGCTACCTTCCTTGCCTGAATGTTAAACCTGCACTGGTACAACCTCAAGTCCTCTGCGGGTTTTCCCTGAGTTTATGTTGCCTCTTCGTTCTCCAGTAGCTTACCTTTCTGTGTCTCCCTCAAGGTTCCACTCCAACAAAAATCCTCTGTGATTCGTTCATCAAAGCTCTGGTCTGTTCTCATGTCTGGTTGAGTCAAGCTCCAAGCTTCCTAGTGTTCCATCTAAGTGTCCTGCCTGCCTGCTCTCTGTGCACATGGCTCAGCCCTGGATTCCACCTGCCTCTACTCCCAGCAGAAGCTCTCGCAGACATCTCAGTCTCCTAGCAGTTCACCCCCTGGACTTTCTACAAACATCACTCCGTAAGCCTCACCTGAGTGCTGTATAACTATTACCTCCATCAAGATTTCCTCCTCCTCATTTATTCCACCTCTCTGCAGTTGGTTTCTGTTTCCAGTACTGAGTTCCCGGTTTCCCGAATGACCATTTCCCATTTCATTCTGTCAGTTAAGAAAAACTCTGAAAACAATCAAGTGGTCTCCTAGTGGTTTTCTGCATGTGGGTCAAAAGATTAAACAGCAACATGGCAGATTCCACACATCATGATATTACTTTCTGTTGCGCCAAGGTGTGATCTTCATTCATAAGTCCAACGTTCCGGCAATATTGCGGTAATATTACTATCAAGCATGCCGGCACGAATGCTGCAATATTCTGGCCTCGCCAAGCCGCCATCGGCGCATTCACACCGCCAATGGAATGTTACCCATATATACTGCCGTGGTGTGTCTTTTGAAAACGCCTATAGGCTCAGCTTTGAATCCGAAAGAAGTTTGAGTTTTAAGAGTAGCACTGGGATCATACATAATGATGATTATGAGCAGTGGCTCATAGGGATAAGAAAACAATTTTACAATAGAGTGTGACAAATAAAAAATATATTTCAGACATTTCCGCATTCTGGGGGGAATTCTGAAGATGATGGCTGTGGTGGTATTATTGCTGTAGGATTGCTGGGAAAGTAGCAGGGATTTTGTGAGTATTAAGGGCACAGTATCACCATGATTGCTTTCACACTAAAATTAGGTTCTCTACATTTTCTGAGATTCGGTCATGTCAGAGAGATAATTTGTCAGACTGATGAGAAAGGTGCTAGAAAGCTAAAGACTGACAATTATTAGATATTTGGGGGGGAAAAACAATCATTGAAAGATATATTATTAAAATTGGTATTTAACAGTATGTCCTAATTTTTTTCCTGCATGTTCATATACATTTTAATTCGCCATGAATTCTACAAAGGATTATTTCAGTGTTGATATCTTTTGGACAGCCTCAAACTGTGGTCAGACCACAAAAATGACAGTCAGGCATGTTTAGGACTCCTGAAATATCTCAAAGCATCCCTGACTGATTGGTTGCAGCATTGAAATCAAATAATTCTCGTAAGTCACTGTTAATTTGAAATAAGTCTAAATGATAAGTAAAAGACCTGAAGGGTGCTTTTAAAAGTGTCTTTGGCTATTTAAATGTAATTAAATGTTCCAACTGCACACTCTGTATGCCTTTTTCAAAAGCCAGAAAAGTGGTCATAAAAACACGGCGCTTCATGTAATCCACCGTTGACAGGAATCAAAAAAAAAAAGAAGAATGGTTAAGTAATACAGGGTTGTTACAGGTCATATTTTTTCTTTAGTTTATCTGTGTTACCCTGTTTGTTTTTCATTCATTTTCTAATGTACCACAAAGTGTGATGTGTAGAGCCACCTTGTGTCTTTTGGGGTATGTCACAATCAGTTACACTCTGAACAGTTTTGCCTATTGCCTTTTGTAAAGTAGCTCAAGCTCAGTCAGAGTGGATGGATGGTGTCTGTAAACAGCAGTTTTCAACTCTCAATAGGTTTGAGGTCTGGTCTTTGACTGGAGCATTCTAGCACATGAATAGGTTTTGACTGTGACTGAATATTTTGGGTCGTCTCTGCTTTGAAGTCTCTGGGCAGATAAATTGAGCTAAATACAGGCCAATCCTGAATGAAAATGTTTCAAAGACCCTGACCAGCCTCGCTGTCCTTGCAGAAGAGAGACGCGTGTATAGCTAATACTCCTACCACCACATATTACAGTTGAGAAGGTGAATTCAAGATGAATATTATTGTTAGTTTTTTGTCACACACTGTGTTTTGCATGTAGCAAAAAGTTACATGTTCCCCTCTTATGACCAGAACACCTTCCATACATACCCATAAACGCTTTATAGTTTAACACAACGTTCATCTTGCTACTTTTCCATGAGGGCCAAATATTGTGGAGTGCATGGCAAATAGTTGTCCTCTTGACACATTCTATAGCATGGGCTATTGATCTCTGTACCTCATCCAAAGTTACCAAGGAGATCTCGCCTACTTCTCTGATTAATGGTCTCCATGCCTGGCTTATCAGTTTAAGAAGATAGCCATGTTTAATCTGTTTGAAGTTGGGCCATTTTCCTTGCACTTTACAACCATTCACGGCTTTGTGTTGGTCCGTTAACATATCTTCAGTCTTAGGAAAGCATTGCATGAATGAACACAAGCATCCACAACTGGCAGAATATTTCAAAATAAATTTTGAAACGTACAAATAACTTTAAATCCCGTTTTTATTTGTTCAATATACATCTCAACTGGGATATTATCCGAGCTGGTGTTAAGTGTCTAGGATCTCTAGTCTCCAGTCAAACTAATGGTGATAACCGTTGCTTTGGAGACTCTATTTTCCAAATCTGTATTCATCCCATGAATCATGTTTTCACTGCTTCTTTCAACCTTTCAGCTTTTATACTTTGGGCATTGCTAATGCTTTCATTCAAATGCTGAAGGTAATGAAAACAGAAATCACACATCAAAAATAGCTGTCCTCGTCATTGGCCTGTACTTGATGGATAATCATTTTTTCCCAAATGTATTTGCCCACATTTGATGTTATATTATTTAACTATGATATTAAGACCTCATGTATCATGGATTAAACATTTTGCATTTATGCATTAGGCAGTTTCAGCCATTTTATATAAAGGTGTCCTTTATAATTTCTCTGCAAGTCCATCACACTTGCAGAGAGGCAGTTATAATTACAGTATTTGCTCATTAAGTTGTTGGTCGAACTGATGTGAAATAAAGCTGCAGGACATAATGACGACCGCTAGTGGCTTGCACAGTGGTGATGATGATAGTAGAAGGGTTGGAAGTAATGATGTGCGGGAAATAAACAAAATCGATAGGACAAGCCCAGCAAGGGCAGGAGGTGATAGCTTGAATTTTCAGCTGGTTGTGGCACTTCAATCTCTCTCTTCTCTAACATTACTTTCTCATCTTCCAATCTGCAGACGAGTGGAATTGTCCCATCACTTCTGCTGAGTGGGCAGCCATTTCAACGTATCAATTGGACACATGTCGGAGGAAAGTTTTTGCTGCCAAAGCAGCACCTTTCAGAACATATGAGCCCTCCCGAATGAATGAATTGTCCGCTCTGTCTTCCCTGTCCCTTTTTGCCCCTCGTTTCTTTCATCCCCCCCCCCGCCCCAGCACCGCAGAGGAAGGAGGAGTGCTATGGCAAACAGTTTGAGTGATGAGAGAGATAAGTGGCAGAGATGCTTTGGAAGTGGGGACTCGGCACTATTGCGGAACAGTGTGTGTGTGTTTGTTTTGTGCGTGCAAGACAGCATTGGTGTGTGTTCAGAGGCTAGAAAGAGATAGAGGTGGCAAGAAGGAAGAAGGGAGACTGAAGGTGACAGATGTCAGTCGCCTGACGATTAGGAACATGATAAGCAGCCTTCCTGTCATTCAGATGTACAGACCGCCACATCCATCAAGTGGGCAGTTCACCCCACACAGTTCTCTGTACAAGTAGAGTCCAACATGGCGGGAAAAGAGCAACATGAAACCGCTTCATGAGAACCTTCTGTTTGTAGATGCCAGAGGATTTTTCTTGTTCATTTTGTTCTGCAAAACAAGAGGACTTGTAAAGATAAACAAATTCCTTACTGGTTAATTTTTATCCAGAATAGGAGGTCAGAACTTGTTCATTCAAGCACTTATGTCTCAGCTGAGGCGCTGTGTCCTTTCCAAGTAACATTAATCATAAGAACACACATGCACCTACACACCCCCACACACACACACACACACACACACGCACACACACACACACACACACACACACACACACACACACACGTTCCTCACTGTGTGTGTGTGTGTAAGTATTTAAACACCCTGCGATTTTGCAAGTTCTCCCTCTTAGAAATTATGGAGGGGTCTGAAATTCATATTGTAGGTGCATTTCCACTGTGAGAGACAGCATTTTTTTAAATTCAGGAAATCACATTGACTGCTTTTTCAAGAATGTATTTGTATTTTTATTGCTGCACATAATTATTTGAACACCTGGCAATCAGCAATAATTCTGGTTCTCAAAGACCTGTTACTCTGCCTTTAAAAAGTCTACCTCAACTCTACTTATTAATCTAAATTAGTAGCACCTGTCTGAGCTCGTTAAAGACACCTGTCCACCCCACAGTCAGTCAGACACCAACTAAACTCAGCAAAAGAAGAAACGTCCTCTGACTTTCAACTGTTTTTACTTTCAGTAAACTTAATGTGTGTAAATATTTGTATGAACACTAAAAGAGTCAACACCATAAGACATAAAATAAAAATGTTTCACAGACATGTGACTATCAGAAATAGAATAACGTGTCCTTGAATGCAGGGAGGCTCAAAATCAAAAGTACCAGTCAGTATCTGGTGTGGCCACCAGCTGCTTGAAGTACTGCAGTGCTTCTCCTCCTCATGGACTGGACCAGATTTGTCAGTTCTTGCTGTGAGATGTTACCCCACTCTTCCACCAAGGCACTTGCAAGTTCCTGGACATTTCTGGGGGGAATGGCCCTAGCCCTCACCCTGCGATCCAACAGGTCCCAGACATGCTCAATGGGATTGAGATCCGGGCTCTTCGCTGGCCATGGCAGAACACCGACATTGCTGTCATGCAGAAACTCACGCACAGAACGAGCAGTATGGCTGGTGGCATTGTCCTGCTGGAGGATCATGTCTGGATGAGCATGCATAAAGGGTACCACATGAGGGAGGAGGATGTCTTCCCTGTACCGCAAGGCATTGAGATTACCTGCAATGACAACAAGCTCAGTCCGATGGTGATGTGATATACCGCCCCAGACCATGACGGACCCCCCACCTCCACATCGATCCCGATCCAGGGTACAGGCCTCGGTGTAACGCTCATTCCTTCGACGATAAACACGAATCCGTCCATCACTTCTGGTAAGACAAAACCATGACTCATCAATGAAGAGCACTTTTTGCCACTCTTGTCTGGTCCAGCGAAGGTGTTGTTGCGGCAACGTTGTTGCTGGTGATGTCTGGTAAGGACCTGCCTTACAACAGGCCTACAAGCCCTCAGTCCAGCCTCTCTCAGCCTATTGCGGACAGTCTGAGCACTGATGGAGGGATTGTGTGTTCCTCGTGTGACTCGGGCAGTTGTTGTGGCCATCCTGTACCTGTCAGGTGTGATATTCAGATGAACCGATCCTGTGCAGGTGTTGTTACACGTGGTCTTCCACTGTGAGAATGATCAGCTGTCCTTCATGTCTACCTGTAGCGCTGTCTTAGGCGTCTCACAGTGCTGACATGGCAATTTATTGCCCTAGCCACATCAGCAGTCATGCCTCCCTGCAGCATGCCTAATGCACGTTCACACAGATGAGCAGGGACCCTGGGCATCTTTCTTTGAGTGTTTTTCACAGTCGGTAGACAAGTGTCTTTAGTGTCCTGCGTTTTTAGAACTGTGACCTTAAATGCCTACTTTCTGTAAGCTGTTAAGGTCTTAACAACCATTCCACAGGTGCATGTTAATTAATTGATTATGGTTAATTGAACATGCATGGAAAACATTGTTTAAACCCTTTACAATGAAGATCTGTAAAGTTATTTGGATTTTTACAACATTATTGTTGAAATACACAGTCCTGAAAAAGGGACGTTTCTTTTTCTGCTGAGTTTACTGCCATGGGCAAGACCAAAGAGCTGTCAAAAAACAGACAAAATTGTAGACCTCCACAAGGCTGTGAAGGGCTACGGGGCAATTGCCAAGCAGCTTGGTGAAAATTGATCAACTGCTGGACCAATTATTAGAAAATGGAAGAGACTAAGGATGACTGTCAGTCTCCCTTGGACTCCTGTTGGTAGAACACTACGACATCATGGTTTAAAATCATGCATTGCACGGAAGGTTTCCTTGCTCAAGTCATCACATGTCCAGCCCAATCTGAAGTTTGCCAATGACCATCTGGATGATCCAAAGGAGGCATGGGAGAAAGTCATGTGGTCAGATGAAACCAAAGTAGAACTTTTTGGTCCAAACTTTACTCGCCGTGTTTGGAGGAAAAAGAAGGATGAGTTGCATCCCAAGAACACCATCCCTACTGTGAAGCATGGCGGTGGAAACATCATGCTTTGGGGGTGCTTTTCTGCAAAGGGGACAGGATAACTGCACTGTATTAAGGAGAGGATGAATAGGGCCATGTAGAGTGAGATTTTAAGCAACAACCTCATTCCCTCAGTCAGAGCACTGAAGATGGGTCGTGGCTGTGTCTTCAAACATGACAATGACCCAAAGCACACAGCCAAGATAACCAAGGAATGACTCCGTAAGAAGCATATCATGGTTCTGGAGTTGTCTAGCCAGTCTCCAGACCTAAACAGAAAATCTTTGGAGGGACCTAAAACTCAGTATTGCTCAGGACCTGACAGATCCAGAAAAGATCTGTGTGGAGGAGTGGGCCAAAATCCCTGTTTCAGTGTGTGCAAACCTGGTCAAGAACTATAGGAAACGTTTGACCTCTGTAATTGCAAACAAAGGCTTCTGTACCAAATATCAACACAGATTTTCTCAGGTGTTCAAATACTTATGTGCAGCAATAAAATACTAATAAACTCTTTAAAAATCAGACAATGTGATTTCCTGAATTAAAAAAATGCTGTCTTACAGTGGAAATGCACCTACAATGTGCATTTCAGATCCCTCCATAATTTCTAAGTGGGAGAACTTGCAAAATAGCACGGTGTTCAAATACGCATGTTCATCACAGTATATAAGTCATATTGGGTAAATTTTCCCTTGCATATTCATGATCTTTTCCTCTGTCACTTCCCTTCTATCCTTTTTTGAATCATTGATCTAAAGGTAGGAAAGAATATTAAATATTGATGAAATAATGTGTTGGAGCCATAATTTGTAAATAATTAATCACCAATCTATCTCTGTCTGATTCTGTACAAGTCTTGGTATGGCAGCACCTATATGGTGCTCCATGGACTCAAGAGCACAATGCCTCTAAACTAAACACTAAATGTATTTGGATAATTACTCCATCTTATCTATTGCTATGTAGATGCTCTGTCTATCCTGGTTTAGATTGAGTCAATTTCTATTTCAGCTTATAATTATTTGACCATTTAGGGGGCTCATAAACTTCTTGAGTATGGAGAGGAAAAGCATGGAGAAAATCATCACAACTTAACTTTGATAGTGACTAACTGTAAATTTTACACCTTTCACTGCCGTACACACAAAATACATTAAACACTGGTGAATTTTAAGTGACACAAATATTTTATACTGCATACTTTTCAGCACTTGTTTCTAAACGTCTAACACTAAACGTCTTAACAATTAGTCCTTCATATTGTTGGATAAATTCGGTAATATATGCATAGTGCGTGTGCAGTATATTTGGCGCTTCAGAAATGAGAGAACAGACAGTGGACATAGGACTTTGCGGAAGGGTGGGAGTGACACTACCTCCTGATCAACGTGGAGCAAACCAAGGAGCCGGTGGTGAATTTCCGCAGGTGCAGACCCACCATACCGACATCGGTGAAAATCTCTGGGAGTAGACATTGAGATAGTGGACTCTTATAAGTACCTGGGTGTTCACCTGAACAATAAACTGGGATGGACTCATAACACTGATGCACCTTAAAGGAAAGGTCAGAGCAGACTCCTCTTGCCAAGACGACTGAGGTATTTTGAGTTCAGGGACTCTCCTGAAGACCTTTTTTGACACTGTGGTGGGATCAGTCATGCTCTGTGGTTTTAGCATGTTGGAGCAGCATCTCTTCTACTGCTGAAAGGAAGATAAGCTCATAAAACAGGCTTTGTTTTAGGATGCATCCCAGTGCAGGTGGTGGGAAACAGAAGGGCTCTATAACATCACTGTTGGACAATGTCTCCCACCCCAAACATGAAACTGCTGAACTGAAGAGCCCCTTCAGTGACAGACTGCTGCATCTTGGTGCACAAAGGAGTGTAATCCTAGATCCTTCCGCCCAGCAGCTGTTAGACTTCAAAGCAATCACTGATCCCCACAAACGCAATAAGTCTTCATATCTCTGCTCTTATTTGCACATCCCTATTTGCAGTATTTCCCTTTTTTTATTGTTTTTTTATTTGCATATTTATCCATGCACATCTTGCACATTTTTTTCTTTTTCTAAATCATCCCACGGTGCTGGACATTTTTATTCTGAGAATGCTACTTTTTAAATACAGCACAGAAATATTTCATATTATTCCTATTTTTATATTTTTTGAACTTTATGTGAAAATGCATGCTGCCACTTACCTTAACTTGCTGCTACGACACCTGAATTTCGTTAATGTTCTTATGTTCTTTTCTATTGCTTCACTTATTACTTGCTTGTGCATTCTAGAGTATTTATCGCTTACCAAAGCTTACTTTAGTGCTAAAACTGTTTTTTGATTTGTGCTAGTCTTCTGACAAGTAGTTTTGTGACTGTTAGAAGGACGTTTCAAGATCTAAAATCGGCTTGGCATTATCTGCCAAATCTACCTTCTAATTGGAAGTGTGGATCTATATTTTGGAGTAACGTAACATGTTTAACAATGAGTTGTAACCAGACTACTGTAACAAACCTTGTCCATTTTCGAGTCCCACCTAAAAGTCACCTGCTTTCTGTAAGGTAACAGCGCTCAGGAATATCTATTCCAACCTAAAAATGGTGTGTGCTTTCTGGTCCTATCCAGTGAATCAAAAAGCTGCTTAAGTGCGTTTTTCTTATAGGAAGAGAAACATCCTGGACGCTGCAGACTTCTTCTATAGCCTTCTATCCATTATCGATTCAAGGTAGAACTCATCCCGCAGGCATGTGTGGCATATACAGTGTGCTATACACTGAATGTCATGGCTGATGATTAGCACTTGGAACGACTGTTCCTTAGCCAAGGTTCTCATTTGCAAACCAGCCACACATGCATGATTTCTTTCCTTGGCCTATTATTTGTAATTCTCACAAAAATAGGCCTTAAATCTCATCTCCTCCTACAATAAATATATACATACACCTTGTAATATCTCACAGGCAGTAATTTTCCTGCACTATAAAATGAGTCATTTGTCTTCTCTATATGTTTTCCTCTTAGTCAGCCCGTGGGGAAGGAGGAGCATGGTGCAAGAGCATTGCTTCTGAGATTAAAACCTGATGGAGGGTGTCTGAACACCGCAAGTGTGATGGCGAGTGTGTGTTCTGTATTTGTTTGAGCGGGAGACAGCCCAAACGAGTGAGGGAGGGAGGAAGCGGATTAAACCTCCACCTTGGGGGTCTCTCTTCGATGTCAGGGAGATGCTGGAGAAGTGGGAGTGCTGACAGGGCAGTCTCACTCTTGCATGATACGGACACACAAATACTACACACATACGCACAGGAAGCAGATTTGTCCTTTGCATTATTTATGAAACACTGCCATAATCTCTTGTTTTACACCTTGAATCGACTGAGTGCCTGGAAAAGAGCACATCCCAGCACAGGCATGTGTCTGTTCATTGGCAACAGTAAAAGAAAATCAGTGTACACACAGGGCAGGTTGAATTTGGAAACTTCAGGTGGAAAAAAGTAAAAAATCCAGAGAGCACATGGTTTTTTAAACCCGATCGCGAGAATGGAGAAACAAAGCAAACATGCATGAAAAATATAGAATTACAGTAAAATCAAAAGTTTAGACTTAATATATAGAGTTTTCAGTCATTATAGTAAATGTTATAATACATTTTATTTGAAGGCACCTTTCTAAAATCCAAGGCCACCTTAAAGAGAAGAAAAAAACTGAAATACATAGACAAACAATCAACAAAACAATTAATAAAATAGCAAATAAGAAGACAGTACAACAACCAAAATCAGTGTCTAAAGTGAATAAGCCTATTTGAACAGAGGTGTTTTGAGCTGTGATGTAAATAAAGGAAGAGACAATCTTTCTGTTGTTGGGAGGGTGTGAGCAACTGAAAGCTCTGCTCCCCATGGTGACAAGCCGGGCAAACGGAACAACAAGATGAGTGGCTGACTAATATCTGAGGGAAAGGGAAGCAGTTGTGAAACAAGTCCCACAGATAAGGAGGAGCAAGGCGATGGATGGATGGATGGATGGATGGACGTAAATGCAAGAATTTGAATTTTAAACTTCGTCCGGGATTTCATGGGCAACCAGTGAAGCTGCAGAAGAATAATGGGGTAATGTGTTCTCTTGAGGGACTCCTAGTTATGATACGAGCTGCAGAGTTCTGAAGGAGTTGGAGTTTATGAAAAGACTTATAGGAAAGACCAAAAAGAAGAGAGTTGCAATAGTCGATGATGAGACGAAGAGGCTATGGACAAGGATGGTAGCAGCGTGGGGAATAAGGAAAGGACAAAGTCGGTTTATGTTAGGTAAGTGGAAGTATGCAGACCGGGTGACATAATTTAATATGAGATTGAAATGAGAGTGTGCTATCAAGTATGACACCCAGACTCTTTACTTGAGGGGAAGGATAAATAGCGGAGGTGTCGATGTTGATGGAGAAACTGTGGAGTTTGGTTAAAGTGGAGGCTGTGCCCACGAGTAACACTTCAGTTTTATTACTGTTGAGAGCCCCGACAGGACCACAGCACTGACCTGTCTAGCTCACTTAAAAGAGCCATCAATAAATACTCCAAGATCTTTCACACAAGATTTACAATGAGCTGAGGAGCAGTATCTGGAGATAACCATTTCTGTTTTATTTTCATTTAGTTTCAAGAAGTTAAAGGCCAACCACTGCGTGATGTCATTCAGTTTGTTAACAAGGTAAGAGAGTCAGCTCCTGCCTGTAATGGCAGACTTGTAGATCATCTGCAAAACAGTGAAAAGAAACCTTATGCTTCCTGAAAATAGAAACTAAAGTCATTAAAGGAAGCAGAAAATAAAGATAAAGTGGAGGTATTATATACTCTTATGGAGGAAAAGGCTCCACTCTGTCACGAACCGCAATACAAAACAGCACTGGCTAGTGATCACACATTTGCAAATTCGGAATTTCATTTATAACCATGTTCAACCCATGAGACAAGACCAGATCTAGTGTATGCCCTTTTTCATGAGTGGGGCCGACGACCCACTGCGTCATATTACATGATGCTAAAACATTTAAAAAGTCCTTGACTAAAGGCTTAAATCAGAGGTGAATATTAAAATCCCCAAGAATGGAAAGATGATCAGATTTAAGAACCATGTCAGACATAAAATCAGAAAGCTGATTGATAAAATCCTTATCAAACTTAGGAGAACGACAAACCAATGGAAACAGGGCAGGTGATCTCAACTTCAGTTTCAGCATCTGTAGTTCAAAGCTGAGATAAGAGCTAATGAGTGGGATCTGATGGCAATGCACCTTTGAATTAAAAACCCTAGCAAGACCTCCGCCTCTACCAGTTTTACGAGGTAGGTTAACGAAGGAACAATGCGGTGGAAGAAGTTCTGAAAAAGGAGCTGTTGCCGGGTGGTGGACGATTGATAAAACAGCCCAGGTGAGCCCAAATCACATGTACCATAGATCCACGTCTTCAGGTCCAAGCGCTGGGTGTAGATGGCTGGAAGCAGGCCAATGTGGAAGGGAGTTGGGTGAAAATCCGAGCAAACAGCTGCAGCCCGAGCAGACCGGTGAGCAGTGGCCAAGCGCACCAGCGTTCACTCAACCTGAAACTGGCGACTAAGGCTTTTATAGTAAATTAAGACTGGTCAGGGTAGAACTGAACCCATGACTTCTGGTACAGAAGGCAGAATCTTTACCTACCAGACCACCGCATAAGTCAGGTCAACAGAATCTTTTTCTGTCCGAAAACGGGAAGCAAATGTTTACTCATTTTAACGTTATATCAAAATAAACATTACAGAGAGTTATAGCAGTGGATTTTGCTGTAATACGAGGTCATTTTAGAGTTAAAGATATATAAAAGAACTACAAGTGACCTTTATTTGCTGGTTTAGAAAACACGTCGTAAAAAGCCTGACTAACTGACAACTGAGAGCAAGTAACATGCGGCTGTGAAGCCCCGCCCCTCATTTGCATGCACAACGTGAAAAGAGTGACAGAGGAATGAAGCTGAAAAGCAGCAGCACTGAAAAAACGGAGGCACTGTAAAAAAAAAGATGAAAGTATGAAAACGGGATTGAGATATTTGTTTAAATGTATATATTTTGAGGTTCATTTAAACTTTTTTCACTTTCAATTTTTGTTTCTCTTTCAATACAGAAATTTCAGATTCAAAATGAATATTTTCAGCTACAATTATATTTTTATGCACCCTGCTTGCCACTGGGCGCTAATACGTAACCTAAAAGGTAGCATGCATTTAAAAAAAATGTAATTTGATTCTAAAACTGCAGATATTTCTGTCAGAAGATTTGCAGCTTTACGGCAAGGGGGAAACGGACTCATCGACTATAACGGTGCCTTTCAGCTGCATATTACGCTTTGCAGATGCTACACACCTCTTACGCGTCCGGTGGAAAGCAGGCTTTAGATAGAAGACTGTAACGTTTTACTGTCCTAAATAGTCTACAAGTGGAGGACAGAAAAAGAAAATACCAACATGCCCAGGTTTAGCTATCAAAGCAAGCCAAATCTGAAAACAGACTGCAAGATGCTAAAAGAAGTTTCCAAAACCGCTAAAAAATAATTTCAAGGCCTATAGCAGGCTCTTGCTACTATTTATAAGAAGGTGTATGCCTCTATGATGAGAAAGAGAATGTAGAGTTCTATTTTAATGGGAAGTGTGCAAGGGGGATACCTTTACAAGAAAAATATGAGGGCCAGACTGAAGTTTGTCAGACAGAAATTAAACAGAGACCAAGACACCTAGAATAAGGAGAGAGGATGAGTCTAAAAATGAATTATTTGGCAACCGAACTTCATGCCCACAGTGAAAGAATGGAGTTGGAGATGTCGTAGTTTGGGTAGGCGTTGCACTCATTTTTTTTTATGACTACAAATTATAGACAAGTCAAACCTGGACTTGATTATTGTTCTCTGATTACAGATTTCTTATATCACAGTTGGTGCTCTACTCGTATTTCCCCCAGAATATTCTCAAAAATCTCCTCTCCCGTTGTGAACCGAATATGATATATTGTCTCATCCTGTATGCAGACTGTATCGCGACGCTAACAGTAAACACAGCACTGGCTCCATATTGGGGAGTTTCAAAAGTTTCACAGGTCAGGTTAAGCAGCTTATAATGACAAACTTGTCAGAAAATAACCATGAGTAACCTCAAACATATGTTCTTTAAGAGCAACTTGAAAAATTCAAGGGAATCTGGATTTGCACAGGTAGCTAGCAAATATATTAGAGGTGACTCAAGGTATTTGCTTTGAGGAAGTTGGACAGGATTATGATTGATGGGTGTCATAAAAGTTCAGCATGTTCTACAGCTTTCACAGCAGCGAGGCAAAGCTGTCAGCTCTTGATGCAGCAGTTGGAAGATGATCAAAACTAAACTTCAAACTAGAATTTGACACTTATTAGATAGAGACAATTAGAACTAAGTGAGTTCATCTCTAAGAAGCCCCAGTTAACTTTTGTTGGAATTCTCTTACCTTAGCCCAACAGCTTTTTGTTATTAATCACATTTCTTAGTCATTTCATTTTAGAAGTAACCTATTTAATACCCAAAATCTAATTATAAAATTAAAAGTTGGCGAGATGTTTTTATTTGAGCCTAATTATGCATAATTAATAACACAAACAACAAGTTCATCTTTGAAAGCCTTCAGAGAAAGTGAGAAAAAAAAAACAAGATTATGAGTCTAAAGCAACGCAAGCAGATATCTCAGGCCATAATTGGCATGTTGGTGCTTTGAACTAACCCCTAATGATGATGATCTATGTTCTTGTTAAGGAGCTTTACATCTTAAACAGCCCGTTTTAAATAATCCGGAGGGGCATATACAAACTTTTTAGCTCAGATTTTGTTTTACTTTGTCTACTTGTGAATTGAACGACTTAATCCATGTTCCAGCATGAAATGGAAAAAAAAAAAACCGAAACCCGACACCGGTTTGAAATTCTGTTATGAAATATAAGCCATTCCTATGAAATTCGTATATGAGGAATTGAAAACTTTGTGTCTTATCCACTGTTGTCCCTCTGATAATCCTGTTATAGGTAATCACCATAACTCCTTATCCCTTAACTCTTACTCAAAACCCGGGTTTACTCATCCCCTGAATGTGGTTGGTCCATATTTAGATTAGTCCTCATTTGACCCAGGACTGGATTAGCAAAATATCCCTAATTGGGTTGTTTTGTTACCCAGTAGTGTGTGGAGTGTAGGTTTCATTTGAATTTGCCTGGCCAACATGGTTCTAAAGTAACTGCTTACTGACCGTAGATTTCTGCACGTTAGGTAACACCCAGCATCTCTGTTCTCTTATTAAGTATATTTAAACTAAAGATTTAACACGGAATTTGGTAAAGTTTTGCTCCTAATAACTCCCCAAATAACTATGAATTAATGTTAAATGCTATAGTATCATCAGAAATAAACTGAATGACAGGTCGTTCACTATCAGATTTTACAAACATCTGATACTGATGTGTTCTATCCTTACAATGACATATGGCTTTAATTTCATTTTGGCACTACATGCCCTCATACCACTGGTGGCTGGATGCGCACCATCAATCCACAGCCCCAGTGCTTAGCCGACGCTTCTTGCCATTGTCCTAATTTCAAATGTTGCAGCTTGTGAAAACAAAAATATTTTATCCAAATCATTGCCGGCTAAGACCTTCCAGCAACTGTATTAGCACTTATTTGTTTTTTCAGCAGTCGTGTCCTGTCAATATTTGTGAGTAGTTGTTGAACTGAAAAACAGCGTATACAGTGGGGCAAAAAAGTATTTGACAGGCAACGATTGTGCAAGTTGTCCCCCTTAAAAATATGAGGTCTGTAATTTTTATCATAGGTAAACTTAAACTGTAAAATACATAATGTATAAAATAATCCAGGGAATCACATGGTATGATTTTTTAAGAATTTATTTGTATAAATGGTGCAGAAAATAAGTATTTGGTCAATGACAAACGCTCACCGAAATATTTTATAATGTAACCTTTGTTGGCAATGACAGATGTCAAATGTTTCCTGTTGGTCTTCCCCAGGTTTGCACACACTGTAGCTGGTATTTTGGCTCATTCTTCCATGCAGATCTTCTCTAGAGCTGGGATGTTTTCACTTTCAACTCCCTCCACAGATTCTCTATTGGATTGAGGTCTGGAAACTGGCTCGGCCACTCCAAAACCCTTTAAATGCTTTTTCCGTACCTACTCCCTGTTTGTGTGTTTGGGATCATTGCCATGCTGGAAGATCCAGCCACGTTTCATCTTCAATGCTCTCACTGATGGAAGATGGCAATTCCGGAATTACTTCTGGAGTTACTTTCATTCCGTTTAGTTTTTTGTTTTTTTACCTTTATTCCTCCATTTCTGGCAGAAACATAATTTTTTTGGACGACTGTTCTCTCTGGTTTTGAAAGCAGGGCAGCTGGAAGGATTTTTGCTGATACTTTTTTTACTTTTGGGCATTTGTTATGATGCATAACCATGGCAACAAGCTGGTTTACAACTGGGACCAGATGATTAACATCACAAACGCTTAAATAGCACCTAATCTACAACTACAAAACCCTGATGAGTTGAAAAGGAGACACCATGGATACAGAGAAGGAGCAAAGGGGAGAAAGAAAAGGAGGAAGTTCAAACCATCTCCATCAATCATATTGGGCAATCGAGATCATTGGCAAACAGGTTGGATGCTGAGGACCCTCTGGAGATTAGTGTGCAAAAAGGGATTCTTCATAAAATGAACATTATGCACAACCTTGAGCATCCTCTACATCAGCCTTTCATACAACTACAGAGCGTCTTCAATCAGCGGATTCTTCAGATCTGCAGAGCGCTACAGGAGACAATTCCTCCCCATGGCCATCAGCATATACAACAAATCTTAGAAGCGACTTGGATAATCAGTTACAACATTTAATTTCCCTTTGGGATTAATAAAGTAATTTGGAATTTAATTTTGCCCAAAATCTCATGATACATGGCCCCATTCATCCTCTCTTTAAAATGGATCAGTCATCCTGTCCCCTTTGCAGAAAAGCAGCACCAATGCAAAATGTTTCCACCCCCATTCTTCAAAGTGGGTATGGTGTTCATGGGATGCAACTCAGCATTCTTCCCCCGCTGGAGTTTATACCAAAGAGTTCGGTTTTTGTCTGATCTGGCCACATGACATTCTCCCAATCCTCCTCTGGATCATCCAGATGGTCTCTGGCAAACTTTGGACGGGCCTGGACATGTGCTGGCTTATCCTCGAGCGCTGCTGGATTTGGATCTATGGCGCAGTGTGTTACTTATAGTAACCTTTGTAACTGTGGTGTCAGCTCTCTTCAGGTCATTGACCAGTTCCCTCCATGTAGTTCTGGGCTGTTTCCTCACCGTTTTCAAGATCATGCCTGTTGTGACACAGGGCGAGCAATTTTTGTCTGGTTTACATAACCATCAATAGTTATTATCAATCATTTCATATTAATTATTGATGACGTTCAAGTTTTAATCTATTTAATCTTCTGAAAAGTATAAGTTAAAAACTCTGTGGACATTACTTGTATGCATACATACACAAGTAGTCACAGAAAACTTCTTTTAATCTAAGGGGAATTGATCAACCTTACAGTCGAGCATTTCGTCAATAATTCCCATCTACTCTAAAGCATGCAACTAACTACTACCAATCTTAGAAAATGAATAATATGTGCACGGAACGAACAATAAGCATCAGAGAATCACAAGAAACAAAACATCGTTTATCATGAAAAGGGAGGGGGAAGTCATGTGTTGCTTTTGTCCCATGGGTAGAAGCCAAGGCATGCGCAGACAAGGATCCAATTGAGATTTAGCCACCGGGAGGTGGGTTAATCCCTCGCTCCAGGGGCTCAAACATAAATTTAATAAAGCACAGAGGACCAACACCAGCAGATGGCATGGCTCCCCAAGTCACCACAGACTGTGAAATCATCACAATGAAATTCAAGTATCTTGGATTTTGTGCCTCTCCATTCTTCCTCCAGACTCTGGGACCTTGTTTTCCAAATGAGTTATTTTATTCTTTAGCCCAGGTAAGACACTTCTGACATTGTTTGTTGTTCAGGAGCGGCTTGACAAAAGGAATACAACATTTGAAGCTCATGTCTAGGATCCGTCTGTGTGTGGTGGCTCTTGATCCACTAACTCCAGCCTCAGTCCGCTCCTTGTGAAGGTCCCCAACACTTTTGAATGGCCTTTTCCTGACAATCCTCTCCAGGCTGCGCTTATCCCTGCTAGTTGTGCAACTTTTTCTTCCACACTTTTCCCTTCCACATAACTTTCTATTAATGTGCTTTGATACAGCACTTTGGGAAGATCCAACTTCTTTGTAATTACCTTTTGAGGCTTTCCCTCCTTATGGAGGGCGTCAATGATGGTTTTCTGCACAACTGTCAGGTCAGCAGTTTTCCTCATGATTTTGATTCCTACTGAACCAGACTGAGAGACCATTAAAAGGCTCAGGAACCCTTTGTAGGTGTTTTGGATTAATTAGCTGATTAGAGTGCGACACTTTGAGCCTAAAATATTGAAATATATATATTCAAATTTTCTGAGGTTTTGAATTTGGGATTTTTATAAGCTGTGAGCCATAATCATCAAAATTATAACAAATAATGGCTTGAAATATCTCGCTTTGCATGTAATAAGTGTATATATTAGTTTCCCCTTTTAAGTTGAATTATTGAAATAAATGAACTTTTCCAGGACATTGTAATTTTTCGAGATTGCCTGCTGAAGGTTTAGAGCTGGTCCTGTGTTCTAAGGCTAGGGCATACACAACACTGTTCCTCGTGAATCTTAAACGTTCACTTCATGTGAGAAGTTATTACAGTGCTGGTGTTTTGCAGTTTTGAATGAAATCCAAGTGGATGTCCTCAGCATCCAGCCACAGATGTGTCCTACGGCTTTAATCAAACCCTCAGAAACAGTGGGTTTGCAAAGCTTAAAGCAACAAACTGATAACACTAAGACAGGGGCAAGGATAATATCACCTGGGGTCTTTGTAGGCTTGGGTCAGTTTTGTATGAAACATTTAAATGAAATATCCGTAAAAACCTCTCCAAGAAAAGCAAACACCATCAAGGCCTGGAACGTAGCGTAGGCTAACAGGGAAATGTGTTGCCTTTCATCCTCTACACACACAAACTCAAACACACAGTCAAACACAGAGGAGACAATGAGAAGATTACGATGGCTCATTTTCCATCTTAACTCAAGGGGAAGATTACTAGAGTCCCACAGCAAATTAGCCTAAATGAATGGTTCATTATCAGTACGAAACATGGCAGTGGAGGGATGTGAGCATTCTGGCCGCTCTTGATTGTAATCACAGAGATGAGTTTCCATAAGCCTTAATACCACAGTGGCATCGAGCACAATCACCGATCTGAATGACACCTCCATCCACAACACTGGTTTTTAATCATTTGTTTTTCTTTAGAATTTTTTCTTTACACAGCAGAAAATGAAACGCAGATAGATGGATTTCTACCGCCGCTTAGCTGTCAACTCCCTGCTTCCTGCCTCCGCCTGCTGTTCTTTGAGATCCGTCTCTCCCAGGTATTTATTTACAACACAAAAGACACCCCTTTAATGATGCCTCTGGCTTGTCAATATAATCAGATAGTGATCCTCTTCATCTGCTGAAGCTGTCGGAAAACAAAGGCCTACAAGTTACACCCAACAGCAGCTGCAACATGAACCGGCACCCACGCCAAAGCTGCTCTTCGAAGGCTTCATGGGGACAAAGAGACAAACAAAAAGCTCCGTCAACAAACTCTGACATTTTCACCAGATAAATCCCCCAGTGTGTGGTATGTTTACATCTGCTAACATAAAAAAGAAAACCTCTACGAAGCAGCCCTTAATGATCACGGATGATGACAGATTTTTGCTCGGTGCTTGAAATTGCTCAGAGAGATCAACCTTCTTTCGAGTAAAAATAGACACCCGATCCTTGAAGCTATTTCGGTTATTTTCTCCTGAATAATTAAAGCGGTGAGTTTGACGACGAGCACACATGCCACATATGTAATTACTGGCATTTGCTAAAAGAAGAATCTCTCATTACAGAGAATAGGCTTGCAGAGAGGACAAGGTCAAATCACTGTGTGGTAGCAGGAGTGTGGAACCTCAGGATATGAAAACTGCAAGAATAAAAGCCTTTTAATTTTGCTTAATTGAGTAAAGCATCTTTCTAGATTGATTTGCTCATTTTAAGCTAAAATGTAGCAGATCAAAATTTGTATCACTCTTTATATGTAAATAAAGAAAACTGGTTTCTGTGTGTATCGAATACATACTTAGGCTAAGTAGGGTCCCATAAAAATGAGTAACAATTCAAACATATATATATCACTGTGGAGAAATTTTGGCCCCCTCTTCCTTACCAAATAATTCTGAATCCAGCCACATTGAAGGGGTTTTGAGGAAAAACTACCTGTTTGAGGTCACTCTATAAGTCAAGGTTCTTAATATGTTTGTAATTTCTAATAATTGAGAAGTTTTGTTGACAAATGTGAGATTGTCCTTTGGGCTCTTTGGCCTGTAGCGGTTTTGGCCTTAGAACTCTCCCTTAGATTACATTTTGGTTTTGTCGCTTTCTTATTGTTGAACCACGAGCACTGGTCCAAACTGAGGCAAGTAAGATCTGCAGTGGATGTTGTTCTGGTTTCTTTTATCAACTCCTGGGTGAGTCCTATGATGCCCTATTTGGAAATGTTGGTAGGTTAAGGTTCTAGGAAGTTTCACCATAATTTTTCCCAGAGTTTCCAATTGAAAATGACCTTCATTGTGCTTTGCTGAAGTCCCAAAACCTTAGAAATACCTTTGTAATCCTTTCCAGACTGTCTGTGTCTGGTTTGCGGTAGGAAAATACCCAAATGCCAAGTGAAACTATGGTTGAAATAAAAATAATAAATTAAAGAACTTCCAGACAAAAGTGCAAGGGGAACAAGTCAATATATGCACCATGAAAGCAGACAGAATAACTGAAGAATCCAGCAACAAACAATAAAATTCCAGGAGCTTAAATACTGAGGAGAGGTGGAAATGCCAAAGCAAGCAGAAGAATGAATCAGAGGCTAATGGGAACAGCTGAGGGAGAATGCAGGTGGAGGAAAATCAGGTAATGGGAAACAGCTGTGAAGGGGAGCAAACTGGTATAAACTGATATGGGAAGATCTAAGGCCTGGTTCACATGGCAGGGTTTTTAGTCCGATTCTGACCCAATTCTCCCCTTCCGACACGCCCCAATTATCAGGATGGGTCTTAAGATAATCTTAACAGATATTCCTGCCCTGTGTGGTGTGTTCAGAGCGCTCCGATCTGCTCGGAAGGACGTCGGGACCGCTCCAATCACAAATCAGGGATATTCAACATGTTCGATTGTCTTGGCCCGATATCACAGCGTGTGTGGTGTGTTGCCAGGACAAACGAGCATGCAGCCTGTTGAATATGTCATGTACCCAATCAGAAGGCGAGGGGACACCTTAAAAGCATCTATTATTATTTCCAAGTGTCGGCTCACTTGACCTCAGTCCATGAATGCATAGAAACAGAGATCAGCAAAGTGTGTAACGACGTTTTCCAGTGAAAAAAAAAAATTCACCTCTATATCTTTGTATAGCAAGTAGAGCCCCTGCTCCTGCTGTGTCCACTCCTTCATTCAACGACAGGAATTCATTTTTTTTCTCTGTTAACTAGTCCGCAAGCTACTTCCAATGCCTCATCCTCGGCATCCATATTTATTTACTCCTTTGACTTTAGTTGCGAGGTTTTATGAGATTTCCTGTCTGAGCTTGTTTGTGAGTAAAATCAGTTCGTGTGTGATGTCTCATCATTGCACCACACACTACAGGACCAAAACAGGAATATCCAGGATTTTTTATTTGTTCTTTTTTTAAATAATCGCTGTGTGTGCGGTCTTAAACTCTTGCGAAAATGTTAAAATCCTGCCGTATGTACTAGGCCTAAGCAGATATAAACAACAAGGAAATAATTTAAATACAAATGCAGAAGAGAGCAAAAAGCCAAACAACGCAGGATCATGAGAGACTGATAGATATCAATGCATCTCTCTGAGAATCTCGCTAGGTTGGAGCATTATGTGTTGCTTTTTAACGTTTTAGAGTTTAGTCGTTGTCAGGTTATTTTTTAAATTTATTTCAGTAACTCAACTCACTAAGTTAGACATATTACACACAGACTGTTGTTTCAAGCCATTATTTTTTAATCGTGATGAATTCCTGCTTACAGCTGATGAAAACATGACGCTTAAGATCGGAATATTATATCAGATCAATAAAAGAAAAAACATTTTTAAAACAGAAATGTATGCTTATTGAAAAGTATTCCAAAAACCTGCTTAAATGTTATTTTTAGAAAGGCACTTTTAAATCTGACAAACAAGCCTCATTGGAACCCATATTCTAATTTACTGAATATAACTGTATACGTATGTAGTAGGCTACTGAACACCTCAGCCTTTTTCTTAGTAAAATATGTCTAATACATCTATTGGCATGAAATTCACAGCAGATGTAACAATGACAAACAAGGTCTGGCTAAGAAGCAAGTTTTTCTTATTGCTACGTACAATGAGGAGGACGATAGTGGGGGGAGTGAGGATTTTTCATTGTGAAATTATGCTAATGCGATAAAAGTATTTAGATTTTGCTTGAAATTGTTGTTTTTTGTGCTGAAGGGAGTGTGTGGAGTACCCCACTGAGCACTGGCAGTAAATTACCTTTTGTTAATATGTGCATGATGCGTGCAGACTTTATGCTGTGCTGAGGAGACTGCAAAGCTGAACCATGCAAGTACAGCACTGAAATAACCTCGAGGAAGTTTGAACATTAAGACATGTGAAAAAACAAACTAGATGAGCTTACCTAATTAGCTAGCTAGTGTCTGCTGCTGGTGTTTAAATAAGAAAAGAAAAACCTGTTAAACATTGTTTTTACAACGCGTTAAG
The DNA here is from genome assembly GCA_963556495.2 of Valencia hispanica. NCBI lineage: Eukaryota > Metazoa > Chordata > Actinopteri > Cyprinodontiformes > Valenciidae > Valencia > Valencia hispanica. The sequence continues at coordinate 39,147,844 of OY747713.1, read as the reverse complement.
ATTCAATGTATATGCTCCCGAGGGAGTTAATAGCAAGGAATTAAGTAATGTCAGTAATGCACAATTTAAGTAATTAATTTTATTGGGAATTTAACTTTAAAGAGGCTATATGCAACTTTTCCCCCAAAATAAACGTAAAAATAGCCTTTTTATTTGACCATTTATGACTCAAACATCTCCTGCTGAGCATACTGACACCTTGTCAGCTCACAGTGGGTGCACCTATAAGCTACAAGATGGCAGCTGTCGATCTAGCGGAAAATAACTGTAAAATAGCAGGACAATAGGCTAGCTTGCTAGCATTTGCAGAGGGTTTGTAGGGTCAGTAACGTGAAAACGTTTAAAAGTGAAATGAACTTACCAGGCTACCCTATCTCCTCACTAACAGTCCTTTTTATTCCTGTCTCTATAGAGAAAGCAACAGGTGTCGTACAGCTCGGGGTGATTAGCCACGGCCGTTATCTGTATTTCCTCCATGTTGAATGAATGAATTTTGCCGGACCTGACCCCGTGAACCGGGGTCACAGCATCACGTGACACCACTCACCAGGCTCCTGATCGTCAAAGTTCAACTTCAGCAGCAGACGCAAAAACACCCGTGACGCGAGAATGCACAAAATGCACCACATAAAATGATCCGCGCGAATGAGGCACAAATGCGTTTTCGTGACACAAATCTGCTACTGATGCGTGCGGACTCCCTGACGCTCGTCAGCGCGCTTCTACATTGACTTTACATGTAAACCTGACGCCCATGACGCTTCAAACGCGTTCGATGTGAATGCACAGTGATACTGCGTGACCGGTGTCAGTTGTCAATGGGTGACAAATAGGTGGAAGGAAGCCTTGAGTACACAGAGAAATGTATATGTCACGTAAACTACATCAGACCACCTCTGATGGATTGTTTCTTTTCACACAAAACATCATATAGGGAACTTACACACCAGGAGCGCAAAAACAGGTGGATGCCTATTTTTGTACCAACCGTTCAACAAGCTTAGAATAGAACAGGTAGAAATATTTTTTCAAATCAATTTTCTCCACTTTCTTCCCTCCATTGCTGCCATCTTCATTACCAACCACATGCCTGCTGAAAAAATCAAGCTGGTCAATCTCAAGGCTTCAACATCTTCACTGGTCCAACAGAGTTTTTAACAGCTTCCCTTGAATCAAAACCTCCAGACAAACACTTGACGGTATGTGATAATTACAACTAATTGGACGAGCATTATACAGTCAGGTTTGGTGTTTACTTTCCTCGTCTCATCAGATCAACCGCTTGTCATCTGATCACCCGACGCTGTCTAATATTGGTGCAAATGAGCTCATTCCAGCTGTGTACAAGCATCAGAAACAGGAGTTACGAAGTCGAAATTGTGTTTTGCTGTGCAACTCATCCGGAAAGTTCCCCTAATTAGGTTCATCTAGGTGATTAATAAATCAAAAGAGGGAGGGGGCTAAAGGGGCCCCCGTGTTGGAATTCTCAGATCTGTAATTAATAAATGATGAAATATGAGACAGACAGAGCAATTATTAGCTTTTCTTAAACATCGTTTACACTCCAAACAGGCTCTACATAATGCATGGGGTTGATTTTATGGCGGAGATCAAAGTGAGTCAAAACCCCACCAGTGCCACCCTTAAACTGACTGCAATTAAAAAAAATCATAAACAGATAAAAGTCAAGTAGGAAACAAGACACCTTTGAATGAGCATAAATACAATGAAAATACAGATAAATCACAACACCATGCAAAAGTATTCATACCCCTGGAACTTTCTCACAATTTGTCGCATAACAACTGTAAAACTAAATGTATTTTAATTAGATTTTGTGTAAGAAAATCTCCTGCTGTCATGGAGCGAGAGGCGGGTTACACCCTGGACAGTCCATCGCAGGTCTTGGCAGGATTGCAGCTGCGAAATACTCCCCTCCCCCTTTTCAAACGATGGATTGAACAGAGCTCCATGAGATGTTCAAAACTCTGGTATAAACTTTTCCCAATTTTCTCCCTTAGTTTCAGTGATGCTCTTTTTTTCACTAATGTTTGCTAACAAAACGTTGCAGCCTTCACAAAGTTATGTTATTTATGCTGAAATTAACTTGGTTACAGGTGGAATTAGAAGTGACTTATATCGACATTAAAAAGTTACAAGGGTATGATCATCTTTCCAAGGCACTGTAAAAAAAAAAAAAGAAAAGAAAAAAATGATCAGATTCATAGATTTCACCCACGCTCACACATCATCTAGCTTCAAAACAGTCAAGAATTTAATCCCAGCCTGGTGGCTATTTTGTATCACTCAATCATACAAGTGTGACAATCAGCTGGCCCGCCTGCCAGTCAGCTCTGACACCGCAGTGATTACTCTCCCGTCTC